>VCRD01000002.1:196770-231130 GCA_006783055.1 Trinorchestia longiramus | reverse complement strand
AGCCGTGCCTTAAGCGAGTTGACTGTACGCAGTAGATTTATGTTCCTCTGAAATCATGCTCGACAGTTCGATTATATGACGACTGAGATTTCGGTATTCCAGTTAAAATGGACCGCCGACTCTCAATGATTGGCTCTGGGATTGGAAATGCTTTGGAGCAGAAGCACTTCTTCATCACTGAATTGTATTTTTGCGTGGAGATTGTGTTTTCATCATGCATTCATTTCTTCTAGTATTTCTGCTGTGGTACCTAAACGTCATTAATGACTTGGCATTACTCATAGGTATTCATTAAGATTTCTCTCGAATTGATCGTAATATTTTGCTGCTGTTTGATAGGATATTTTTATCAGTTTTTGGAACTACTAATTTTGTGTATTTTGCTACGTGTCCATAAAGTCTTTAATATTTAACTCATTCGTTACGAATGCATATGAAAAGATACAGACATGGAAATTATTGAAAAATGAGGATTTGATATCGAAGTTTTTATATCTACTGATATACTGATTAGTATTCGATTTTGATTGCCGCGCCTTTTCTATCAATAGGATGCCAAAAACGCACTACTGCAGCGTGATTAAAAACTTTAAAAACCACTGAGTAAAAGAGAACAAATCTGGTTAAAATGCCCGTCAATTTCTTCTGTAAAAAAAATTTATTGAATTATAGACTCTTTATGGACACCCATGTATGAGTCACGGACGTTAGTGTGTTAGGTAAGCATGTGAACAAGCATCCATAGTATTTCTTTTGGCTTGTAAAGCCTGGCCAGCTTTGGAATTAACTTCAGTCATGACTGTCTCAGTATCCCTATTCAGAGCGTATTGTATATTGTAGCGTAGCTGGGTGAGAATTAAAAGTACCATATATTCCTTATGTATTTTAAATATTGGATTTTTCTAAAATTCTCATCAAAACTTTTTTCATAATTTTAATTTCATTGTTAAAAAACTTTAACCCTTGACTTCCAGCCTTCAGTACACTTGCAGCACGACCTAGCGTCGCACGGAAATATGATACTTTTTGCCATAAGAATCGTTTGTTTATAAATCAAGCCACGTCTTCGATGTTTAAATTGCCTTTGTGTAACCCTTTCTCTATTATTTCTGAATCAAGATTGTTTATGTTCCATAATCTAGACTAGTTGTTTTACATATATGTATATGAAGTACCTGCCAATTTTATGTTCACTTAGGGTCTTATACTGAAAAGTTTGGTATTTTAAATATGGTTTGGTCATAAAATATCTTTCATCCCTTTAAACTGACGGCGTGCTTGCAAAGAATGTTCTTTTTGCAACTTATTCTCTTCCGTCGTGGCAGTGACATCACATTCCGCCCCGACTTCTTTATATCGCACCTAGTGCTGTCGGAAGAAGCGGACCCTCCTCCTATCGCTTGACATCAGAGAACACCTCTGTTTTATGCTCCAATTTCACGCGTATACTGCTGTATGCCTCGCAAAATGGCTGCTAGACAGACGGCACGTATTCTTTCCACTTCTGTTCTAGAGTGGTTTTTGGTTTCTTTTACAATTTAACTCGTTCAATTACCCATTAATTTAGCGACTATTTTTAGTTAGTCTAGTGATTTCTGTTTGAATGAGCCATAACGTTTCACTGTTGCGAAATATTTCGTATTGCGTTAAATTTTAAGCATTTTCATTCCAATGGTAGAAAGATATTATTCTGCAAATCCCGATCGTACTCTAAAACATCAGCTGTTCTACCGCTGACGCATTTGTATATCGCTGTAAACGCATTTACCAAGCGGGTCCAATGTTTACTGTAACTTCATAATTTCGGGTAAGCATAAGACCCTAGCTGCTGCGATCTGACTGGACTGAGTTATTTTTGCTTTTTCTGCAAACTAGATCGTTCATCTCCGTTTTTCACAATTTGACGCCGCGATGAATGTCTTGAAGATGATCGTTGTGCGACGCCTGGAGGGCTCTTTTGTACATATGCGGAAGTGACATGTGAAACTTATGAGTTTTGAGTATTTTTTTGGGATGAAGTCGTCGCGAGGCCGCACTTACAGGACTATTTGCGCATCTCTGATGATCGCGTGATGGAAGACTCGTCGTAAAGCGAATGTCGCTCAAAAGGGGAGTCGCCGAAATAAATGACTTCAGGCGAGGGTTACGTTGAGCCCTTGAAGGCGGTCGCGACGAAGGTGTGAAAAGAACTCAGCACATACGGTGTATAAATGTTGAAAGCAAACCTCTGTAATGATGTATCTGACGGAACCCTTTTAACACAACGTGGCTGTCAATAGCTGAGAAATGGCGTTGATGTTTCAACTGAATAAATGTTATAATTTTTGAACATGTGTTGTAAAAATATACGTATGCTGTATTCTGTTTTTCAGTTGAGATGACCAATAACGTAACGTAATCAATAGCTTCGTCGTTGATTAGATGTATGATAAAAATTAATTTTGTGGTTTGTCGTCTCCTTACGTTCAATATTTTGGGTATGCGTTGGCGTTGAAAGTGTAATGAGATGTCGAATATTTAAGATTTTCTTCGTAGAGGTGGGACAAAATTACAATGGAAATTTTAATAATGGTTCCACGAAGACTGAAATTGACGCCCGTTCACTAATATTTATTCGCTCCTAACCGTTGACACGATTTTTTATAAGCGCACACAAGTGTGTATTTGTACAGTTTGTGTCAAGGTGGATAAAATGATTTTCCTGAGGATATAGCAAAGCTCTCTCAAGGGTAGGATAAGAGAATAAGAGTGAAAACAGCATTAGCAATTAAAACAGGACTAACCATTTTTCTCGATCTCTGGAATAATGATAAAACTGTATTAAAAGTAATTGAAAACCTTTGTTCTTAGGTTCTCTTTAATTTTTACCTGTGCTCAATTGTATAAAGACAAATACAAATTATGTGAAATGTTCCGTCTGAATGATGTGAAACAATCGTAGAGTGCTTGAATAAAAGACTCTTAACCTTATTATATTTGCTCTGCAGTGAGTGAGATTATTTCGTTAATTGTAAAATTTTAATAATATAGTTTCTGCCTCTGGTGGTATTTCAAAAGTGTACTCAAACAGCGATTTAAAACCAACATCTGCACAGTTCATTTATTTTATGAAATAGTTCACCTACTATGCGATTCAAAAATATTCAATGATGAGAGAAACCCACGAAAGGTAGACGTAAATTTTGCATTTAATTGCCTCTAACTGTAGCAGGGCAGCCGTTCTGATGTAATATATGCGAGCTGTTTTTTTGCTTGAGCGCGAGTCGTACACATGATGGCGGCGGCGTTGCGGGAACTAAGAATTATTCCTAATATTAGATGTATTGAATTATTTCATGAGTTCACGATTTGAAGGAGTAAAAATGTTTGTTTATGATAAACGCTAAACCAATGAAGCATTGTTTTATTTGAAGTTAAAAATATGCTTGTCAAGAAATGTCGCCCAAAATATTCGTGGCAGTTGAAGTTTCGAGATCGTACGGCGGCAACCCACTGAAGAGCACTGCTGAATCCTAGTTAGACCTGAGGTAAATTAGTAAGTGCGTTAAAAACAGTTCAGTCCTCTTTGTAAATTTGCTTATCAGAAGATTCATAGTTAATCCATTCAGTCTACACATATTTGTAGCAAAACTGGATTCGATGTTTAACACTGAAGTTAATGGTCCGATATAGTTTTGAATGCTCTACTTTGTGTGCAAACGAAACAGAAGACTACGCTCGCTAAGGTTTTTCTGAAGGGTTGTTTCGTGGTCTTCAATTGAGGTACATTCGGACAGGTGGTATTGTTGACCATTTGGAGCTGGAAGTGATGAGACGCAGGATTGTGAAATTTTCGTGTGTCTTCGTACTCTGTTTGTGGTCAACCTAAAGTTCCTACATTGTTGTTCAAACAGAGAACTATTAATTGGTTCAAGTTAGTAAACAACTCTTTGCTGAGCTTATCTTACTTCTTCGCTAAGCTTTACAACTTTGTTCTTTCCTCCTCTTCATTTGTGTCTCTCTTCTCTTTCTCGCTGGGTGATCATACATATCGGGTTTCTGCGGTTGGCTTAATTTTTTTTGTTCATATACCAATTAAACGTATACATTTTTATATTATGCATTTTAGTACTGCTTTTATTTCAAGGAAAATAAAAAAATTTCTCTATCAGTTTTGTATTCTAGTAACGAAACTAAATTAAGCTTTAAACTAATCAAGCTGCCGGAGGGTTTTTTGTTCTGTGTGTAATATAGGTTAATTTTCACTCATTATTCGCTCCCCTAATACTAACGAGATCTTCAAATTTTTGTGAGTGTCAAACGTTTGCTGGCCAAATGAAATTTTCAATAAAGCTTTCTCGTAGGGGACAAAAACCGTTCTTTTAAAATCTAATCTCTGATTTCGATTAATTTTGTCAGTTATGTCAACACATTTTCTTTTCATGTGCAGGTAAGATGTTTGTGAGATTGGGCTGCTACGTGAGCGCACCTGTGAGGTAAGTTATAATATAGTAATTGTAAATTTAGTTAATAGTGATGCGTTCCTTTTTCTCCTAAATTTTATTCGTACTTTCCGTGTAATTTATTGGAATTTTAATCAGTTTGCCATTGCATCTCTACTGTGATTCTTTCTCATTAAAAATTGATATTCAAATTACTGTTTTATGTTCGTTCATAGAAGTTTCTCACCCAGGTATCAAATCTAAATAGGTTTTTAAAAAATCTTGACCTATGACGTAAATGTGAGAGTGAGAATGCAACTTTTTTTCTTGTATTGACGGACTACACATAAAGTCTAAAAATCAGGGAGATGAGAAATTTATTGTGGCAGTCGTGAACTATGGTACAACATAAAAATGCTAAAAATTAACTTGGAATCCTATTTCCTTTACATTGAAGATGTCAGAAATTCATCGAAGTTCTATATGTAAGAAATTTTCCAGTATATCAATTTTCATTTTACATTCCTTAATCTAAGAAACCAGTTTTTAATGAGAAAGGAATTTAACTCGTCCACTAACATTTAGCTTTATCTGTAGAAGGGTAGTGAATGGTTAGACCATGCCCTACTTAAATTAGTGGTCGTTCTTCCACAATTGACGTCTTCAGCTGTATGTAGCTGCGTTCTTGCCTGTCTCTTATGGTACTGCTTGATGAGTGGCTTGGCTACTTGCTATGATGGTGCTCGGCGAGTGGTTTGGCTGCTCGTTATTGCACTGCTTGGCGAGTGGTTTGGCTGCTCGTTATTGCACTGCTTGGCGAGTGGTTTGGCTGCTCGTTATTGCACTGCTTGGCGAGTGGCTTGGCTGGTCGTTATGGTGCTGCTCGGCTGCTCGTTATGGTGCTGCTTGACGAGTGGCTTGGCTGCTGGCTATAGTGCTGCTTGGCGAGTGGCTTGGCTGCTGTTTATAAGTGCTGCTTGGCGAATGGCTTGGATGCTGTTTTTAGTGCTGCTTGGCGAGTGGGTTGCCTGTTCGTTATGGTGCTGCTTGACAGGTAATATAGCTGCTCCTTCCGGTACTGTCCATCAACTCTTGACTTGTTACTTCTTTCATATCGCGCGTCAACGATTACTATGCGTAGTTTTTGAAAATTCGTAGACTTAACCTTTTCAATACCAAATTAATCGGGAAGATTTACAGAACTGCCACGTATATATTCTTGGTCTATGGGTTCGCATTAGTTGTCAACAAATTTTTGTTGACCCTCCGACCTCCCCTCACCCCCCAAATGGGGTGGGACATATATGTACCGCTGGTACTGAAAGGGTTAAGCAAGCGAACATTAAAAGCAAGCAGGAGACGAGAATTTTTACTGGGACATATATGTACCGCTGGTACTGAAAGGGTTAAAAGAATAACGTTCCTCGGATATTTTAGGTGTCATATCTTACGAATCATAACTTTTCTTACCAACGAGACTTCGTAAAAAGTTAACGTGTGTATTGTACTTCGTGCTGTTCTCTGTGACAATCTGTTACATGATGAGCTCCTGAAACTCTTTGGTTTTCGCTGTTATGAACAAGAGAAAACATTAATGAGACCCAGTTGTGATGAGCTGAATATGAGTCATCATTGCAATTGTTCGTGGTCAAACATGTTGCACAAAAATAACCTTACAAGTTATCGTATTTTTTAATTATAAACGATTGTGAAAGTACCTTCTTTCCATAGCAACTGCCATATTATAGAATAGCCTAACGGGGTTATTTTATTTTTACTGTCGTTTTTAGATTGATTTCAAGAACTTAATATAGTTCCACGGCAATTAAAGTTCCATACGTTATTGTTTTCTGTACCATTTTGTCCGAATAACATCGCTTGCCTCATTTGTAGATCAGCGTAAATAAATTTTCTTATAGCAGGAATGTTCGCTGGCAAAAGTGTGGGAAGTACCCAGCAATTGCATCCTTGTCCCAGGGTGGGTGAAGCGCATGAATTTGATGCTCCCCGGTCATATTGTTGCGCAAGTGGCAATGCTTTTTATCAAGCATCTTCAATGCATTGCCAGTGTGACCTTTCCGACACGTTGCGAGCTCTGCTGCTGTCACAAGGAGTCTGGGTGGCCTGGGAAACCCGCCTACCGCAAAATATTTTCTTCTTTATGACGAAGTCAGCATTTTACATGCCAACGAAACTACAGTATGAGTTTGGACGTCCGTATCTGCCTCAACTGGTGAGCGTGTGCTGGCATGTTTATCTGATGAAGCAAGCAATTTCCTTGCTAGTGAGACTTGAAGTTAATATATGAAAACTTCCTGGCTTTCTACCTGGTTTATGTTTCTCCTTGTAAAGGTTTTAGGAGAAATCAAGACCGGTCCAGTTGTAGGTGAAAGAACAAGCTATTTCTCAACCTGGTCAACTACATCGTTTCAATAACAACTATAAATTCATCTCTTTCTTTGCAGTGTGTGAGGAGTTTGCGGGTTTATTTTAAAAGACTGCGAAATGGATCAAAAGAAATACAAAAAAAAAATTAAAGAATAGAAAATGAATTTTAATTTAGCGCTGCTCGTGCTTATTCGCAGTAGCTTTGTGTAAACTTCGTGTTCTAGTTCTGTTGGTATGTATATCACCTCTAATATTTATTTCAATTTTATTGGGTTGCGCTTAAAATTGTTTTAAGAATGTAACTGTGAAAGAATATGTGATTGAGCTTGGAAACACCGTCATTACATGTCTGTGAAAACTAAAACAAACCCTCATTAATATCCTTATATTTTTTATTTCGGTCAATATCCATAATTATTTGTTCATGTACAATTTCGGCTCATGTAATTAAAAATATGATATGCCTCACATGTATTCATAAATATTTTCTACGTTTGCCGTTTCCCCAGCTTGCGTAGAAAACTACTCTCAACGATTATTTTTAGTCAACATGTTCTTTTATTTCGGCCGAAATTAATTACTACTCGCTACTACTGGCAAAATTTCATTTATGTATGCCCTAACAGCTAGCTGAAATTTGATTGTAGAATAATTTTTCTATTATGTTCTTCTGATTTAGAGGCCATTGGGCATCATCGTAAAGTTTGAAAGGACTATTTATTGTGTGGACGAGACAGTCACGAATGACCGTCGTTGCCACTCCTGCCGGCGACCGCTGCTCTGTCATCGCTTGGTCTTCAACCGTGACCGAGAGACTCTGACCTCTGGCTCACCAGTGCCCCCCTCACGCTCCTGGCCGCTTAAAAAATGAATAAACTTCCGAGCGAAGTTCATTCGTTCTAAGCTTTAGGAGCGTGATGACAACGCGTTGTCTTGCGAAGACTCGGTAAAAAAGCTCGAATTGAATTTACCCGCTATGGCTTTGAAAGGTTGATAATAGTGCATTTCATTTTGAAAAAATTATTGGAACGGTTTGAATTAAGTTCAGGCATTGTGCCTGTAAAAAGGTGGCAACAACTTGTCGTTTCTTTAGGAGTGGATAAGACTATTAAAAACAAGTCCGTGAATGATGAGATGCACTACTGTTACTTTTCGTGGTTTACAAATAATATTTGAATTCAGTTTAGCATGAGTGGATTTCAATGCGGTGCCCATGATCTTGTTAGTTCATTAATCGACTGTTTAGTTTCTCTAAGATGTATGTTAAACAGTTCCTCAATATAGTGCACCGGTTCGTATGAGCCTCGAGACTCTTATGTTGACATGCTATAAATTGTTAGTCATTAAGATTGCTTTATACAATACTTCATGTGCGTAGTTGTTGTTGTTGTTTTCAGTATGATAACAATGGGAGTAGCGAGTTGAAGTTCTCTCTCATATTAGAGAGTTGAGAAAGTAATTGCATTTTTCACTGCTATGAAATATCACTCAACGAATCTCGTCTGAACAAATGTCGAGTGGACGTAAACTGTTTAAAATAGCACAGTGAAACGTCTCTTTTAAATCAGCAGTTTGTTATTCATAGTTATTCATTAACTGAACGTCTTCGAGAATAAGAACTTCATGAAACTAAATATTCCTCATTGTCCAATGTACGAGCAGCAATGAAAAATATTTCTGAAGTGTATGTGGATGAAGCAAGCGCTGGCAAATGGCAGCTGTGGTTATAAAGTGATGAAAAGGGCAATTGTGAAACGTTCGACAAACCTCGCTCCAGAAAACGACGTCCTTTTGAATGACGACCTTTTGAATGAGTCTTTTGAGTCTGGTCTAAATCAAAACACCATGATTTTTAAGTAGCTTTAAAGTGCTATTCTCAATTATTAACGAACGTCTCTAGCTAGTTCGGGGACCAGCAATGAGTGAATTTGAGTTTCACGTGAACTGATTGCATAAGAACTGAACATGACTGTCCACCATTCGTAGCAGTCTTCATAACGAGAGATACCAACCTTTTTTCCGGAGTTATTGTTGCAACCCTCCAAGCGTGAACGATGTGAAGTGATAACATTTTTGGTGGAAACTATTTAAACAATGTATGAAGTTTATATACATTTGTATTTTTTTTCAGAGCCTCTGCAGTGTTAATATTAGTGTCAATCACTGCTTCGCGAGACGATTCCAGTTTTTAATACAGCATTAGCATTTTTTACACCTCTGGACGTTCATTTATCTATACATTTATTTTGTTTAGCATATTAGAATTTTGAATGTATCCGAGTCAATGAGTTATTTCAGAATTGCTTTCTATGTAGAGAATTGAGCTGTACTATCGTTGAATTTTGCTGCAAAAAGATTAATATTCACGGTTTTTGCTATGGCACGTTATGTCGATTTTCAATTTAGTTTCTTAGAAGTCTCAAGTTAGAATACAAAATGGCTTATCAGTAAACAATCATCGTAGTAATCTCTACTAGTAAAGTAAGTCTGGCCTGCATTACTCAATAGCCAAAAGTACGCATTGGTCAAATTATGGCGTGAAAAAAAAATCCTGAATTTGCAGCTATACGATGGGGTGACGTACTGCGAATAGAACCCGATATCTTCCTACGTTTAGTTAGACAAATTTTAAGACTTCTCGTTTTTTGGTGGTAATACAGTTTGATCAGACCAGACCTATTTAGAGAATATACCTGGCGCTAATGAACCTCATTTTTTCGAGCATCTCAGGTACGATTTGTTACTGAACGATGATGAATTTTGGAAACGAGTAAACAGCCCGTGTGTGACAGTTGCTTAACGTTACAGAGCCCCTGACCTAAGCATATGCACCGAGCAGGGCGAAGCTTAGAGCATCGGTCTTTCTCTTAATGTCGGCCATGACTTTTGGGTGACTTGTTCAGAGAGCGACGCAACCTTGAGTGTTTCCTCAAAAATTGTTTCACTCGCTCTATTTATGATTATTTAAACTTCTATTATTTGTGAGTCTGGAAATTAAAAATTTTTGTGCACATTTTGTTGCTTAAATCCGTAACGTCTTTTCGAAGCGAACAATCGTATTAAAAATTCTATTGTGTTTAGCTGATTTTGTAGGCAGAAAATTAAGAATGCAAGTATCGTTCCACAACGGCCCGATCGTAGCTTCAAATCGAGAGTATCCGTAGGTAGAGGAAAGGCTTGATTTGGAATTCAATTCTAAGGCCAAGATTCCTTTTGATAGTTTACTGTTCAGCTTAACAAATACTTAAGCCTTATGAATTAAAAGTTCTGGATATTGTGAATACAATGAGAGTATTTATACCATACTGATTCGGCATATTGTTATATTCTAGTACCACAATACCCGCCTTGATATACTAGTATTTTGCCTAAACAATGATGGTGTAATTATTAGCCTGTATTTCTTCAGTCTCTTCTCCGCATACAAATGAAACTTTCACATTTGCTTGATACTTTTAAAGAATAAATACCTTGTGACATCACTTAAATTCATCCTGTGGCACCTTAAGATTTGTTTTCGACGAATTTCCTCAGAACATATACGTACGATTGTTGGTTTTCATTTTTTCGTTTAATTTGACACATTGCAATGATTTTGGTACCCAGTGCAGATGATATACTGCCATTGTCGCTTGTTCATTGTCTCCTCATCGTCATACATGGGCATGCGTGGTACCTAAACGTACAAACGCTGCTGCGTCTCCCTCGTTGCTGAGGGCGGAAGCGAAGGGGTTAGCTCTGAATTATTGCCTATGAATATGGCTGAAGATACAAACTATGCTTTGTGAATGCTTTTGCTTTCATTTTTACATTGTCATTTATCAGAATTGTAGCTAATAGGAGATGCTTGCTTTGTGACTTGATTAAGATGTATGATGCTTTTAGAAATCCTGCGAGTAAAATATTCTCTTGGTGCAAGAAATAAGTTGGCACGCTTGCAGTGTATGCTTCAAATTAAGTTCTTGCATCCCAAGATTTTCATGTTGGTTGTTGTTTGTGTGCTGGAACTGCTACCATTATAACGTAATGTACTTCATGTTTTTTTACGCTGAAACCTTTAACTTTTTATTCATTCACTTTCGTAACGTCGTTGGTTTACAAGAAAGCTAGATAGACTAGTATCGTAAAAGTGATTGCAAATTAAAGTACTCATATATTCAGTGACCGAAACGCTGCGTGTTTCACTCTTATTAGGGGCAAATAATTAATTGTTTCTATCTATTTATAGTCTTTCTTTTTAACTTGTTAATGAAATCCTCGAAAATATAATACAAAAATTAAAGAGGTATAATAAAGTTTACCAGTGGCACACGTGTTTGCACATCCAAAAAGCACGCTTACCTCGTCTAAGTTCCGATGCTAGATAAACAGAAGCGAAAGGCAGAAACAATCGACTAAGTTTTTTTTAAAGTCGTTTGAATTGACGTATTTAAAAAGTATATAGTACTGAAACATCGCACTCCTGTTGCTTCCCCGAGTTCAACCATTTCGATTGAAACTTCCCTACTATTACCGTGAGTTGACAGCGCACGTGTACTTGTTTCGTTAACGTACAACAACTTGTGAATGAGCGCAACAGCTGCGGGCACTTTCACCCCCACGGTGTGCAGCACGAGGGAGGGTCAGATGGTCATCTCATCGTCTCTCTGATCCTCATCCCGCACTAATTATTGCCCTCGATTGAGGCAAGTGAAAGCTCTTATCTGCAAGTTGAGTCGTGACAATCAAGATTTCAAATGAAGTTTATGACGTGATTTCTTTCTCGGATGAAATATCTCTCCTAAGCTATTGCTGCTATATATGTTACTGAATTTATGGTTACTTTAAATGGTATTTACAGATACTACACCAAATTGACTTGAATTAAGATTCGTTCTACATACCCGGTTCAGGTATTGGTGCATCTTCCTTTAAAATATCCTTAATCTTTTTACAAAATCTTCCACAATTTCAAAAATTGGATATCTAGATTTACCAATTTCTTTTTCGACTTACTCAGACCTGAAACTTTCAAGCGCAGATGGTAGCGAGAGTGACGGGTATCTCTGAGTCAGTGTTGGGAGAGGGTGCTTTGCAGTCGCTCGTTTGAATGCTCGTGCTGTGGGTGCTACATGCTGTGCTGTCAGGAAAGAGTTTGGTGGCAATGTAGATACAGAGTTTATTTGATACTGATCATATGCAATCCTTTGATATGCTGTTTTTTATGTGTTGCGCAAGCACCTCGTTCTATCCGTGCGTCTAAGTTGCTAAAGCCGTTGTATTTTGTGTCATAAATTTCAGGTGTTGTCACAGGTGAACGAATGCACGTACAAATCAGCGGTCCGTAATCACTGTGCTTGGCAAGTTTGTGAGTGTATCATGTGAGGGTAGCAGCTGTTGGATGGTGCTACAAAGACTCTACATACTCGTTTTACTATATTTTGGACACTAAAGAAAAAATACCCCTGACTGTAATAGAGCGGGTATTACTGGTAACATCACTCACTCAGAATGACCTTTATTTTCGGTAAATATTATTGATAATTGGTTAAAACGAAATAATTGAAATGAAATTGATGTTAATGTTTGTAATATCTAGATTCTAATTGTTTAAGCGTATTTTAAATTTTTCACAAATATTTTCTCAATGAAAAATCTTCATGCTAAGTTTAAAGTGATTTTTAAATGAGGAATAATTTAAGATGTACAAAAGACTCGTGCGTGTGCTATTTGTCTGATCATTAATACGTAAACCTGCCAATCGGTCTGTACCGCAGTCCCTTCTGGAGAGCCGTCTTGAACCTCGATGTACATTGTAAACAACTCTTATGTCCGTATCCGGAGCCATGTTGTCTTTTCTTTAGAAATGACTCTGACAACCGTCGACCCTGTTGGCCGTGTGCTGTTTATTTCAGTGGAAGTAATGTACCTGGGCACTGGAGAAGAGGCGTGGCGGGCGGCGCTGTGGTCTCTTGGTCCACCTCAGGGTGTCGTGAGATAGGATTCGTTCTCAATTACCTGGAGCGGACGATCGTGTTGCTCGTGTTTGCTTGAACGTGACTCGATTAAACATCGACTTTGTTTTAGCTTCGATATCATCGCTAGTCTTGCTTTATGCTGATTTCGTATTTTCCTTTCATGGCTCCACGTGATTGAGTTAGCCTGGGAAGTGTTGATTTTTTTCTCAGCGGAGCGACTGCAAAGGGTCATAAAGGGTCCAAAAAAGTGAGCGGGAGGCAACTGACGTCTGAAATTTTTTCTTGTCTGTAAAACTGCCACTTCTGACAGGAATACATCGAGAACAATACAGAAGACATAGACCTCCTCTTTTTTTCCTGTCTTTTGCATAATTTTACTAATAGTAATTGTAGGTACTGCGACTGATCACTAATAGCTTCCTTACACGCGTAGAAACATTGGAAACGGTGTGGGATTGTTTCATGTATGGACCTACGGTATGAATTACATACTATGCATGCTATATCTAATTCAGGCTATTTTGGCTCTTATTAGTACTTCCCTTATAAGATGCCACACGAAACAGCAATTCACTTCGGGCAGAGGCCATACCAAGGCAGGCTCCGTACCAGCCAAGTTTGTTGAAGTTGGTGGTCCTTGTTCCGCTTAAATAATGATAACCACCACCTTTTGAGTGCTTTCCTTCAGTGTCATTTCGGTCTCGTACGAGAAATCATGGAAAGACTTCGCCATAACGGAGCGTGACCATTTGTTTGTGCGACTATTTTTTTTAGTCGTGATTGGTTCCTTTCCCTTCTTGTTTCTGGAAACTTGCAAGAGTGTCTGTGTCCTTTGTCTATTGATTTTTTTATGTTTCGTCTATAATACAAGTATCCTTCCGATAACGTATCATTGGAGTCAGAAGTCGTGTTCTCGTGCACCGCCTTCACGAGGTACTAAGATTAATAGAACCACTCGTTCATAATAACAGCGGTTGGGGCGATCTTCTTCAAATTCATTTTTCTGTGCTTAGTAAACTTCATCGCCTCCATGGAGAATGCTGGCTGAAAGTCTGTCTCGAGTAAATGTTGCATATTCAATGATTATTGTTACGTTCATTAAATTGGGTAGTTTGCTATGACTGTCGCTTTCATCGTGTACGATAGGTGAATATTTTTTAATGCTAGTTGAATTGACGTTCAATATATTTTAATCGTATATTCTTTAGATGAACCATTAACATACATATCTACTACGATAAGCGTACCACATTTAAAAAACTTGAAGTACTATTTTCTCCTACAGTTATGGGAAAATTCAAACTTACATATACAAATATTGTGAACTGGAAAACTTGTTTGGTCGGTCATAAGAGCAATATCACATACACCTCTGAATGTGCTTATAAAAATCAGAATTTTGACTAGCTTCCGCTAGTTAAAAAGACCAAGTTTCTTGGACCGTATAAACTCATGGCTATGAATGGCTCTTCTCCTTTGATATTCCTTGTGTTATGGCTTTTCGCTTGCTTTGTTTCAATTTTTACTTATTATAGTGATAAAAGCGCAGAAGCAAGTTTACTTTTTGTTTTCTAGCTCAAAACTTTGGAGTCAGAGTGCATTTTCAGTATGTAAAACGTCACATTAACGAGTTACTGAAAGTGAATACTTATGTGATATGTTGGCATCAGTCTCGTAACCTTATTGATTCACAATATCCGATTAATTATTTATTGATGTTGATGTGTCTGTGTATGAATTATCTATTATCACAATTTGTATCGTATAATTATGACATCTGCCTGTAAACTCGGCTTGACTTTGTACTCACCATGAATGGGTTGATTGAGTTCTGATCGTGCCATCGTCCCGAGTTCACCTGTTCGTGGCAAGTTCTAAGCATCGTTGCAATTTAGTGCCGCTCTCATACACAATAATTTAGCGTTGGGACTCTTAATTACGATGGTTGGCTTTGGCATAAATTCGTAGTGCGTGACACTCGTTACTAAGTTGGTATGAATTAGCTGATCGCCGTATAAAGAGTCGACTCAGTTCTATATTGATCCGGGCAGAGGATGATTGAATCTCCCCACGCTGATTTGTGGGATCCAAGTAGGAGCTCATTGGGTAATTAAAGTTAAATGTATTGGGACCTGAATGTTGTTTAATACATTCAAATAATGAGATTTTTTCCCACCCGTTACCTAAACTGAAAATTATTTCATGCACATTTCAATATTTCAAGTTAGATTTAACTTTTTCAACTTTTGGTCATGACCAAACTAGTTTAACAGTTTATAATCATTAGCAATTGTTGTTGGTACCCCTTTTGCTATAATGACTTTGGGGTACATCAATTATACCTCATACTCGTGCACAGTATATTGGTTATAGGCTGTAGGATGAACGTGGAATAATTAATGAAAACATTGTTTACTGTAATATTTTTTATAGTGCTAACTAATTAAGTTTCGCTCTCACTCATAACATATGAAAAGTGATAGTTATGAATTTGGTATTACTTCGAAATTATTAACGAGTTATTAATCTGTATACTTCGAACATGAGCTGAGAAATTGTTGTGTTTAAAAGGGTTCATTAAATTTTTATTAGATTCCTATTTTCAGGAATGAGTTTCCCCTATCTAGCCAAAAATTTGTTTCTTAAGCATGTGCTTAGAATTTTTCAGGTTTATGGACGCATTTATTGCGAACGAAAATGGATAAGAAAATTATTGCCTTCGACTTCATTAAGCCACTGAATGGCGTAATTGTGTTCTAAAGTAAAGCTAAAATTTGTGGAAACGAACTTATGACAGCGTAATTCCACGTGTGTAAGCTTAATACAATTACTGTTATTAATCCCTCTTCGTTGTTTGACAAGCCATACTCAGACTAAAAAAGAAATGTTCGATTTTCCTATTATATTTTGCAGCTAATTTGTCCTTTATTTACGAAAGTGCACGACTTAATTCATGTGCAATTTAATCGATGTGCGACTCAATTGATGTGACCATTTTGATGTCACAAATTTTTTCGTGACCAAATTGTTTTGTGACCAAATTCTTTTGTAAATAAATTGTTACGTGGCTTAATTGTTATGCGACTAAATTACTTGGCGCGTACACTATTTCAGTTAGAATTTAAGATCCTGTCAATGACCGTTGTTTCATTGTAAACTTCGGTTGAATTAGGCAGAGAAGTTTCTAGCACTCGACGAGGGGGCGTATGGTGCCGCCCAGCATCCTCAGGAAGACGCCCGTACCGAGCGCCGTGTTCCCGCTGACAGCGTTATGATCAGGCTGAGTTCACAGAACTGCTAGCGTTGTGAGCGATTGTGTGGGTGTGAGCGCTTACTCACTTTTTAATTACTTTGCGATGTTCTTAATGAAAACCTTTCACGTACAGTAATTTCAAGTGTTTTATTGACAGTTTTTATTTTCATATATATACGTAAAAATTTCGTATATGTATTGTCAGCGTCGTAAGATTAGGGACGATGGAGGCTTGGCGAAGTGTTACAAGCAAAGCGGTGTAGTAACTTTTCCTTTTTGTTTACATCTCGTGCAGTATGCTGCAGTTTGGGTCAGCGAATAGTAGATGAAGGTAAATCTTATTTGTTATGCAACTACCCTGATAATTTTACCAAATGTTTCGGAGGAGAAAGACGATGTTTACAATTATTATGAAGTGTTTATTCGAAAGAAATTCACGTAGCGAAAATAAGCGACATTGTTTCGGGATGACTTGGTCGCACGAGTCACGTTGACCTCGTGCTGTAGCATTGCCTCAACGTTCAAATAAGAAATGCTTCAATGAAATTTAACTCAAATAAACACCAGGGCAAGCCTCACTGTCTATAGTAGATGCAATTTCAAAGTGCATCGAAATCATTTGGAGGCACTTAGAGGTCATAATTCCTTGATCAATAGCGCGTTAAATTTTTCTGTTAAAACTCCTTATGGATTGGCAATGTGTTTAGTAGTTCTATGTTATTGAAAAGTTATATCTGATTATTATGAATTCGAAGTAAACCAAAGAAAAAGCTCCATCGAGCAATAATAACAAGTTACGTTCCTATTTCATACTAACTTTTTCTTCGTAGATTATTAGAGGAGTTTCTTCACTTTAGGAAATTAAACCAGCCGATGTAGTAATCGGAGTGTCGTGTGAAGTCGGTGCGTTGTTCAGCTGGTCATTAGTGACTTCTGGAACCCAAAGCTTTTAGTTTGCACACAGTAAAACTGTGCAAACCACTACTTACCTTAACTAGGAAA
Organism: Trinorchestia longiramus; assembly: GCA_006783055.1. Classification (NCBI taxonomy): domain Eukaryota; kingdom Metazoa; phylum Arthropoda; class Malacostraca; order Amphipoda; family Talitridae; genus Trinorchestia; species Trinorchestia longiramus. The sequence goes on along the minus strand of VCRD01000002.1, from coordinate 214,109 downwards.
AAATCCACCATACATGTGGCTGGGTATGGAAGTTTCAGCAATCTCTTCCTTCTTAGCTTATTTGTTGAGAGCTGTGGCGATACGTGCTCTCTCTCTACACGGAACAGCATAAATACGTGATAATTTCGATAATTACGAGCAATAATTGAATTCTTATAAGGTGAATGTATTACATACACATTTTACGTTAATTGAAATGCAATCAAATTTTCGTAACGAGAGAGAAACGTCGCAAATTGGAGGAATCCAAACCCCCTGACATTAATGATATATTGTATATTAATAAGGCCAACACAAGAAGGGAATAGACACAATCAGTTGGCTTAATATTTACTGGAAAAACACACGGAAAAACACGTAAATTTCTTGTAAAATCAATGTGATCTATATCTTCAAATCAACCAATTCACTATAATTACTTAGATAATACAATGCCGAGTGGTTGCGGAATTAACACTATTCTATTCAACGATACATCCTAAATACACGCGAACATGTCAAAATTCACTGAAAATCACTCCAATCCTATCACTTAATCTCTCTCTTAATGCTAAACCAAACATATTGCCATGAATTAATAATCACTGCAGTCCCATTCACCAATTTCACTGACCAAAATCATTCAGTTCACTCTCGACTAATAATGCGAAGAATTAAGCTGCTCTTCGTTCATCGAACGTACGAAGTTACGCACTCGGTTTAGCCCTACGCGTGGCGCTGGCACATCCTGATGTTTATGCTATACGTACATATGCTTCTTCCGCTGGTTCCAACCTCCACTGGGTTAAAGAGCACTGGTTTAAGGTTGTATTAATTAATTTTTCCACTTGGTTCCTGTTGCCGATATTCCGAAGTTTTTACGTAAATATCACTTTCAACTTGACGCTGAAATCCCGAGCCTCTCCGAGTTAATTACTGGCGAAACTTTCCAGGTTTATATGAACTTTTCAAGGATTCACTTACTCCACGAAGTAGTAGTAGTGGTAGAAGAAATAGTAGTTGAAGACGTAGCGGTAGTCGCTCTAGAAGTACTTGTAGATTTGGCAGAACTAGTAGTTATTATAGATATTGTAGATCTCGATCCCTCCCTAAAATGAGAGGAAAGTTCTCCGTAAGTGCATACCTTGATAGAGGTGCCCTACTACGTTTATGCTGTTTGTTGGCACATTATTTCCGTTTCCTATCCCAGAAATACTCTTACCTCCCGAGTGATATTCCGTCTTTTACTTCCTTGAAGTCGGCTGCTTGCCCATAGCTCGTAGGTACCTCCTGTATAATCGTCGCCGCTTCTAGCACTGTTGTTCACCCGATCAACGCCTTACTCTTTTGACATCCCTTGATTTCTTGACTACTGCTTATATAATCCAATGGTGTTTTCTAAAAGCATGCCTCCTGACTTTTAGCTCCTCCTTTCATACTTGGTCTTGCTTTAAAGGTGTACTGTGTTCATTTGACCGTTGGCTTCTTATCCGATGCTTCCCACGGTTTCGAGGCGCTCGCAGAACATATTTCAACTGGTGGGCGTTCAGAACTACTTACACTGCAGAATAGCGTGCTGTGTTTGTATTTTTTGCGGGCACGATGGTTGGCTTTAATAGCCCTGTGGTCAAGCTGCTTGCACTCCCCACGTACCCATTCACCTTCACACATCCTTACACATTAACATATCATCACACATTACTGTACATCACTATACATTATCACTACTACTACTACTACATCACTACTACTACCACCACAGAGCGTGGCATTTTCCCCCCATTTCGATGCTGATGTAGTTCCACGACTAATTTTTTTACTCTTGGGCAGCTGTTATAGAATTCAAACCCTAAATTTTATACATTTTCATCTGAACTTCTATACTGATGCTATGACGTTCTAAAAAAATGTTCGAAGTTCTCACCTGGCGCGGTAGTCTCTTGCCTTGGGACTGGAATCGCCACTCTTTTTCTCTTCTTTGTGATATCACAAAACTGCGATCGGTGCACCTTTGGCTTCATGGTTTCACAAATTTGGCGGAGGATTTTGCCACTCGTAATCAATTTTATGGCTGTACGAAACTTAGTATTATTTGTTAATGAAAAATTATTCAGAATGGATTAATATACTACTAATTACAGCACTGCTATTTCTACGGTAATTACGTTAATATTTTGAAAAAAGAAACGTTCTATATTGAAATAACAATCGATTAAAAATTATCTGCGTACACTTGTTTGCCCCCCACACTCTCCATTTCACTTCAATGGTGAAGCCTGCATAAGGATTAAAGAGCCCAAAACGTATTTTTATTAATTTTGATTTGATTTCACTGGGTATTCAAAATTACTCGAACAAAATGTTTGTAGGTGTACCAGTTTTACTTAGTTATGAATGATCCTGGTCATCATTAAGTACTGATAGCTCAGACATGGGCTCTAAGTGTGACTTCATTACCCATCACACTAAATTATTACGGTCTTTACGGCTGCTCGAGGAGTTGCCACATCGCGGAAGTATTGCAGTTGACGCAGCACAAACACGCGCCACTGGATCCAACAAGACTTGAGCTCGTCTCGGGAATGCGTGGAATGGTCAGGATGGCTTGTTTTGCCTGTATGTATGGTTCATTTGCATTGGCGTCAGCCGTCGTATTTTCTCATCGATAGCTCTAAGTACATGGGAACTCAGTGACCGTCGTGATGCTGACTGGAAATATTTATGCTTCTCCGTCTCTGGTTTTATGATGATAAACTGCACGCACTTTTCATGAGCGTGATCAGTACATCTCCTGCTCACAAATGTAATTATATAGTGCTCCCTCGTACCTGCTCTTGTGTTACCCTCGCCCTCTTCTCCATGATCCCGCTTTCCGTCGCTCATCAATCTTTGGTCTTCACTCGTAGGCCTCTTTCCCTTCCTCTCACTCTCTGGACCATCCTTTATTCATGAACTCAAGGGTCTGGTAAGCTGAGAATGAAGGTGGCTTTTCTGCCTAAACTTGAAGGACAGAGTAGGCCACCGCTCTGTTATACGACCTGTCAAAAGTGCATGCTTTCAAGTCAAGCTTAAATTCGGCCTCTTGACTCTACTGAAGGACCTAGAATTGAAAATGGCAGTAGCGGACGCAAATTGCTGTGTTCATAGGCGCGTCTGCCACGTGATATTTGAGGCGAATTTTCCTGCGTTGTAGGCTGCTGGACCAACTTATCCATGATATCTGCTCTAGAATTCATTGAATGAGTGGAACCTTCGCTGGTTCTCGTAGTATCGCGACCACACACTCTTATTCTGGTGTTCCTCACATACATTCTACATTTTTGAACATGTATTCTTCCTACGTTACCAAATTTCCATACTTTAGCAAGCCTAAATTTTCCCTTTTCAAAGTTTCTTAAATTGATCTACATTACTTGAAAAAGGAATACAAAGTATGTTGGTAGAATGTAGAGCATGAGCCACAGACCATGGCTATGACTTATATATTATTTTCTTCTTTTCTTTCCAGAATAATTCTTGATGGGCTGATTATAAACATGATCAATGCATACGTATTTATCTCATTAATATGAAAATTATGATAAATATGCCGTTTGTGCAATTTTAACTCATCTCTTGGAGTATTCAAAAGTCATTTCATTTTTCCTATTCTCTATTCAACGTTTTCTGAATTTGTGTTTTGAAACAAAAGAAAAACCCGTATAAATATGTAATATCTTTTCAGAAAATGGATTATTTATTCAGCTAACTTAAGGTACATATTTGTTTCTTTTTTCAAAATTTGCACGTGATCATGGAAAATGAATACACTTTTTAATAATATCCTTCTTCAAACTATGTGTATGCCTTCGTTCAACCGAACTATGTTAAAAAACAAACTTCAACGGTTGATATTAATCAATAGATAACTAGCATGCATTGGGGCTCTAATGTAGGATATTCTTTCGGATATTTTAACGCAGTTTTTCTGGCATCCGAGTCAGATTGATACAACGCACAGTCATCGAACTTTTAATAGTTCAGGCTTTTTGACGCATGTGTTCAATCCTACTATTGTGTGACCGTAAGAACCTATTTTGACTGCAAGGTCTGATACTTGCGTGCATATTTTGATAACTTAATGAGTATGACTAGAATTACTCAGAACTCGATGTCTCATCGTTATCACACCTGTAGTATTGATGGTTTGTACGTAAGCTAAGAAGTCCAAAGACTAAATTGAATGAAAATGTTATGAACAAAGCTGTTAAAAGGAGTTGGAACCTTCAGGTTATCTGAGACTCGTAAGCTTGTACATGAACGGGATTTTTTTATTTATTTTGTTGCCTCTAGATAAAATGTATCATGTTTTATTTTTTATTCTCAGTAACTGGGGATCACCTTTTCTACTCTCGATCATATGTTGCTCGTCTCTTTACCATGGATTACTGTCTACAAATTCTGATATCTGTCTGTGAATTATAGCTTAGTACTTGAAATAATTAAATCCCATTTATTGCGTTATTTAGGTACGTTAATAGAAAACGCTCATTCGGCTGATGTCACTGCTTACCAATTATTTGAATAGCTAAATGATTTGTTGTTGATTACAACCAGTTGATGTCGGAAGTTGAGATTATTTACTTCTACTAAGCTATGATGTAAAGTCGGTAGGGCTGCAGAAACTAAAAATAACCACTGTACGTCAACTTCAATTCAAATCAATGGCAAGGTTTTTGTGGTATGAAAACGTCATTGTGCTGTTTTGTTGTGTATAGAAGACTTGCAACCGTAGAATATTTGGAATCAGTATTGTGAAATGCAAGAATAATTTATTTGAGATAAGTATTTGTTTATTTTAAAAAAATTCATTCTTCTTGGTGTGTAGTTTTTATACAGATTTGATTGCTCGTATTTTTAGTTGACTATCCATTCATGGACAAACGTAAAACTCGCTTACAATATTATTGTCGCCTTCATCTAATTTTCTATTTTTTCTTTGCCGATTAGATGCTTATCAGCCGGGTAAAATGTACCCTATTGTTGCAGAAATAGAAGAATATTTCTTCCGTGTTGGGTTTAGGTTAGTATACGCTTACATTGAGATTTTCTATGAAGTCACATTGTAGAGAGCTGAAAGGGGCAGACAAAAGTAATCGTTGAGTTCGGCTCAACTATTGATCTTTTATGTACAGTACACTAAAATTGTAAATGCTGAGAGCTTAAATTTGCTTATTTATCTTTCACAATAATTTTATATGGCTCATGTTACAAAAATGCTACTTTTTCAAAAGCTGAAACTCTGTAAAGTTATACATAAGTAGTTGAAAACGCTTACAGATCAAATTTTTCGGCAATTGAAGTTTGAATTGCGGAAATTGTCACTCAGCCAAATATCCAGGGCTGACCACATACTCACATCTCTCGTGTATTCATCTCGTATTATAGTTATAAAGTTAGATTTTATGACGTAAGTTGATGCTTCCCTTCAACCTCCTGCGTGAGTTTTCCGAAGAAAGGTGCGCTGATACACTGGAAGTTACGGGCAGGAAATGTATTATAGTTTCCAGTCAATCCCTTTAAACATGATCTCTTCAAATAATTTCCTGCTCTTTTTACGATTGCAAAGGCTGCTACTTATATTAGGTGCAAAACCTTCCTCTTCAATAAAAATATATGTTCAATATTAAGGGTACTGAATTACAAGCGAAACACCTGACCACCTTAAAAAGTTCTGCATTAAGGATGTGAGATGAACCTACATTTTGTAACTAATATTTGCGAGGCTGGAGCCAACCTGCGTGGTACTTTTTTTACTTAATTTGACGCAGGTTTTGAAACATCTCTGCATATTCAATTGTTTTCAAATTCTACCGCAAAATATGAGCAGTATTTGTGCATTACAGATGAATTTTGTAAGGCTGTAAATAATTTTCTGTTAATACGAGACTGAGTCATAATTTTTGTGTACGCCGCACATAGACGCACAATGCCACCCTTACTGAGAGTTAATACTATATTATTTCTTCAGAGAAATCGTTTTCCCAAAATTTTAGATTAATATTTAAATCTGCAGATAATCTTCGTTTACGACTAACGTTCTCGTAAAAAATTACTATTGAGTTACACTTTAATATAGTCTTGGAGATAATTCCTTATACTTTTACAGTATCTTCCCTTGTGCAACATAAATCGTGTTTTTTTGCTTACTGGCAACATTTCTTCTTGCGTAAATGTCGAACCGTCAGAATATTGCGCAAAAATGTGGAGCTGTAAACTTTTCATTGAATACAAAATAGAGAAAACCTATTTTCGTGCTTTAGGGCTTCGTTCTTTTAATGTTTTCCGTGGTCTCTTAATTGTGTACACCCTACAGGAACATTATTATGTCCGTTATGTTTGGTATTTCACGCGTTGTGCACACTAATTATATCATCTTAGTGATGTGTTCATCACTTAGCTCTATGTATGAGGAACAATGGAATTCTCCCTGGACCATTACTTGGGAGCAGCTGGCTAATGAGCAGTAGCCTAATTTTCATGAGTTCGTGTCTTCATCATCATAATAATTTATCAGTGTATCATTTCTTTTATTTAAAAAGAAAACTTGCTTCAACAGAACGAATTCGATGTAATCTCTGGAATTCGCTAACGTTGCTTGCATTTACACTTGAAATTAGCCCACATTTTTTTGTCCGGCCCTGCCTTCTCCCTGCTAATCACTCATTTCGCTCGCACACCGATGTTCTCCAAACCTTTTTCCGTCAACTCTCTTGTCGGGTTTTTGTGTGGGCGTGCAGGGAGTTACTAGGAACTTGTATGCTCATCCGTCTCAGCGACGATCCGAGGAAGGGGCGGCCGATGAGAACTACGAAAAGTCTCTGCCTTTTCGTGGTGACACAAAATCCCGAAATTATTTTCGGTCGATCACTAGGGTGTGTGTAATTTTCTCGAAGAAAATATTCGTTTGCAGTTTTTTCAGCGTATAACAATGTAATTATTATCTGTAGCTATTTCTGGACTATTGGTTACTTTTGGGAAATTACACTGATACATTAGTGCATTTTCTATTTCTTCACTTGACTTCCCTGAGTTGTGTCGTTCGAAGCACCTACATGAACACATTTTAAGAAATGTTAATTAAATACCAAACCATTTCTAAGAAAAAATGGTTTGAGTAAATAATACGGTTCTTTAGATATGTTAGTTGCTCAGACGACTTGAAGATCTTTAACTGTTGCTAATTTATATTTAAGTGAAACAAATACGAATAACGCCTAAACTGTACAGCAAATTCCTGAAATATTTGATACTAGTGTACCCAGCCGTCAAAAATGACGGCAGAGATTTTATGATAATACCCGTGCATCAAAAATGATGGCAAATACTGTTAGGAAGATATTAAATAAAATTACATATAAGAACGCAATGCAATATATTTAGTTATATATATATATATTTACAAAGGACAAACGTTTTAATTGAGTATTTCTTTAATGACAACATTCCTAGTGAAAACTAAGATATTTAGTTTTCTACTGCTGCAATTGACTCTGCAATTCGTGTCATATTCGGGTACAATGTACCCGAATCATAGGGCAATACCCTGCCGAACTCGGTATCCACGATACGGAGTCGAGTATACAAGGTTCTGGATCTCTTTAATTTTTTGAAAGTGACACGAAACATATAAATAAATATATATTAACACACGACGGTCATTCTTAGTATTAAATAGACTAGCCCAGTTCCCGTGGAAGTTCCACGGCATGTATTTGACTGATTTGAAATTATTATAAGATGAATGCAATAAAGATTTACAACGAATTATTGTGCTTTAAATGAATATTTTTCATTATTATATACAGAACTTTCACTGTGTATCTTATCTACCGATAACATGGCCCAGATGGTACCCGTTGAAATTCCTTAATTTAAAAGTGATATAATTTAGGATGTATAAAATAAAATACATTTTCAGTTGTACCCGTGATATTATCAGAATCTGATGTTCCACTGATGTTCGAAAATATTAAAAGCCTTGCTGCAATCCCTATTTTTGCGGTTATACTTTTTTGGAGGCAAAAATACGCAATATATTGCCACTAAACTCCACCATTTTCCGTGTCCCGCCAACATTTTCTGGGATAAGCCAGTTTAAGATAAGATTTCTAGCAGTATTTAATGAGGGTATCTCTCGCTAAGTAGTTAATTCTTGTAATAGAATTGGCCCTGAATGACCGTATTGATTTCTACCAGATTGCGAGCGATGCGGCAGAGTTGGCTGGTGCTGCTGCGGATCCGTGTGTTGTGTTGAGCTCAGTTTATAGGGAGTTTATGTATGTATTTTCGCTTGCTGCTCTGTTCATCAAAGGATTAATTTGCATGTCATCAGCCTGGCATTTCACTGGCCGTAGTCCGTCAGTCCATAAGGCGAGCTGCAGCGTCGACTGCTGCCCTGTTCTGTAGCACGGGCTTCGCAATGAACAAGCTTATGCATTGCATAGGGCAATTAATTGCGGCTGCTGCGAGTTTATACCGAAACTTTACTGCTGCCTTATGTTAATTGTGTTATCGTTTATCTCATTTTTATTTTGTTCGTCATAAGAATATGGTACTTGCTCCCTGTTTGAGCTTAGACTGTCGTCAATTTTGTTTAATACTTTGTTCAGCCATGAACGTTTTTATCATTTGTTTCGTTGGTAATTTGCCATGCGATTGCACTCATGCAGGATTAGTCTGAATAATAATTTTTGGTCATTTCTTTCGAATCCCTGTTGGTTTTGAGTAAAACCGACACTACTCTTACTATGGTAAGCCACACGGAAATATTTTCTCATGTTTAGGATGTTCATAGATACAACAAATTTACATGTACTTGAAAGAAACCATGATTGTAACCTGAAATCCAAAGAGTGAAATGCTTGGAAAAATTTACTCGAGCACTTCTGTGCACGTGCAGTGCACCGAGCAACCAATTACGTTACCCTCAAACGATCGCATCTGACGTGAAGTGGTGCACTGGGGTGAAGATCTAAGGCGTTTTACTCGTTTCGTAATACACAATTTTTTTGCAAGAATCCACTTACACACAAAATTTATGACAGTGAGTATACGAGTATTACTGCCCTCATTTACAGAGACCATACAATTCAGTATAGATGAATGAGATATATTGAAAAGTTTTCCATTGCCATCTAAATCACAACACCGTCCACCGAGTTAATGCCGTTATTCTAATGACAGAATGGTTTATTACTCAGCTTGACCTGGGAACGGAACAGAACTCTGTCATTGTCCGCAACTTCGGCAGTATAGTTGATATCTCAGTCCTACCTGCGACATTCCTGCCAAACTTCAAAGTTATGACATCGTACTTCCCCGCTGGCTCGTCGGTACCGTTCACTTCCAGTAGTGTAGATTTCAACAGCTCAAACATCGGTGTTTTAAGCATTTGAAAATCAATGCTCAATTTCATATCATGAAAATGCTGAAAATAATAGTTGCGCAAATGTTGGTCTGAAACTAGCTTCACTTTCTCTATAATGTTTCCACTCCATCTTTGCTGATGAGTGCTATCGTTGTTATTATTGTGGTCGCGTGATCGAAGTTTCAGCCTAAACAGCCAGTTTCATTACTGCTTTCGTTGTTGCTGTAACAAGTTAAACAAGGTTGCTTGGCTAGTTGCTTGTTCCAAGAAAAAATAAAGAACTGTGATTGAGTACATGTGCCTGGGCTGAAATTCGCCGGAGGCTTTCCCCTAACCATCAATATGCATCTAACGCCGAAGTTCAAATATCGATAGTGTCATGTTTCATTTCAGTCCGACCACCATTTCACATTCCATGACTCATGGTTCTAAACACGTTTCACTCGGATGACATGTGATGGACATTATGTGTTTATTATTAATTTTTTCCAGATACTGGGTTTCATAAGTGTACAATTTACACGATCGGACTTGGGCAATTTCACCAGCATCATTTGACCAACCGTTAAGTACGCGGAGTACTTCACCTGAGAAATGAAGGCTCTTCAAATCATCTCGTCCCCGAACGATGATTGCATTTGAGCGTTAAGCCTGAACGCATCTTAAGACTTTGGCCTCATTTGTATAAAGATTTTGCTCAACCAATCAACCTCGACCGCTACGCGAGTCTTACAACTGCCAGTACGCTTGTTCGCTGCACCACAGAACCCACGGAGCTAATTTTTACTTGGAAGACATGCTGACACATTTTATCGTTTATCTTCCGTGTATTCTATGGAAAATTGTTCAAAACCATTAGGCTTGAATCGATCAATAGACTTGACTGATGCACAACGAGGTTTATCTTATGGATGCAGTCACTAACTCATAGTTTGTCACAATATTCTGTATTTTCCATTTCATAATTTTAGAAAGAAGTAATCAAAAAACTAAGAAGTTTATTTTCTACGGTGATTGAATTGTAAATTGTTACTAGATATTGGACGTCATGTTGCATAGAAAATGTCATTTCTCTGTTAAGAATGTGTTCAGTACTCTGTAGTCGCGTCAGACACGTAGTACCCAATTGATCACAACTCCAAGCACGATAATAGAGGGGTCAGATGAAATTTTTTGAATCTTATGGGCGAAGCCTTACTTTATTTTTCACTTTCAAAATTAGTCCACCATACCGTAAATTTTACCTTACGCTAATCATTTCTGGGCAGTATAGAACACTCAGCATTTAGCAACCCTGTGTGGGTACTCGCAAACATGTACGCCGCCCTACGCATAATGCAGGGAGGTTTAATACATTTACTAAGCTCATACAAAATGTGGCACACCGTTACACAAGTTCGATCGCCGAGCACTGCAGTATTTTCCTCTATAACCAACCCTTCGACCGCCCGTCACCGCGTCCAAATACCTCGCGCCCGTAGTTAATTTTGCTCATTGTTTGAATTTAGCGGAGCTCAGAGCACACATTAGTACGCGCTGCTGTCATAACGTTCCTGGATTTATTTTCGGCTGTGCCATTGTTGAAGGCTGTTCTACGGGCACAATCCCGTGCTCTGTTACTCGTGATCCCGAGTTATGGGCCATATTGTCATTAATCCCTCTCGCCTGGAGCTGCTCTTACGTCTTTATCCCTCTCATCACGAAACGCTTTACTTTCCCACTGTAATTACGCTCCCACAAAAGAAAAGGAATTAAAATTAACCGCATTGCTATTTTAGGAATATGTTTTAAAATGCTAGTGAAGCAGATAACGCTTTTGACTGACTACTTGAAAAGAAGTTGATCCAATTTCTGAACAATTTAGCTCATCTCAGGAATTTTGCGAACAATGAATTCAGAACGAGTTATCGAGGCTAGTCATCCATTTTGTGAAGATATCGATTTTTTATTTTCGTTGTTTGCTCCCAGACCCTGGCTGTCAGAGTGCCAACGTTGTTGTACTCATCGTCTGAGTCACACAAGGCAACTTGCCAGTCCGTCCAGAGCTTCTTCTGTGTACTGGAATGCTCGACTAAACTGGGAACACGCCTTAACCCTTTCGCTGCCGAATATTTTTTATAGAAATGCATTTTTTCCTATGTTAATGCTTAATTGAAGGGTGGACAGCACTAGTGGACTACTTGCATTTTTTCCTGTGGTAAATATTATATATTTTCCACGGGAAAAAATGCAAGTAGTCCACTCCCGTGCTGTCGCGAACACAGCGCTGACAGAGGCGATTACGATCCAGTAGTCCACTAGTGCTGTCCACCCTTCAATTTATGTCTTAAATGCATCTGAAATTTCTTTTTAAATGTCAATTACTTGAATATGATACTAGGCGGAAAAGTATTTTGGAATTAATTATCCCATTGGTATTTTACAGCGGGATATATTATCCCAACTGTCTGGGGGGAACTTTCTGTGGGGCATATCATCCCAAAGGTAGCGAAGGGGTCAACTTGCACAGCGCGCCCTGGGTTGTTGATAACGATGATAGTTGACTTCAACGATTTTTTTTTGACGAGCATCTGTTCACGAACAGGTTTTCTTGTAACAAGCTGTTGCTTGACTCAAATTTCTCCAGAAATTATCTCTGAACTTTATATGATTATTCATTTAGAGGAATGAATGTCTTGAACAACCCGTAGCACGAGTTACGCGTCGAGTCTAACAAGCTAATATTTAGTTTTGTCAACGAATTATTCTCGTCATAAATTTTACTGTTATTTTAGTTAATTAATAATTTTGCTTGTTTTCCGTTTGTTGTGGTTGTTGGCTTCCCATTCTGTTGGTGTCGATGGTCCTCTTATTCTGACCGTTGTGATGACCTTCCTTCTGTTTTTATTTTTGTAATTACGTAAGTAGCTATGACTCTTTTCCATTTCTCTAGCTGTAATGACCTTCCATTTAATAAGTAGGAATAACCCTCTTCCCATTCCTCAAGTAGTAATGACCATCCCATTCCTCAAGTAGTAATGACCTATTTCCTATTCCAATAGTAAGAATGATCCTCTTCCTATTCGTTTAGTAATGATTAGCCTCATTCCTAGCCTTCTATACTATGAGTGAGAATGGTCCTTATCGCATTCCTCATTCTGAGAAATGAGATTGAATCATGTTTGGAATATTGTTTGTAAATACAAATAAATGAATATGAAATCCATACTTTTTTTCGGCTAGACCGATAGAGTAACTTTATGAGGAGTGCATATGACTTACCTAGAAGTAGGCTTCTCAGTTCTTACATTCGTGAGGTTTAGAGAAATAATCAGAGAAATAATTTGGCTTTACTCTAGCTCACGACCTGAATTTGTTGAGTTTTTTTGCTGAAGTGTGCAATATTGATCCACAAGATCAACGACACTGTCATCACACTTTCTCTTCACCTTTGGATCAGTAAAGATCATTAGTAACCGATAGTTTTTATAGATGAATTTAATGCTGATATTCTGTGTTTTATTACGACTCGCGGTTAGCTTTTGGAATATTTGAGCGGGTCTGGACGAATGCGAAGGTCTCGAGATTTGGTTATTGACTTTTGTGTGCATTTGAAGATTGTGAAGAAATATGTTGGATTGAAACTAATGTGGCGTGATGCGTTCCATTGTGCTGAAGTAGCGATGATGGTACTGCATTAGAGGGACGCTGCACTTCACAGAACTTCCCCTCGATCTTGATTACTTCTTCCCTCGTTGTCCTCTGACTTCACAGACGTCACTGCCGTCTTTTTTTCCGGCACGACGCTCGTCGTTGGAGAAGAGCTTTCATTTCGTGACTCATTCCCGCACTTTCAATTGCTTGCACTCATTTAAAATGAACAAATAAGGTCTGTTCCACAATTGACGTGTACGTTATTATCAAAGTGATCAAACTAAGTAATGAGTATCGACAAAATGTGCGCAGGATTTTAATTCAGTTACAAGAATGTAGTAAATTTCGAATGTTGCAATTAGTTTTACTGAAGATTTTCACTTTCTTTTTTAAAACAAAATTAATTGATCGGTCGAATCAAAGTACTGCTATCTTTAAATTTATAAATTAACGTAAGTTTTTATAGAGGTGCTTGATTTTTACAATTTGAGCTTTATTCGAACATAGAAAAAAACGGAGTTCTGTGCTGTGTTGGTATCGCACGGCACTCGATTGTAATACAGTACTCCGATGAGGATTTAACCCTTTCGTTTTACTCAGAAATCTTAGTGCCAGATGTTTGAGTATGAAGTGTGTACTACCCCTGTACCCCCTGAGGCTGCGATAGTTTGTGCTGCTCCTGTAACACACCAAAGACAGACACAATCTCGAACAAATAAACTTTATTCCTGATATATTATAGTAGTATACTTCCTGGGTATTGCCATCGGGTTTTCAATTCTTAATGCTAAAATGGATTTAAATTCTTGATGCTAACGTCTTGAGACTGGTGATGTGCTCCCAGCAACTGTTCCCGTCCTTCTGCATTATGAATTGAGGTAGAGGCTCATAGGGACGCTAGATGAGCTTCATGATGAGGATGTCTTTTTAGACTCCTGCGTTGCAAGCAGGAGAAATTTGAATACCGCGTGGACACTCTAACAAGGAACTTCCGCATCACTAACGCAAGCCGCTAACCACTCGACCACTGTGACACCGATGTCCCAGCATATGTACTTACACTGGCCCTTGGTTGGAGGTTTCACTCACATGAGTAGAATGTGACGCCTGCAGTATGAGAGCTTGCTTACCTGTACGTTTTCTGTAATGTTTGTTGGTACAAACACTCGGTGTCGTTTCCACCATGTTTTAAACTCTGTACAGGAGACGCTTGTTGAATGCAAGCCATAAAGCGTATGAAAATCATTTTACTTTCGAATAGCAATATGGTCGAACCACATAAATTGAGGTGTACATTTAGGATCAAAGGTTGATGATCTCCATCACGTGCGTCCTTATTTGAACGTTCTTTGAAGTGAATTTTATACCATTAACTTGTTTTTGTTTTGTTGTATTGTACGAAATCGCTTTTAGAATGAAGTGTTCTACAGTTCGCTTGGACGTATCTTCAGCTTTACTTTTCCATGCTATGCAAACTTCAGAAAGAATGGGATTCTTGAAAATTAGGAAGATTCAAATTGATGGGCAATTTAATGCTAAACGGTTTAAGCAAGACTAGGCCGTCACGAGAGAGCGAGGTTAGGGGGAGGAAGCGTTGTCAGAACATCCTCAATTTCCCTCTTGACTTCCCTGCTCCAGAGCACCTGACGCCTGAGTTCTGTGTATTGCACAGTGGGCAATTCCAACAGAGAGGATGTTTCGGTGTGCACGGTATCTTGAAGCAATTGTTTATTGCATCCTAGAATTTCAAGACCGATACGGCTTGTGGAACTGTTGTGTTTACATCGCATGTTGTTTACTTGCATCAAGACGCTTTCCCTGCTCACCAACTTTGTTGTACATCCCTTTCGCTGCTGAGATTTTTCAAACTAGTAAAACATCAAAATAGTACAAGTCCAATCAAAAGATTTCAATTCTGAATGCCTACCTACTCTAAAACAAATTAACACGTTGACTCCGAAGTGGTACGTATGTGTACCACTTAGGTTAAGTTCTGTAATTTTTTGAGATCCTTCTAGTGACTATGCGTACAAAGTGAAGATTTACACCAGTCAGGCAATCGGAGGCAACGTGTTAATATAATATAGTTACTAACTATCTATCTACAAGAAAAATTAACACCGTCTGAAATTTCATTAATATTGGGACATTTCAGACAAGTGTACGGATTCTCCGAGTGGAACCACGCAGAATAAACCTCCTGTAACTTCTTTCAGTCTGGGTACTGTAACTCAGAGTAACAATAAACATCCCTGAAGGCGTAGAGCTGCATGGACTCGTCTCCGAAACTCCAATAAAACTGAAACAAGAAAAATTTAAATTGTAAGGCATTTGCATTACCGCATCACCAACTGGTCACTCATCTTTTTATTTTTCACTGCTTCAGTGCGCGTAAATTTTTTTATTTCTGTTCGTCCTTCCACTCTTGAGTGATTTTAGTTCTCTCATGTAAAAAATTTTCCTAAATAATTTCTGCAATTTTGTGTGAGTTTGGGTTAATTCGTCGTACGCTTCTCAACTTAATTTGTTCATGTGAAATGCAACTTGCCTCGTTCATGGCTTGCTTTCGATGGTGAGGAAATCTCTGCATGAGAAGTCCGCTCTTCGGATTTCGATCCCCTCGAATGAGTGGATCGCTCCGTTGTTCAGTGGTGCCGTGGCTGTGGTGGTGTGTAGTCGGGGCGCTGCTCGTCTCATTCTGTATCTATGATACCGTGGACTTGGCTATCTCCAGCCTTTGTCCTGAGCACATCGGTGATTGGTCTTTCCACTTTTCGAGTTACGAGCTTATCAATAATTTCTAAATACCGGACGCCAAATTAATTTCTGAGCAATCAGTTTTGCCCTCGAATTTGGGAGGCGAGGATGCTAATGTTTTTGAGTTAGGATTGTGAGGGATGGATGCTGAGGTGTCTTCCCTGTTCCTGCACAACACTGAAGAGCCATAATAAATTGACGCTCTCTAATGGTGGCCTCATCGCTGATTGTTTCAAGAGATGTTCCGCCATCTGGCTGCTGCCTTTGTGTCCAGCATGCAATATTTTTTGCAATTTTTAATGCAGCTAAATTTCATGTTGAATTTTGTAAATTATCTGAGGGATCTATTAAATTTTGTGGATCTCTCACACCGTTCCATACCTACTTTTTAAAATAAAGTTACATTGTCGTTAATTCTTTTTTACATTCTTCTACATGTTTATAACAATAAATATGTTCGACCGCTCGTTACTAGTTATGCTATTATTTTATAAGAAGTGTACTTATTTAATTCTAATTAAACAAATCACTTTGTGAGCACGCATGCCTGTGTAGGCTGGGCAGTCACACACTCAACAATTAAGAACGTCAGCTGCAAAGAGTACGAGTGGCCACTGTGTTAAAGTCTCAGTGTTGAAACTCAGTCAAAAAAATTATTTAAAATCTGCACCATTTCTTCGCTGGCATCCTCAATCCTTGCTGGTAAAGGCTTTCAAAATTAGGGTCTTGCTGTGCGTCAGTGAGAATAACAAAACTTCCCATCCATTTTTACGAACATTTATTAATTCAGTGATCTTCATATGCATCGATTTTTTTTGACCCCAGTACCTGCATGCATGAATGACTTTTCGGATGCCAGTTTTGAGTGGTGTAGCTCAGAAGTTACGTCACTGTAAAGGAGTTGCATTTTTATTTGATTTCATTCAATTACTGCCCGTGCATATTCAAGTTAATGTAAATGAGACTTCATTTTTTTGATTGTAAGATTGTTGAAGGCTGTTGTACGGGCACAATGCCGTGCTCTGCTACTCGTGATCCCGAGTTACAGGCCATTTTGCCGTTAATCCTTCACACCTGGAGCTGCTCTTACGCCTATAATCCTCATCACAAAACGCTTTACTCGCTTTATATAAGTTTACTTTATATAGTAGGCCACCTCATCTGATAGTTTTTAGGTGCATAGATTTTTTACGTGGATTTGCTATGAATTTTAATAATCCTTCCATTTATTTGTTTAAACGATGTATTACATTCATGGGGAAGTAAAAAATAACGAGTTACACACGTGGACGAGTGAGGATGAAGCATCTTTTTTCCTTGGCTTCTGCCATGTTTTTCTTTGTTCATTCTTATCTACCCAGACAAGACGACTTGTTTTTTATTCGTTTTTGCTTGAGGTTGTGGTGAGGGGACGATCTCCGCGGAAGTGTTCTTGCGAGTCATTTTGCTATTCACAGATAAATTTTTCCGTGTTGAGTCCTCGTCTCTCTGCCGTGACAACTTCCCCAGCCCTCTGTAGCTGCCATGAAAAAATCCTGCGATTTGGACTCTGACTTCCCCT
>VCRD01000002.1:147948-196367 GCA_006783055.1 Trinorchestia longiramus | reverse complement strand
CAGTGGTGCTGCTCCTTGGAATCGAGTGACTACCCGGAAGTTATTTTCGCCAGGCCCAGACCAAAATCAACATTTCGGTTTGCTAAATTTTTAGAGGACAACATTTTCCATCATTGAACACCAAATTTAACGTTAAAGTCTTCGTGGAGAATGGTGGGCAAGGTTCCGACTGGTATACACATTTTCTTTAGCAGAGCTCTGAGGGATCTCTCTGGGCTGCTTTTGAGTTTTACTCTGGTAGATTTGACTAGTTTTGAGGGTCGATGACGACCTCATCCAATTCTGTTCTTGACTTCTTCGGTATCTTCGGGCAGCTTCAACGTTCTCCAGACGAGCATTCTGTTAACTTTTAAGGTTTTAGTAATGCATGTTGGAGATCAATGCCCACCTTATGCAATTCTAAAATAGCTAATTTTTTGTCTAAATCTGAAGTCGTTAAAGTAAATATTGTATATAAAAAACATTATTTCGTTATTGCACAAAAATTTTGAATTAAACGGAATGCTAAGTGAAACTAAATTTAGTTTTGTAAATGAATGTAACTATATTTATTGGACACGCTATAGAATTCTTAAATAGACTGAATAAATATTGCTGCAATACGTTACCAATAATTTGATTTGTGAGTAAACATTTCGTAAGGCTGAAGCAGTAAGATTTTAAACTAATAACTTATCCTTTTCGTTTTAATCACTCATCATGAGTTATGTGAGGCCGTTGCATGAGTAAGCAGGTCATTGCACAAGTGGCATTGTATTATAGTTAAGTTACTGAAAATTTCTTTCATTATTAAGTATTGAAATCTGGGTGCCATGTCCATGTAGCAGCTCCAACGTCAGTTATTAATCAAGGATCAGTCACTGCATTATGAAACATTTGATTGCTAGATTTGTCGGAAGCATTTATGACCCTAATTATAGTTCTAACATTTTTGGCTGGCAATTTCTTTTGAACGTTCAAGAGCTCTAAGATTACTTGTTTTTGAATGAACTTTCGCTATCTAGCAATATTTTGCAAATTAACACGTTTGAGATATTCCAATCAATTTTTTTCGCATCTAAATCGCGACTCTGCTTATTTTAGGCTCTTCCATTTCTGATGTAATGGTCTAAGCCTCCCGTCATTACGTCTGATTGATCAATTTACTGGCATAATCCTCATCGTATAAAGGAATAGCTTGGATTTTTACTACGACAATTATTAGTCGGTACGCTAACGAATCAATTTATTACCTTCTTCAGATTTCGGTACATGCTCTTTGTTATTTTCGTGTAGCTTTTTACCGACCGCCATTTACTGATTTGTTGAAAGTTTTGGTGCAAGCCTTGCGTTATTGCAGTGTCAACCCGGACGCCGTACACGCGTCCCCTCAGTTCCCCTCACATATACGACCGTCCATAAAGTCTTCTTTCTTCTCCGCTATCAACGCCCAGGCTTGCTCATCGCTCATCAAATTTCCTCTTGTAACCTTCACAGCCTCAAGGCAGCCACTGGAGGAATCATGCACAATATTGTATGTGAATGTCTAACTTGTTGGATTCCGTCGTTGCGTATGTGCCCGTATTTCATGCCAGTGAGATCAATTATTTCATTAAAAAACTGATATCTTCAACTCTTACCCTACTCTCTCCTCTCTTGGCGGTTAATCTGGCAAGGAGGTTATAGTTTTAACCAATTAGAGTTACATCAGATCAAATGAATTAAGTAGTCTGTTCTTGTTCTATTTAGTTATTTACACTTTCTCAAATGCATTTTCCAAGATTTTTTGTTTGTTATTTCATGTAATTCATCTGACTTAGTATCATTCATAATTGCTTAATAAACCCTGTTTCTCGTGCGTAGATTTTAATTCCGATCATAACTCGCTCTTCATTTTAATTGTAATTAAAGGGATTAAAATTTCCCTGCAATTTGAGTTCACCATATCCTGAAGCTGTGTTATAAATTCCTCAGTTTTCTCAATGTGTGACGTTCATTTATCTTTGTCCTTATCGCCTTGGCGCTCCCCCTCTAATTTCCTTGATCGCCTGACTGCTCTCTGCTTCCCCTCGAAAGCACGCGCTTCCTCAGCCTTTTTGCCCTCTCTTCATAGTAATTATGGCGCTCGAGCTCCGACAAGGCGGTATGTGTACGCCGTGACGCTCACGCTCAATTTCGTGCTCTTTTTTCGACGGATTTATTTCAGGCCGTGTGAGTAGTTCCTTTTGAATTGAGGCTCTGGGAAATGTGTTACGGATCCTATCTGTGATCGCTACTCAAATGTGGCATGCATGTCACCGCGAGCAGAAGGTCATTTGGAAGCGATAAGTAAACCGATGAATTTGTCAGGGTTTCCAATGCATACACTAGTTGTCAAGAATAATATTGAAGCCTCAGGTAACTCGAGATTATCATACTGTTAGTCTTCCTACATCTGTATTGATGAACCTAACGTAAATGATGGATTTAAAGCCGTGCTTTGTTCAAGCAGATTTTCTAAGGGTTGGTCTACCATTGAAAATTCTGAGAGCGTAGTACGTTACAATGAAGCACAAAAGTTTACCTATTCAATTATAAGGGCTGTTTCATCAGGCCGCAACGAAATCCGTAACGGCAGAACGCTCCGTGCAGGCAGAATTCCCCTCCGTTTGAACAAGGGGTCTCTTTAGTTTCGCAGGTCATATGAAACACGACTCCTCTACAAAGAAGTGATCGGTAATGAGCTGCTTTGCTTCGAGAGCAGACCAACTTGCCCAATTAGAAGAGCTTCTCAGGTTCTGTTTTCCTTCCAGATTTCATAGGCCATTACTAACGAAGAAATGTCACATGTACGTATACGATTCTTGATAATTTTTCAGGGTTTTCATTTGTATCGAGTATTGACGAGTGATCAAGTTTGTTGTATTGGGAGTTAAGAGTTTTAGTTCTCTCGTTTTATTAGTTAGTTAGAAAGTGTTAAATATTTCAGAAATGAAGTTTAATTCTCTAATATCATAAGCGAACTTAGCTGCACTTGGGTGTACGAATATGTGTATAAAACAAGTAAGCTGTTAATAAACTCTATCCTAAGGAGACAATTTCGCAACAACTAGGTAGAAATTACCAATTCACCTGCTAATACACTTCTTTTCGGTGCTCATGAGATTCACCCGAACTACAAAATTGACATGTCGCCTTGGTGCATGTCGCCTTTGTGTTTGTTTACTGGTGCCGGCCATGCAATAGCAAATCCTGGGCGTCACGTCGCTGGCTCTCAAGTCTAGAAAATGTCCTGTTTCTAACAGTATGATTCTTTTATTGACGGTTAATGAGGCAATTAAGCATCTTGCAGGTAACACATCTGCCGAAGTTCAGAGTATATATAATTTTTGCGAACGTGTAGGACAGTTGCAGATTTTGTCTCATGGTTTGTTTGAATTTATTTGCACTAATTAAAGATATTTAACTAAATGAGAAAACAATGACTGCATTAATTTCAATAATTTTGAAAGGTTATGCAGTTATTGAGTTCATATACTGGACGTTATATATAAATTTGAGGTATTTGATGAGATTTATCTCGTATAATTCTTGCAATAACTTGTAAACTTCATGATAAAGATAAGCGTCATTCTGACCAGTAGACTCTATGAAATAAAACAGAACATCAATAGGAAAGTCCACTTCTTTTAATGGATGAAATATTTGAACACCTAGGAGTAAAACTACCCGAAGGAACATGCAAGAACTTTGCTTTGAAAAGGAAAACGTACGACGCACAAGTTTCTGTGCCTGTATTCGTGACATCGACATCTTTTTGCGTAACCATACACAGCATTGAGGTTCATTCCGAGTGATAAATGCCTCTCACAACTTCTGTCCGCATCGAAATTCCGATGCGATTTTGCGACATACGGCTTGTATTTAATTTTTGTTGCCTTAAAATTCTGTAATGCTCCCCTCACATATAATACTTATGAGCAGTGACTCTCGCCGTTAAGGGAGCATTAACAACATAGAGATTTTGTCCTTGACTTACTAGTTTGATTGATCGTATGAATTAATCTAATTTTTTTAGTTTTAATTTTTCTTTGAAGCGGGTTGCGGAGTAGAATTTATTAGTGTCTCTTAGAATGTTGAGTGAACTGTGCGATGTGCTAGAAAATATTACTTCATCAATATTTCTGAACGATCGAGAAGACAAGAAACATAGAAATTGAAAAACACAACTTATTTCCATCAATAACTTTCATTGTTAAATGGACAGGTTTAAAAATTATAGAACAGGAATTTCGTAAGGTAACTGTTGGAATATGGACAACTAACATGTAATAGAAGCAAGCCAGAAAATACAAGCAGAATTTTTGACAGTTGTTACCCGTAACTGCTCGAATTAATTTATAGTTGACAGAGCCTTGCGCCCTAATTGTAGCGCTGTGACAGAGTAATGCGCATTTTCAGCTAAACTATTCCACGATCAAACGACACCTAAACGTGTAAGAAACAAGCCTAAGTATAGTTTTCAATTTGCTTGTTGCTGTAGTTTGCTTACTTTTAATTTAAAACTGATGTCAGATATGGCACAATGGGCAGTAAAAGGTTAAATGATAAGTAACTCAACTCAGCAAATCCTTGCATCGCCATCACCTGCTAAGCGCAAAGCTGAGAAGTAAGGAAATGTTCAACAAAATTTCTACGTGAACTCAACTGTAGAGTTGCATACTTGATATCACGTACATAAACCGAATTTGCTTCCAAATTCAACTTTTAGAATAATAAAGATCAAATATCAAAACAAAGGTCTCGCAACCCCTACCCACACTACACGTCAGTTTCAGCCTGATCGGTTCATTTGTGACTTCCAGTGGCAATGTTCTTGAACCACGGCTGCTGTATCAGTGACTCGCTCCACCTCTAAACTACTAGCAAAAATGGTTCAATTCACACTGTTATAGTGCAACGAGTAACTTGATTTACTTTCCAGTAGCCTAGTTTGGTTATGTTTATGATACGTTAAACTGTAACTGTCGCTGACGGCAAAATTGTGCTTGCTATGTCACGGAGTGTTGGATCAAGATTTTAAAATAAAAATTTGAAAGTTGTCGAGTTCTAATATTGATGCTATTGTTAGCTTCAGACAGCATATGCATTGGAGACGGAATTAGTGGATGTACTTCAATGTTTTTACCACTAGTGATATTCGCAAGTCCTGGATATCCTGATCAGTTTTCTAGTGTTTATTTAAAGTAGCGGTATCCGGTTTCCAAGCATCTGACAAACTCTTATTGATAACAGTAGAACTTCGGTCGTCACATGTTAGTAGAATTAATAACTCGAGTTATAAACTATTGTTATTGTTCATATTTATGGTTACAGACTGATTTGTTCTGAAAATTTGCACTTATTTCGTTTTTTCCAGTATGTGTGCTGTTATTTTTCTATGATTGTATCTTTGTTTCCTATTTTTTTTAACTCTGTAATTGTTAAAGATCAAAATCATTTTTGAAATAATTATTTTTGATGCTGATGCAAGTAATTTCCTTTTGTACGAAATGTGGAGGCATCAACCCCTTTCATCATACAAAAAAACGATTCCTTGTTGGCAAATTTAACTCATTCGTGTCGGTTCTTCCTATTTCTTCACATGGCAGAGGGTCACGTGAATGCGAAACTTCAAGTGTCATTAAGGGGAAAAAGTTCAGAAGGGTGAATTATGTCCCCGTTTCCGTGCGCATTTGCCAGCTTCCAGAGTCCATGCGGGATGTTGTTACCAAAACCTGTTGTCAAAGCCTATTCAGTTCGC
Source organism: Trinorchestia longiramus (assembly GCA_006783055.1). Taxonomy (NCBI): domain Eukaryota; kingdom Metazoa; phylum Arthropoda; class Malacostraca; order Amphipoda; family Talitridae; genus Trinorchestia; species Trinorchestia longiramus. Next base: position 190,606 of record VCRD01000002.1, on the reverse strand, counting down.
TCTGAAGTTCAACGAGTGAGTAGTACAGGTGAAATTGATCCAGAACCAAACGGGATCCTTAGCTGCGACATCAGTGTTAAGAATTTTAGCTTCAGACTAAGGCTTGGCTGCCTTTGTCCCGTGAAACTGTGTGCTGAGCCAGCAGTGTGCAGACACGGTTTTCGGCAGCTGTGAGTGCCAGTATAACTTTAAAAGGTGCGCTACCAAACCCGCGGCACAAAGTGCTCCACCAGATCAATATTACCTGCGCGCTGTCGCTCCGCAGATGAACTGTTAATCCGGGCACTGTTTTTGCCTTTTCCGGGTAGGATTCGTCTTCAGATGTCTTCACTCAGTATTCCTAGTCATTTGTAGTGTACAAGTCAGTCACACACTGACGCAGCTAACACCAATCCTCTCAGAAATATCAAATTGAGTTTTTCCTTTCCTGTTGGTTTGGTTGTATTTTTGTTCGAATTATGAACTGTAAAGAGTATTTGCAAAGCGGTTCCGATTTTAACGCGATTTTTAGTAGCTTCAGACAGCTTGTTTTAATTATATACATGAATCATCACTGCCTTGATCAGAATTTTAGTTATTCTGTATAATTTTTTGTGTCCGTGGGTAAGTACGTGGTAGTCTGAAATTACCCATGTATTATAACTTCTTTCACTCTTTTTCTGGTTCCACAGAGTCTTCTGTTTTTTCCATGTATGTGAGTTTTGATTCTCATTTTTCTCATTCCTAGTTCCATGATTCTTAAAATTTCGATCGACAATAAGTTGTGGCTTTATTTCGAGTTCACTTTACATTCAAGCAATACTTGTACTCTGAAGGTGATTTATTTTAAATCATGTAATTAAAGAAGCAAGCTATATAATTTTCTAATTTATTTTTTCATTAATTCCTACTGGAATAACCATTGAGCGTTTAAAAAATTACTGCTAAGAGTCCTGCAAATTTATAAGGTTTGAGAAATAATGCGCTCGTACGATTCGTATTCTGTAGATATTGGTGAAAGGATTGAGGCTCTAGATTTTTTACTTGACGTCTCCGCACCTGAACCTGTGAGTAACCGAGCATTTCCTCAGGTGGAGTCCTCATTTTTTTCATGGTCTCCTTATGGGTGTGTGGTCGGCTTTCCGACATTTCTGACGGCGTCGAACCGACGCGCCTAGATTTATATAGCGAAACTGTGGGCTGATGTTCTCAGTCGATATTTTTTGTGTCGAAAAAAATTACTACTATATGATTTCTAGTAGTGATTTTGAGTTTTCCAAGAATGGCATGCGCTGAGCAACATTTAGGACATAACTATTATTCTCCTTTATATAGATGGTGAAAAATAAGGATCATTGCACATACTTAACATCTCTCTGTCACTTGACGTACAATTGATAAAGACGTTCCTACGCTTTCAAATAATCTTTGTCATATTTTACCGTTGCAGAGCTGAGAAAACTGAGTTTGATTCAATTTAGCATGGTATGGAAAAATTATTCCCTTGCACAGGATTCATTGCTGTCTTGTGCTAGAGCTGCTACGCATGCATAAGCAATCGAGAAGTTGTTTCCGGCAGATATTAGCATAATGCTCTAGCTTTGTTTTGCATAGACTCTAGTTCACTGTTCACTTCGGATGAGAATGCTCTTTATCTTATAATTTGTACCTGTCCTGTTGCATTACTGCGTGCATGCGCCCTCATTTTGTGAAGACTCGAATGAAATGCTTTTTGTGCCCCAAAACCTTCTGCTGATATTAATATGTTTCTAAATTTGATGATTTCTGTTGCAATGTTGTGAATTACAGTTAATCGATTGTTTAAAACTCATCCGTTGCGATTTTAGATCGCGTAAATAGTCGAGGGCTGAAGAATTCAAGTTGGTTTGCTTAGGTTTGGTTTGAGTTATCGTTTAGTGAATGTTGAGTTCGTTCTCTCACTCAAAAATTAACGAATCGTGTGGGAATCGGTACAGTTTGAAGTCGAGCAGCAGATGTACCCGTACCAATTGTTGGTTGAGGTATGCCTTGTCGTGCAGGCAGATAGTGGGAATGTCAGTCTTTTGAATGATGCTTGGTATTCAGGAACAAATAAAAATGAATTGACAACAATTGAGGTTTTATGGGAGAACGAATGAAGAGGTTCAACTTTCAAATCAAAGTCAATCCACTAAGTACTTTTTATTACCGGACTTTGTATCATACTTCATCAAGAATCGTGCTTGTAGTCGGGTGTTCTTGCCTTAATCTGTTTGTGGACCATTTGAAATTTTCAAAAACTTGACTCAACTCGGATGAGAGTGTACTATATCCTAAGAAGCATTTCGTGATCGTTTCTAGCTGATTAAAAGACAATTTTACGAATTAGGCTTCCACTCACGAGACCTCTTAAAGAAATTTAATAATGCTCATTATTACCCGTAGCTCGCATCTACGGTAATCACTGGCCGTTAGTGTAGGTCTATAACTGCTTTAAAGTTGACGCGGCGTAAATGATGTTATTACGAGGCATTTTTGCCCACTAAAGCCTACCAGAAGCACCTAAAAGAGGGTGTCTCCGAGTCCCCGCCAAATTAAATGAGTGTTCACCCCCGTAAAAGAACTTTCCTGTAGTTTTATCTAAAGAGGTGCTGAAATTATCGGTACGACGTCGTGACTGCGATGCTTTGGCCCCCTGACGAGTCGTAAATGCTGTGGACAGAGTACAGGGGATTCTTCTTAAATGAAATCGTTTTACAGGAGTTGTTAATTTAGATCTTCGTCAGTTAGAAAACATTTGAAGAATAAAAAGTATGACCCTGTAACATTTTTGGGCAAGACGCGTTATGAAAAAGAGTTCCCTACCCAAATTTCGAAACAGGATTTAATCAGAAAACGTGCTTAAAATTTACAGAATGAGTTAAAGTAGTAAATAATTAAAAATAAGATTGTACATAGAATCAGGGAGCAATACTTTCTATCTCGACACAGTTGTCTCTTTCATGCCCCAAACGATGCATTTTGACTTCACATGATCCGTATAATGCACAAGCTTTGGATTCTATTTTTAGCTGCTAGTTGTACTAGGATGCAAAACATAGATATTCAGTTTAGTAGCATTTGACTCTAGTATTTAGAAAATGTCAGGGAAAAAATTTTGTTGCATGCGGTAAGCATTATTTTGTCTTATGTTTGTCATTCTCATTGTGTTGGTGGATTTTTAATAACTTGAATTTTTCTATTTTTATCAGAATAGTTCACAGTGAATCTGGACTTAGTTTGTTCAGAATATATTGGGTTCAAAACATTTCTTCCTAGTAGCGTTGCCTAATCCAAAAATTGAATTCAAGATGTTAAATCATTTTATTTTAAATATTCATGATTTTAAAAGTTGATACAGCTGTATATTACACCATAATGACGTTAAACTGAAGCGTAAGATTATTTTCATATACGTCATTTTTTGGCAGTATTTATCTCTTTTCATTACTTCTGTCAACACTCCAATCATGGCTGCTATCCTCAATGGATCGAATATCGTTCTAGTGCAAATTTTCCTTTGTTTGTTGGGACGACATCGTGACGTCAGAATAATGGTGCTGCTGGTGAATAAGGAAAAAGTTGGCTCCTTCAGTGTCACTGCAGTGTTGACTTCTAATATGTTTCCTGTGTTTACGCTAGCCTGATTTATTATTCGTAAACAGATGTGGCCCAAAGAAATATTCTCAATTTCAATCTCTCCGGCAAATGGCATTTCTGTCGTCGATACAGTCTCTACTGAGCGAGTATAAAATCCCTCTTGATCTCTTATTTAAAATGCGATTGCTCTGAGCTTCTGCAATGATTTTAAAATATCAACGCTTGCGAAGCAATGTATTATACATTTAAAACATTTTCAGAAATTTAGCTCCTTATGTAAGCTCAGTTGCAAACTATTAACCAAATTCTTGATCTCTGCCAACCTTGTAGGAATAATTATACCTCGAAACAACAGTTTTAGAGGAAATACAAATACAGATATGATTTAGTGGTTGAACTGTACGTCAATATTTTTCTTTCTGTCGAGAAAGACTACAAAACATACGATATTAATAACTCGACACGGAAACAACCACGACGTTTGCAGGAGTTCATAGCACAAATTTTTCATAGCTATTTCATTTTAGAAGGCGTGCCACAGCTCGGGTCTTGTACTCTCTAAAAGATAAATAAAAGTACCGGATAAATTTAGCGACAAATTTCGTTCTTCGTGTATGTTCTTCACCAAAATTTGTGGTGAATTGGCCTTCGTTTTTTTACCGCCTCGTGTATACCAAGATGACACAAGAGAAAACATATCTTAATTTTTACAGTTAATTCGCATACATATCACACTTTTTGGTAAGGGTAAGAATCATGTAAGACCTAATATTTGTATTAGCCAATATTAAGTTGAGTGCTCTCCAAGCCCAAATTTACTTTTAAAACACAGTACATCCGTAGAGCAGCTGAATACATCGTAGACTTCGATGTGGATGATGATGTTTTGATATGTGGTATTCAAACGAAGGTGAAGTTCACTATACCATCGATCTCACACTTGCCAATATTAGTTTTAACACCGATGTGAAAACCGTATTTCAGCACTGGATTGTATTCCCAATCCCTGAAGTCTACGTGGGCTTTCCCTACGAGCAAGAATGTCCTAACTTGATTGTCTCTCTCGCAGAGGTTGGTTCATCGTGATGCATTTATTTACTGCGTTTACTGATCCCACTTGGGTCGTCGCAGGCAGTTTTGTTTACTCTCTGTATAAATTCTCACGGTTGTGTTATTTGGAAGAAGGTGCTAAAATCTGCCATAAATTGCGTTACGGCCCGCTACTTCTCACTTTTATGGTGAAAGCAGTACATGGTGAAAAATACTGTTACATTATGATTGGTTTTATAAATTTTTGATCGATTCTCCATAACTCTGACTGAAGAATTGACGTCAACAGTCGGCAGTAAAGGTTCACTATTGAACAGTATATCAGAAAGTGTTCTAGTTATTCAACGTTCATGTTACTTTATTGAATATACAAACAAGTAGAATAGCTGATAAGTCTGTACTAAATAAAATACGTTGTAAAAATGTTTATTATCAGTATATATTTCACGTTGTTTAAAGTAATAGTTACATTTAAGCCTTTGCTACTATTTTTCATAATCTGCGTACATTAATGTTCATTTTTAATTATTTGATAATAGCGGTTATTCTATTACAGCTAAATTTTCACGAAGTTATCTCAAGCGCTATGTTAGCTTCAAGTATGCGGCCTGCATGCACCCTCCCATCAACAGCCAATGAGCTGCCCGCAAATTTCCATTAGAGGAACACGCCGGCGCTGCCTCTCCAGCAGCTGCTCCATTACCATTTGTGCTCATTAAATTAAACTCTAAACTTCTAGAATAATTTGACGAGAATTTTTTTTTCGTCTTTTCCCCGCCGAGTTAGAAATGATGAAGCACTATTCTGTTGAGTGTACAGCCTTGTGCTGCTGAAGTGCCTTAGTCCTACGTTGCATGGCTTGATAGCAAACTTGTCATCTGGTCCTCTCCATTTGTCATTCGCGGATTTACTTCCGCATTCTGCTGTAATTAATTGCTCTCTCGATGCTGGAACTTTAATTCAGGTTTATGACGCTGTAATTAGGATTCGAATTCTGTTTATGTGAACTCAAAATAAGTGTCTACTGCATGAATGGGCTTCATTTCCCTCTATTTTGACTTGTAGCTTTGTTTACTCTGGTCTATAGGCCTATCCTGCCTGCCTAGGCCTCATTAGTCTCCCCCTGCCTCCAAATCCTTCATTTATCCTTTTACCTCAGGGCTTTAATTCCTGATCGCTTCCAGTGAAGGGCTCTAACTGCTTCATTGATTGCATCGATTTTAGCTGCGGCTGTCATTGTGTGCCCAAGATATCCCAAGGGAAGACCGTAAAAGAATAAATATCGATTCTGTTCACAAGAATTAATAGCTCACTTCTAATTCGATGGCTGAATTTGAGTCCAAAATAATTCTTTGAGACGGATTGGTTACAAGTCTCTAAGAAATATCTTGTTTTTTTCCATCTCGTGGGTCTCTGTTAGAAGTGCTTCTCTGTGTTGAAACATTTTTATTGTGTTTGCTCGTAAATGGAACTTATTTTCGGTGTTATTAACTGATAAACAAAGTACGTGGTATACTAAGGAAGCCTTTGCCAAATACTAACGAAATTTTTGAATTATTATTTGTACTCATGACTGTCCTAATGCAATAATATTCTCTGTTCTACAATAATATTTTTTATTATTTTTACGTCTGTTAAACGGATTTCTGAAGTCATTTTAGAAAATGAAGAAACTTGAAGTGGACGTCGGCGACTGCAAGTGTTCGATCGATGTCAGAGCCGCTGTTTTGGCGCCTTCATAACGACCTCGACATGCACACTGACCCGACGGTCTTATTTTTCACTGCATTTGTAATATTAAGAATCTGTAGCAGCATTTTATTGTGATGTTTTGTTTTCTGAAGCTAAAAAATCAAACTTTCTGTCGTCATTTACAGGGAATCAGTATTATTTTCCTTTATTTAAACGACGTGTTTATAAAAGTGACCTGCATTTTAATTTATGGAGCAAACTAGGACTATGGAATACCAATAATAATCAAAAGACTTGTGCTTTAGTGCTTCAAAGGGAACAACTACGATATAGTTTTAGTTTAGAAAAACTTTTCATATCCTCCAAAGTGTCTTCATTCTCGAAACTATGTCAGTTACAAAATAATAACATAGAATTTGATGAAAATGTATTAACAACATGTCTCTTTCCATGGCTCTTAACAAATTCGAAAATGTTTGCGAATTTTTTTCTTTGCCATTTGACTTCTTGAAAACTTGCCAGTAGCAAACTGCGCCCCATGTGTTCAATATATGAGACAGAAATAATTGCCTGACTACATCAACAAAAACGGGTATTGAAACAAGCTTACTGCTCTGTATTTTTAAAAATATCTATAAACTTTGAATGAAAATGTCCTCATTCTGGTGTGAGGAATGTGTGCGTCGTTTCATGTGATGAGCTCCTGTGTTGGAATTGTTGCACCGTAAATGAAACAAAGCTGACCATCGTTACACGTATGCAACGGTCTGAAGTCGCCTATTCTAATTCATAGCTCACCGCATTAGGCTGTGACTGAACTTCTTATACCTGGGTATTAATTAACACGTTAACCGCCACATGTACCACCGGTGGTACATTTGAGGATTTCACTTACCGCTGCATGTACCACCGGTGGTACATTTCCAAATTTTTAATAATTATTTTCAAAAATTAATTTAAAATATTTACGGAAGGTTAAATGATAAAGTCGTAAAATGGTAAAGTCGTGGCGGTAGTGACAAATCTCTGATATCAGGCATGGCGGTTAACGTGTTAACTCGACCTCAGTCATGCATAGCCGTTGTTGAAAATTGTGCGGATTATATTTGAAGGAATAGATTTTTCTATCAGTCAATACGTGTGTTACTGCAGTCGACATGTGCATGACGTTTCAATACCTTCTGTATTCACACTAATAATATTTTCATTCATAGCGGTAGTAAAGTTTAGAAAAAAGTAACTCGGTCCAAAAGATCATTATAAATTTATTTTTTGACGTTACTATTAGAAATAACGTATGTTGCTTGTAGTTTAATTTCTACTACTTCAAAATGCAGTGGGGAAACCCTTCAAAGGAAGAAACTAAAGCTCTTCATTGTGCAGTACATGTATGCAGTTGTGAAGTAAGGGTTATACCTTCATATTTTTAAAGCGCCGTAATTAAAATTTATGAATCGAGAAAAGAAGTGTTCCTGTTTTTATCTTTGCGTCAGTAGATGAAAGCAAAATAGAAATTCATCCTCTGTCCATTATCTTAAATTGTACATGTCAAATGTGAGACGCATTGTGGGAGCTCTAGTGTAACGAGCCTGACGAGTAGGTACTCGATTGACCAAAAATCGGGTTTTAAAGGAAGTTTAGATTAATGTTTCTCAAAGTGGTCTGTACCGCTCCCTTGGGGGCGTTGAGGAAATGCAAGGGACGGTAGGAGGGTACGCCTTGAATGGGGAGGGCGTATATTACTGTATAATATACAGTAATATAATCATTACGGGGCGGTGGAAAATCAAATAGTGTCCTAAGGGGCCGGTGATTGAAAAACTTTGAGAAACACTGGTTTAAATCAACAAAAACCGAACGGACTTTTGCACAAACCCAATACTTCGACCTGAGCGTTTTATTTTCCTCGTTTGGCGAATCTTGCCGTTCAGCTCATGAAGGTACTTTTTGGTCCATTGTTACAGCCCTACGTTGTATAAGACTAGACTAGCGCAATGAGCAAGCACTGCTGGTTATCATTTCATGCAATGAAAATTTGTTTCACTTGGACTTCTCCTGCCGAACTTGTGAACAGTCGATCTCTGCTACAATAGCCTTGGATGTCATGTTTGATTTTAATAATACAATAAATACAACTAGAAGTTATCAATTCCAAGTATAAAGCTTGTGTAGGCTGTAAAAACGAACACTGTGACATGGTAAATTTCTTTTTTTTAACTTGTAGAATAGGGTATTTATTTTCAGTTCTTCATAAAATACGCCAGAGCAGAAACTAAGAATTGCTCTGTGCGAAAGTTTTTAAAATTTATTCGAACGAAATAATGATGGCGCTCATTTTATAAATTTATTCAATAATAGAATATGGAATCATCAAGTATTGATGAGATATGCATAGTCTTCAGTTTTGAAATGACTGATTATTAACGAGTGAACACTTGGAATTCTGTCGGTACTCGTATGTTGATTGGAAAATACGTGAATAAAAAACTCGCATTCTGCCTTTGTGCTCACGGACTGTAATAGAAATTTCCCCCATTTCTATTGCGGACACTTCAAAGGCATTCTCTTTTGCTTCATATTTTCCATCATTCGCCTTGCAGTTCTTGCCAGTCCCTACACGGGGGAAGGTGCAGCTTGAGGATATAATGGAACTGACTCTTGACTACTCAGTTATTTTATATTCATCTGCAGTTCTGTGTCTCAAGAGCTCAAATTACAAAGTTGAGCAGATTATATTTTTGTTTAGTAATCAAACTACACGACTCGTATATGTAGTGGTACAAAATTATGCGACTCTTTACGAGTGATGAAAATATTCCTTCTGTTTCATTCATCATAATACTGTGTTTGATATTAATAAGTTGTCTTGTGTTGCTTCAATAACTTGATTGTTAATTAGTTTTGTCAAAGCCGGTCACTCTTTCGAAGTTGAGACGCTTTCATTCTAATAACAATTTTGATTTACTGGATTCGTATACTGTCTCCCCAGTTTCTTAGGTAGGAACAGAATTATCTACAAAATACATAAACAGTTTCGTCTTGCTGAACTTATTTTTGCTTGGGCTTGAATTTTCCCTTGGGCGTGAATTTTCCTTTGGGCTTGAATTTTCCCTTAGAAAAATATTTCGGCTTCTCCCCTGTGCCCGACCAGTTGGAATTTGCCAGTGTGCCTGTACAGCTCCTTACAATCACTCATCCCTGTCGAAGTGCTCCCCTCTCGCGGCTTTTATTTATTGCCTCGGCGCAATACGAGCCTGCCATAAATTCCTTAATGAGGCGAGTTGTCCTCTCGTGAAATTTTTTGATGGAAACTTCTGCTGCATCTTTGGGCAGAAACCGTAACTAAATTCTTACGTTTGTCAAGTGAAGAATATTAAACGAAGGGAGCAGTTGACAACTAACATTCTTTGAGATGTAGGAGTATTTTCACTATACACAGTGCTACCAGCTCAAAAAATTTTGTTCCTGTCATTGAAGACTATTGAATATCAACATGCTGATGCATTTTACATGCGTACTACAATTTTAGTGAATACATTTTACACTCGTATTTCAGTAGTGCGCAAAGTTTCAAATAATTTTGCCGAACTGAACACGTTGAAATGGTCAGTTATCGCGTGTTTTAGCACCATATCTTACACGATTCATATTTATCATCAAGTACCCATGTTATTTACGGATTTTATTTTTTATTTTTGTCACCCTGCACATCGTCGCTGTCGTTTTGAGATATGGTCGGCGTAAGGCGTCCGTATCCTCAATACGCTGCCCTTCTTCTGACATTTCCTTGAGTACTTGCGGAGCCTAAACGATACTTTAAGAATGCACGGCCCTAAAATGACACTGGCAGACAAAATGGTGGACTTGGACAAACTGACATACTCAGTTTGGGCACAGTTTACGTCGCAAGGTACAGCGACTCGAATGCAATTCTAGTTCGCATTTAGATGCCCGACATCATTTCAAGCAGTAAAATACTCGTGACTTTTCAGCTTCATATTGGATGTCATAGGAAAATCACTAGCTCGATCAAACAAGTCAAATTGATAGTTTCAGTTCACTTCGAGTAGATTGTAAATCCCATTCCTCTTTCAGTCCAATTAACATTCCCTTTAAAATCGTTATTATGTTTTTATTGACATTGTGCCTCATATATTCAAACAATACTTTGGACATGTAGGTATTGAATGGTTATTTTTGTCACACCATGCATTGGATGAATAAGGTATGAAATAACTGAAACGGTAAAATGGATGATGTAAGAAAATATCATAGTTTTTGGCAATTACTTTGTCATGCGACAGGAGCATTACTAAAACTGTAAAGAGCCAGAAATGGTCTGAAGATGTTTAAGTAATAGTGATATCTGCCTGATCTTGCTTATTTGAGAGAAAAAGTTATTTATCTAAATATATCTGGCTATTTTTTTAAAGAAGGTAGTAGCATATCAAAGCAAAATGATCGTGTTTATATGTAGTGTTTTTAACTAAGAAATGGGTAACTACGCCAAGGAAAGAAAATGCAGTCTGAGTGAGTGAGACATGCAGAAGAAATGCCTCGAAATTGAATAATACGGCAGGGGTGACTGACATGATAAATATATACGTCTTAAACACTGTTCATTCAAAAATCAAGCAGAAGGAATTAAAAAAGTAAAATATGTTTATAGATCTGTAGTTGCTGGATCACTGAGGGGTCACGAATATTCTGAAAACGGAAAACTCTGTGGAATATTCATACTGAATCTGTCAGAAGTGCAAAACATCATGGAAACGACTGATCCGTTTTCACCTTGTTTTCAACGGCTAGGTGTGTTGATTGGAGGATTCTGAATAAATCATACAATTCATATCTGGACTGTCATACTGATCAAGAAGTGAGATGGCATTTAATCATTGTGTGAAATTGTTTTCGCATCCCGCAAGCTACTTCCTATCCCTGAAAAAAAGTGAAAAAAGCACGGTGCATTAAACGCCTTTTACGAAAGTTGATAAAGCTCAAACTCGTACTATTCGGACTGGCTCTGATCAGTTGTGATGAGAATGTGTTGAAGCTCCACATCCGCTTACGATTCTACAGTGACTGGACTACAATATCACCCAGTTCCCCTAGTCAGTTTCAGCGAACAGACCTCGGGCTTGTTTTAGAATAGAATAGAATGAGGCTATAGGAACGAACCTTCTGGCCTATTCTTGGGTCGGATAATTACTTCGATAATTATTCGGATGTTTACCCAAGTCCCATGCCGTATTTCTAGCCGCGTCAACCATGTCGGCAGCGGGATTCGAACCCGGGTCTTCCCGCTCGAAAGCAGATTCGCTCACCAGTCGACCAAGCTGGTGATAATCATTCATCGTTTTCTCCTCTAATATTCCCGGAGGAATTTGAAAGTGAGGATAAAGTAGAAACTGGATCGGATTTCAATTTTATTAGTGCGGCATTTTTATTTCCCTCCTTCAAAGTGAAGATCTAATTCCATATATGACGTCAGCAGTATTTATACATTGTTTTGAAATTAAATTTCTTGTTTTCTCAGGTTCAACCGTATTTTGTGCATTAAAAGGACTTAAGCAGTACATCTTTGGGAGCTTGATTTAAATGCTAGAGTGAATTTAAGAAACAACTTTCGTTTAAAGAAATGAATGATCATCTTTGGAAATTATCATTTATTGTTAATTTAAATATCAAGCTAGATAAAAATATTAACTTTACTTTTCGATAAACTCCTTTGAAAGAAGTTCATTCGTTTGTAGACACCTTTACATGAGACTACAATAATTTGTCTTTGTGTGACGACTCAGGACCTAACACATACAGGAGTCAATTGATCAATATTCTTGAAGATTTTTCACAAAAAGATTTTTAGTGTACCTCAAGATAAGCAGGTGATAATAATTCCTAAACTCGGTTCACCATTCAACTAACATTCGTTTAAGAATGCAAAATTAATCAAATATTTCCTCCAGAGGGAATTACTCTCTACGTCCTCCGTATCCAAGCTTTCCGTGTTTTTTCTTGCTCTTCGTAAGCAATATGGCCGAGTGTCAAATATTGAGCCCTGAAAGACCAGGCTTCCCACCAGGGCAGATAAGACAAGATCAAGACAGGCTTGGTAGGCTGCAAATATCTTTCTTGCGTGAGTAGGAAACACCGGCCGAATAAGGGAAATTTCGTTTTTCTCATCTGTTAACCCTAGTTTATTTTATTATTTCACGTTCTTAGTACTAACAGGAGAGTTGTAATTGTTTACTATTTTACTTTCGGTAAATCGAGTATTATTGAGGATATTTTTTATTGCGATGCATTTGTATGACACCAATCTTGGATTTGTTGTTTTAGACTTGATGATCTATTGTATATTTTTGAATTGTTAGCTATTTCGGTGTGACATAGACTTCTTCGAGTATCAGTTTGTTTGATTCTTTAATGCATGGATAAACGTGCAACGTGTCTTTTTCGTTTGGTTTTCGTTGGATTATAAGCTAAGTGTTCAAATGAAACTACCCGAGCGTTTTCTTTTATATTATATATATATATATATATATATATATATATATATATATATATATATATATATATATATATATATATATAAATAATTGGAACGCAATTTATCGATCTTACAAACAGGTGACCATCCCTCGTCAATTAAATTATATCGTGGGGAAATTTTTGAGATGGGAATGGTTTTATTTCTAGTACGTGTTTGAGGCTTTAATCGTGGGCATCGTTTTTAGCAATAAATCACGTATGAAAAACAGAGTGAAGTCATCTGGTATTGCTCTCTTGTCATTGTAACGTGAAGTTCGATTGTGTTTATTTTTGAATCGAAGCCCAGGACTGCACAAGAAATCCGACATGATGTTGAGATCAATTATTTCTGTACTCCATACTGTGCCAGTGTGCGTACTTCTTTGTATTGAAAAGATTTTGTATCTTTTCTGCCACGTTCCTCGTTAATATTCCTTTCATTATTGGCCAATCTATTGCTTATAATAGTGGAATAGTCAACTATTATACCGGATTTATATTTATGGATAACTGTAGTGAATTAGAACGTACCTGTATCGCAATTTTCTTTCAACGTTCTTGCACCTATGCATCTTTCAGTACAGTTTTTTTCTGTAACTGATTTATCTAACACGAATTTATACTATTTATAAGAGTTCATGAGTGGGAAGCGTTTTCATTAGTCAAACCAGCTCAACAGGTGCTTCGAAAATTCTTGTGCTTGAACATTTTGTACTGCTTATTGAAAGTGCAATACCTTAAAAAGTGTGCAATCAAGAAGAGATACGTCTGGTTAATGATGACCTCGCCTAATTTCATAAAATTGCAACTTTCAAACAGCAGCGTGGAGAATGAGTGCGCCATTGTTGTGGAGTAGAATTGCATTGTTTCTTTTGGTAGTCACAGATATTTTTTTTACAAATTTTTATGTTTCTGCCTACTTGAGCTATATTGTTTATCCTGGTGGCAAAAGGGTAGTCGTATAATGAATGACACTTTTAGCTGACTGCCATATTGTACCCACTGGCGTATCTCATTTCAGAAATCACTTTGGCTAGAGCTTTAGAAATTCCTTACTACCTAACAGCTGATATTTGCTATTGTCACCTTGACTCCATTTTGGAGTGGACTTTTAGGTCTGGCATCTCTATAGGCCTATTATTCTTAATCAATTTCGTACAAAACACAAAGGTAATCGTCCTCTATATTTCATTAGCGTTGAGAGAAAGTTTTCCCAGTCAATTAGTTGTTTTACTGTCATTTTCCGGTCCCTGCTTGGTTAGGCAATCAAATGTTCAGGTCATATTTGGAATTTTAGTCTTCCCGTTGGTTCATTTTCTAGGCCGCCAGCTTTGGAACGAAGCTTCCTTAGTCTTTTGAAAGCAAGGAAGTACGCCAAAGTTTGAGAAGTACATCATCATTATTGTATCCATGTCATCTGATGTTTCACCGAAGTAATGACAAACCCACTTTTAGCTTCTTAAAACTTTGTCTCTTGCACCAGACTGCTTCTTGAGCTCTAGATTCGCAAGGGCGTGTTCTTCGTAAACGCAAGTTGATTGTCTGTTGTCAGCGGGGATTCAGATAACTATTGTTCCAAATATTTTTTATTTGTTGAAGAAAACCAACGCTTTCTTTGCATTCGGTGCATATAGTGTAAGGCTCAAACGAAAACCAACGTCGTACGTACGTAACTCAGAATATGTGGTGTAAATATGTTCATGTATAGTGTGTGTCCAATTCGCTGTATCCTGAATGGCTGGCTGTGCTATGCTATCCTAGACTAGCATCAAATCATTGTTGTAAGAGACACTGAAAGTCAGTGTATCCTCCATATAATTTCTACGATCTTAGATCAGTCTTTCATAAGTTGTGGGCAAACGTCATAGCAGAAAGAAACTGCCTAGTGTGGGTCGCTTAAAAACAGTCCAAATGTGCCTAATCTGGCGGAGCGGCAAAACACATTTCCTTGGTGCACTGCGCTCGACATGATCCATATACTCTTGCTCCCTCTTCTACGGGCCTCCATTTGCATAATGGCGCTCGGAACACTTTGCTCTTCCGGTGGATTGCCTTTCGTACTCCTACGGGCAGACAACTTACGCCATATTGATGACACCCGATGGAAATTGTCCCGTGTAACAGTTTGGCATTGCGAAACTGCATGTGTGAGTCGCAATACTTCATTTTTCATATGCAGTTTTCATATGAAAGTCTCCAGTTTTGATTATCATGGTCGCAGCATTGTTAAGCGCGAGTTAGCATTCATTGCTTATAATGCGATTTTTTTCTTCATTCGTTACTTGTTTCATGCAACTCCAAGAAATTTCAAATTCTTTCCCATCTCTCACATATTTTCAAACTTTATTGGCTATAATTCATGATTTGAACTTCAAGCTATTTTCTCAGTATGTAAGAGAACTTATTTTAGGACTTCTGGTCTTTATTGGCACTGCCCCATAGCTTCCTCAGAGTTCTTGGAATACTCGAGTTGTTGCCAGAATGGTCGCTTCCAGCTTCTCAGAACTCGATTATATGCCCAACGCGAGCACAAGTCTGAATATAAATTCAGTAATTATTGTTTTTCCGAGTGGTAGGAAACGCCTGAGGTGTGATTTTCTTAAAATATAACTTGTTCAGTAGATATTCGTTGGTATGATTCCTCGTATTTATAGCGAATGTATTGGGATTTATATTCCTGTCTACATTTAATCGAATTTACCCCCTATTTTTATTTATAGCTTGTTCTCGTATTTTTAAAGTTTTTTCTATTCTAATCTTAATTTCAATAAAATCAGACAATGACCATAAGTTTCAAGTCCAATTTATATTAAGTGTTGGTGTCACCGATGCCTAATGACTTACCACGAGGATTTAATGAGGCAGTTTTTGTGTTTTCATGCTGCAATATTTCCTCAAACTACATCAACGTCTAATATTAAACTATTTAATTTACTTTATCCGGTTTAGTAGTATACTTCTGGAGCTTGATACTGGTTTTAAAAAAAACATGTCTGTTTTCGATATCGTACTAGAAATAATGAAATTGTTGAAGTGTCTTGCCGTAAGATGGAGGAGTGTTCTGTCTCACGTCGCTGGTGACTCAAAAACTCAGCACTATCCCGGCGCCAGCCTCCCGTCTCAGGCGGCAGACTGGAGGCAGTCTGCCGCCAATCTCCTCTAAGCGAAAAATATTTCTCGAAGTCCGTCCACTGTATTTTTCTGTCGCAATCGATGGCAGTACTGCCTGAAGTGTGCGAAACGTAACGAGGAATAACGGGAAAACTTCTGTATGTAAAAGGTGTATGTATAAAAAGATTTTCAAATCAGTGTTGAAAGCATGAGAGAGTAAGCGAGGGAAGAAATGCCTGTACTGATAGAGATAGTTCTACATTCGCTAGTGTTTTGAAGTTCAGTTGTTATTCTTGTAAACGTAACCTCAGTCTCTTTACGGGAATGGTACGATGCTTTTTATGTAGCCGAGTGACAGTTACTACTTCTGTTAAAGTTTGATGTGGCCACAGTTGTTGTTGTTGTCTTATGACACGTATGAATATGTATGACAATTAAATTGCTCGAAATATCTACCTTCTATTTGGGTAGAATTTTGTACTGTCATCAGCGTTGATAGCAGGTGCATTATTTAAAACATGAGAGATTAACAAAGGATCTGAAAACACTCTTGACTTGAATGTTTCATTATTGAGTGGATGTTCCATTGAAATGAGAAGTAAAAGCACAGTCATTCACGAGTTGGTTTTGCTGATAATATGAACGAGCTTCTTGTTGGGCTGGATTTTGAAGAGCAACCATGATACGGAAATTCATAGCTCATAATTGCTGTAATCACCCTATCGAATATCGGTTATCTGCTAGGGAAATTTCAGAAATGGTAGTACCTGAAGAAAATAATAATTTTTTATCCGTGGTGCTTTCGCTACGACAGCGGTATTGTATCTGTAAGCCAATGATAAGTCAACGCAAAGATTTATCTGGTTGAATAAATTGGGGACCAGATTATTTGTAATTTTAATTAGATCGTTTGTAGCTCTACAGTGTGTCTTGTTTCTGGGACGTTGCAATGGGCATTTTCTTAGTGACTGGACGAAATAATTTCATCGCTACTCGATCTTAAACTTACTGTATCATTGAAATGCTCACGAATAAGTATTGGAATAAGTTAAAATGTTTTTATTTTGAACAAAAATTACAACGCTATGGTACCCTGTTTTCATCAATGACATACAGATTCCATTAGATTTTACAGTGTAGGCTAGTGCACGCACTTACCTCGTGCATCACATTACAACGCACTGTTGATAGCTCTAGGTACGAGTATAGGTAAATTCAACCAGAAAATTAAGTTATATACTTTTTATTAGCGTGTGTGTTGAAGGCGAAGCTAACTTGCTTGGCTTCTTTTCGGAAGTCTTAAAGTTTTATTTTTCTCATCACCTGCTCATCAAAAGACATCAATGGCTGAGATAGTTTCACTCACTAGGTCTCGAAGTAACTGCTTCCCAACGAGTACATATTCAAGGCATATTAATAAACTAATTTAATTTTAATTAATTATTTTATTACCCACACTTAAACTCATTGTAACAGACCCGTAAGCATACAATATACGAGTAGAAAACGAACAATACAACTGATAAGTCACAGAGTATGACCACTATTAAAAGCATAAAATATTCAAGCTCGTTGAAGTCACCTCTTTAAATCGAAATGTTCGGCACTGCGACCGAATTGCTCAACTGGCTTCCATTCAGTTTGCATCTGCATAAAAGGTTCTTAAAACGTCAAATGAAAAATTGTTGGCTTGAACGAGTCTTAGGGACACTTTAATAAAGAACTTCAGTATGTCAAGCTTTCCTTGAGAACTCGCTTTCTTTTCTTAATTCTGATTTCTTGCTTCCCTGGGCTCTGGGACTAAAATAAATTTGTTTACAATCGTCTATAAAGCGATCGTATTGAGTTAAATTATACTAGGAACGTTTTAAAGTGGGTCTCGAGCGAACGTATAGCGATACTAATCTGACCGAATTGCGATTTCCATGCTGCTTGCATTCTTCAGTCCGTAAGTTAGCGGAGCCCTCCATGATCCTGCTGTTACTGAGACAACCTCACATTTCCAGGTCTCGAGACTCGAGTCTGTTCAGCTTTGCGAATCGAATCTTAATTTTGTGTCGAAAAGTAAATTATTTTTTACCGTCTTTAATGTGGCCTTCCCGATTTTGTTACTATTGGCTGTAAAAAATTAGTACTGAATATCCTTCCGAGAGCTTAAACTCGATGAACTCATAGTTGATTCAGATAATTTAACTAAATTTGATTCCAAAATCGGATTTTTCGAAGTTGATGTTCGCATACGGAAATTTATTAGTGTTGCACGAAAGTGTTACTATCACTTTTGTCTTCACTTTCGAATTCGTAACTTGATTACACTATTGTTCACGTTTCAATGGAGGTACGTGGCAATAAAGAATTTCAAACAACTCTGCCCGCTGGAGTATAAAGTCTAACTTAATATGTATTGGGACTGTTTGGAATCGGTGATTAATTACTGTTCACTGTTCCAATTTAAACTTCAGTTCAAAGTATTTGAAACTCGTGCCGTGACTTCAGTTAGGAAATTCAAAAGTTTTCTACTATGCAGGAAGGTGTCTGCCTATCAGCTTCGACCGTCACCGAATTGGTGTCAATAAATTGAGGCGACCCTTTCCTGGTGCTCCTCTCTTTAATTAAATGTCCCATTTCAAGGGAAACCATTCCACTGAACTCCCCTCGCCCGTACCATTCTCACTTTTTGTCCTCCCAACGGTTCAGGTTTGGACTTTTTCTTGCTCTGTTGACATTCGATAGGGCGAAGTGTCACTGATCGCTTCACACTGTCATTTTGGCTGATGGCGATTCTCCTGGGCATATCCAATATCGGTTAATAATGTCACACCTAAACTGAACGTCACAGTGTTGTTCATAGATTTGTAGAGCTTCAGTTTTTTGTTTGACAATCTTTAATGCGCTATGAAGTTTCTTATTACCACATTATATTAGTAAGTAAAAAATTATCTTTTGGCTGAGATTTTACAAGACGCCAGAATTTTCCTGAATGAGTCGAGAGAGCGTGGCTAGAATTAACAGAATCCTGTGGGTTGGTGGGATTGATTGTGAAATCAACTATTGATTACCAATTGACAGATGGATTTATGCACATAGTTTCTAGCTTCATTTCCTCGTGGTTGCCAGGGATGCGGAGACTAAGGATTTATTGGCGTTTTAGCAACCTGTTGTCCCTGCATGCAATTACGATGTTTTTTCCAGAGGCAGTCCTGTACTGCCAGACGCTGCCGTAAATCTCCAACTATACGAGTGCTCCTGAAAAATGGCCAAAACTTCTCATAAATTTGCGAAGCTTTAAGGGAAGAATGAAATACGATCAAATTTGATGCAATAAAGTTTTTGTTTACGGTGTAATAGTACCACGCTTATTTCATAAAACATTTTCAAAATGCTCAAATTCATCCGAGTAGCTCGTTGAAATAAGAACAGAGATTTAAAGTATTTAGTTTCAAATATTATGATATAATACATTATCCTTTTCCTTCTCGTAGTCTTTGTTCAGGGGCTTCAGTGGTCCGTTTTGAAGCTTCGGCTCGAAGATGACGCTTTTTTCTCACTTTCAAAGACAAAAACTGAAGGTCACTTTTTCTTACGATACTTTTGAACTTCAGTATTCAATATTGATTACAAACTCGCCAATCGTTTCACCAATTTCTTCTATTCTGTATTCTGTTCGTGCATTCTTTTCTGGATTCTTCCGCAAGTATGAATATTTCTGAGTTCGTTTCACAAGATAAGTGTAGATCTTCATTTTCTAAGATACCACATGTATAGAATGCAACGTTTAAGTTATGATACCGTGGTGGGATGACACTGTTACGGTGTTGTGCCCGCTCGGCGAGGCTGAAATTTTTAGCGTTTTGCTGCACTCGCGGATGAATCCTTCTATCGATTTCCGATTGCGTGACTGAGTGGCCCATTTGAGGGAATGGTCCCACAATCAAACGCGGGACTAGAACATATTAAGAAATAAGGCAATGTTCCCTCAAAGTGCTGTTTCTGCATTTTCCTCGTTCACTGTTACTTCACTGAAAGCATTTTGGGTTGAAAATTACCGTACGTTGTCTTCCCTTAAAGTAAAAGAAGACATTTTAACTCCTTCGTTTCAAAGCTCAATAATATTCATGATCGTCTGTATTTTTGGCTCTAATTGCTTTGATGCTAGTTTGCACATGTGAATTAAAAATAACTCGTTCCGTTTAAATTTACCTCATTTCACTTAAAATTTGGGTTTCGAAAGCGATAGTTGTAAATAAAAAATTCTAATATAATTCATAAGCGTTCCAATTTCGTTGCTCTTTGATGGAGTTCATACTCAATGTTATGTGTTAAAGCAGTTGAAGAAACGCAGTTTTTTTTACAGTTGCCATCCGTTGGATTTTGAAGAACTAAATTAACGTGATGGTTCTTTCCTTCGTTCACTCGTACCTCATTCATGCATCAACAACTATGCCGCTGTCATTCATCAGTTAGTAGAATAGAATAAGGCAATAGGAACGAGCCGTTTGGCCCATTCTTGGTTGGTTCAATACCGAAGTTCAATACCCATGACGTGCATTTCCATAAGGATTCTTTTTCCGTGAACAATTTCAATTTCAAATAGTCAATGATATGATATGAGACAGTAGAGGCTTACGGTAAATTTACCTTACAAATAATTCTTGTACAAAATAATTCGTAAAGTGATTTTTTTATTTGGTAACATTTAACTTAATTGTTTTCACAATTTTTCTTCATCATTAATTGAAGATGATGCAATCGTAAATGTTGCTAAAGCTATTCCATAATTTACCAAATTTTCAACCATAGACAACACTACCTCGTTTTAGTATCTCATTTCCCCCTCAAAAGAAGAAGAGCTGCAACAATACCAGGGCATATCACCACCTGCAGCAGCGACGCATCGTCGTCACACAGAACGCTCTTGTCTCCACACTAGAACGAAATAAAATAAGGCAATAGGAACGAGCTGTTTGACTCATTCTTGGCTTGATACCTAAGTCTCATGTTGTAGATACCCAAGTCTCATGTTGTAAATACCCAAGTCTCATGCTGTAGATACCCAAGTCTCATGCTGTAGATACCCAAGAACCCATGCCGTAGGTACCCAAGTCCCATGTCATGATAAAGTCCCAACCCACTACACGCAGGCGAGTTAGCCCCGGTACTGGGGAGACATGCGCGTCCGCAGCAGCTTCAGCTTATTCTTGTTCTGGACGTCTCTATTCGAGTACACCCAACGCCAGCAACTAAATTTTCGCCCACAGATTTCGATAATATGCTAATTATTTGTAAAAATATTTTACAGATACATTTTTTCTGTATGAGTAGAGGAGCCGTAAAATGGGAGAAGTATATTCTGTATAGAAAGAGAGGCTTTTCAAATCTTTCGGTGGTGAAGCTAAGATGATTATACAAGAGTGTTAGGTTTCGGCGCGTTTTATTACCACCTCGATGCATCGTTTTGCATTAGTTTCACACACTAAAGCAACCTCGAATTTCACACATGGTTAGTCAGTCAGCACAATTTTTTCGGCGGAACGCTAGGCTACGACTCGCTTCAAACAACAGCAAATTGTATATTTTATGATTCGTGAATACAAAACTATAGAAATTTTGAAATTCTTAATTGCAATTTAATTTGAAATAACCTAAAGTTCAATTTTCTATTGCAATAAGTTTTTTCGTGTGTATTTTTCAGAGGATATGTGAAATAAGCTACTGTGAATTCTTTTTGTGTATATGAGTTGTAAGCTTAAAAATAGCTGAGATGCATGTACATTTACCATGTCTCTATTGCTGGCGCCTGTTATTTAAATTTTAAATTAATTTTCCTTGTTGTGAATACGTAAATTGCACTTGTATCTTGGCAGAGTTGCATGTCGCAGTTGAGCAGTTTTCAGCACATCTGTTCAAACACTGAAGGCTTGAGTAGGTGTAACTCAGTGGGACCGACCCAATGAGTACCTGGCTAGTTTCGGAGATACTTCAGGTGTCAATTTTACCTTCAGTAGTGATGAAATATTTGTTGAGGTTAACTCGCAAGTTTTTTTACTTCAAGCAGCTGCTGACAACGAAGGAGCATTCACTCGTCTACATACTTCAATTTACTCCAATTTCTACTTGGTTTCATACTTTTTGAAGCACGAGTACACGAAATTCCCTCTTAGTCCATTTCGATTCCGAATCACTAATACAACGCAAGCAAAAATAATCTGTTTGCAAATATTGCTGTTCTGGTGCACGAAACTTATTGGCTCCAGTAAACCTGAAGGACTCGGCTAGCGTTGTGTTTTGCTGTGTAGACCGCTGCTACTCAAAGTGGTGGTCCGCGGACCGATGCCGGTCCGTCAGTCATCAGCTGCCGCTTCGCTGCATTAGCTTCCGGTATTGTCTCCAGTATGAATTAATATTGCTACAAAATATTACTGGTCAGTAGTACGTTGGAAAAGAACTTCTGGTATGCCATATCGACCAGAATGAGAAGCACTGCTGTAGACAACATTGCCTGCACCACGATGCCCATCAGAAAAGGTAGTATCTGTTGTGGATCTCACGTAAACGTTGCAAGTTTCACATCGATTTAAAAGACATTTCTTAATTTTATACGCGTGTGCATTTAGGTTTGTGTTCGACTTATTGCAACAAAGTTGGTTTCCCTTCGAAAACATTTATCTTAAATTAAATTGACGTGAGAGCAATTCTTAAAGTGATGCACTGTATATCGATTTTCATTTGACACAGAATTTATCAGATTTTTATTGCAGTAAAATAACAGTTAAAATTGTCTATTTCGCTTCGTATTGTCATGTATTCCAACTAGCTTCTCTTTCCTTCAGTCAGGAAATAATTGAAAGCTTTTAGAACTTTTTTCGCAGTTTCCAGCTTTGAGCGACTGAATAGTAAAGTTGAAATCATCTGGGGAAATCTGCTCATTAACAAACGTGTCCCTTTGGGGAGTTAACTTTTTTGAGCCTGCGAATTCTACTTGAATGTTGGATGATTTTTCCAGTAAGTAAAACATCAAAGTATTGTGAAGTTTAAAGTCTAACTTCCAGAATTTGTACTAAGCTCTTTACATATTTTACAAAATATAGAAATAGTTGTTTGAAAATAGAAGCATATATCTTTTAATTATGTAGCTTGCGAGAAAAATCCATTGAAGCAATGATTAAAATGGCATAAAAGTTTTACATTTTTACTCTGAAAATTTGTGCGAATATATAACATTTTATTATACTGTGCGCACCGAAAACGCAAGGAAGTTTCGAAACTGAGTGTTGATTCAGCTTTATTACTTGAAATCCATTTAAAGCCGCTGCTCTTTGTTACGACAAATAAAGCCTAGTGTTAGATCGGGGAGCTAAAGGACAATCCTCGTTCCAGCTTGCCTTGATGGTTGTTGGTAGCAATAGTCGTTCCCTCGATTAATTTGATTTTTTTCTTTGCTAGCAAACTCTCCTTCTGTCTGCAAAATTTTGTTCAAAGAAACTCGTTCAAGTGCATTGAACGTAATGGTTAATTTTGAAAACTGTTAGGGGAGTTATTTTTGTTTGATATACTGATGACATTCCTATGCTATAATGTCTCGAGAATAGCAAGAACGCTCTGTTCAGTGCTTCCTATTTTTTTCTCAGAAATTATAGTGAAGTGGATCATAAGTTTGGACAAATGTTAATCGTGAATAGCCAGTGTGAAGCTGCTTACAATACTTCTGTGCTATGTTTCGTCAAGTTAAATTAACAGGTACTTATTACCTAGTGACTGAATATGCCTATGTTCTGTAGCAAGATATTCCACTGGGGAAACAAAAGTAGTCAACATGGCAAAAAAGATTCGAAGTCGAAAGATCATAAGTCGCGCGGTGGGAACCACCCTTCCTCATCTGGTGCAGGGCCATCAAAAAGCTCTCCCCTTCAGTTCCAGGCCTCCATTCAAGGAGGCCAAGTTTATCCGGAAACGATCGATGAAGGCGAATCATGCCCCTACTGGACGCACATGTCGTGCTCTTCAAGCCAGGACGGCGCAGCTCCGAAAGTTGTCCACGCAATTGTCCAGCCGTTCTATAGCACTACTGGCTCATCCATCTCGTCGGGGTCACGGTACGACCTGAGGACCGACTCCAGGGCTGGTTCTCGTCCTCACACCCCAGGGGGAGCTGCCAGTTCTCTTAGTTCCATGTCACGACCAATGTCACCGTCTTCCAGACCTCACACTCCAGGATCTGTTTCAGGGTCTGCAACAGGCTCGTTTTGTGGATCATTCTCTCAAACACCGCCTCCTCTACCTCCACACCATCCTTGCAGTCCCATCCACCAACAGCCGTCGGCGGGTGTCATAAGAAGTCCGCCTGGTGCGTCCCATAGCCAGCATCAAAAGACTGTACATCGGTCAAATCAACATTCGAAGTTCCAAAATCATTTCAGTCCTTATCATTCTCCATTTCAAAGCCCCATCCATTCCCCTGCTCACTCAGTGACTGGTGCTCCAGGTAGAAACAGTCCTCATTTCTCTCCAAATAGTCCACTTCCACCTATTCCTTCTCAGAGTCCTGCGCAGTACAATGCTCCACTTCCACCAACTCCTCGATCCCATCAATCGTCGTCCCATCATCATTCTCAGCCTCAAGCTCCCACTATACCCCCACCTCCTCAGAGTCCACTTCCCCCTGTTCCCTCTCAATCTCCTGGTCACGCTAATTATACAGCATCTCATCATCAAGCCTCGACGTACAACAGCCCTTATCATAGCCCTTTGAAGCAAAATCTCGTATCTCACCATGGTACTTTACGTCACAGCTCCAGTCATCATAATGCTCTACATCGCTCCGGTTCAGCCCAATTTACTGTTCCTTCCCCGGCATATCACTCTCAACACAGTAGCCCTGTTCATAATCCTCCAGGGTACTGTAGTCAACAGGGCCAGTACCAATCCAATGCTTATCACACGTCAGTGCGACCTCACCAGTCATCATCCCGCTATAGACATGAAAAAACAAGGGACGTCAGACATAGCCAGGCCGGAAATCATCAATCCTTCCAGCAACAAGGGGCTGTTACATCTTCCACCTACAATACTTACAACTCTCCTAAACACTCTCCTTCGAGATCAGAAATCCAGGCGAGTGTTCGTAACTTTCTTGTCCAGCAAATGAACAAAGATATTGCGACTCGTGCTCAGCATCATTTTAGCGGCGTTGCTGTACAAAATACGAGCAACAGCAATGCTGTAATTCCTGATCCCAGAAATGATTTTGGAAATTATGCTACACAAGCGTACAGAGATGAATGCATTCCCGAAAGTGGTCGACCAAACCGACACAATAGTAGTAGTACGTGGTCCAGGAGCGGAAGGGATAAAAATTATCCATTACCAAGCGCAGATCAAACCGCTAATAAAAACGTCAAACTCAATTCCCCTTCGTCTGAATCCAGTGCTTCAAATGCTACGATTCGTAGCGCTTCTCGGAGAAAGGATGTCTACATCGTCGAGAGCAATTACAGTCAACCGCTCGCTGCCAAAGAATCCCCCGACTCAGGTGGATTTTCCCCAATCAAGCCGAAGGAAACTTCCCCTTATCCTCCACCTCCTCAAAGACCTCCACCTCCTCCTCCTGTCGACGAAGGTAAGTTGTTTTTGTAACCTGTCCATCATTGTTTAAGCTATAATAATTGTGTTATTTTTGTAATATTGTCTCCGGAAGAAAGTGGACGATTTGCTCTGCTTTCACACTTCTGTACAAATGATGCTGAGTTTGTCCTGCACTTCAGCGTACGTTTTACTCTAACAAGATATGACACATCTGAATACTTTTTCATGGAGATGCTTTTAAAGTTCTGTTTAGTTTAATAAGTTTGATCATTAAATGGCAATTATTTCTTCTAAATGAATTAAAATTTCCCTGCGTTGATGACATTTTGAATTTCAAGAATTGCTCATGTTGAACATCATTATAGTTAGTGCGTTTCATTGATAATGAACTGTGTATTGATTTATTTTTGTATGGATCTCGCTTGACTTGTGAAATTCTAAACGTGGTTGCCAAGTTATCAGTAGTTGTAATATTAGGGAACTCCGTAAAATGTAACATAATACAAGATGCAATTATAAAACGCAACTATTATAAAATAAATGATTTAAATAATGAAGAATATATTAATGTAATTACTTGACGATGGTCTACATGATGCCGGAAGGTTGTGTGATACGATCAATATGGTCTTTCCTCGATAAAGAAGCTCTATATCGAGCGCTCGTCGTTGTATGCGAGGGGCTGTTCAACCGCTGTCGAAAATTACAGCCTTCTGCTTAGGCAAAAGCTTTAATTTGACCACCAGCTTGTCAGGTGTGATGAACGGTTCGTGTAGACAAGAGTTGGTCTACTACACAAGAAGGTCTTTTGATTTTCAAGCAGCAATAACTTTCATGTCTCATCTTATAAATCGGGTCTGTTGTTCCCCTCTTCCCTTCGTGTCATCCTTCCATTTCCTTGCTCATTTCGAAAACGATATTTTAGAGTATGCTGTTATTTACCTATGCAATATTACTGAGTTAGCGTACAATGAATGCGCTGTATATGGATAGTAGGAAAAAAGCTTTAATTTCCTGGTTATCACGTCACTGGTATTCTGTGCCCTGTACTCACAACTTTTAATCTATGCCGAGAGAGACAGTTTTAAAACAATTCACAAAAGCTGTTGTAGTTGCACCGACAGAACGACAAAATTATGACAAAACATTTCAGTATTAGAACTGTTCAATGGGATTAACGTGTGAGCTTTTGTACAAGGAGGATACTTAGTTTTCTGTTCATGTGTGAATTTTCGTCTTTACTTAATGTTATAATTTTAATTCTGCATCACTTGGTCAATTAAATTTTATGGAGTGAAACTCTTTAATGCTCTATATCAATCGCTCCTGATTGAATACGATTCGATATCAAACAAACAGTGCGTATTAATTGTATCATTTACTTTAAATTGAAGAGAACTGTCGCTTACGATTTATAACTTCTCCTGGCAAGTGAGGCAGGAAGCGCGCTGCCTCTGAATTAAAGAAGAGTTCTGCTACCCTCTCTGATATGCGGCTTAGTGAACTTCTTTTCTCACCGAACACAGGATAAGCTTATGGAAATGTTAAGATGCCAGTTGTTACTCTTATTGTGCTTGCAGCGTCCCCCTTTTCTTTTCCGTACTGAAATAATCACAGAAAGTATCTTAGTTCATGATCCTACATTTCTCTTGAGCGAGAACACCAGCTGATAGCTTAAAGTTAAAATTTATTTTTTCCATTGTGGCAGTGGGTTTTTTAGAATACACTGGCAAGTCATTTTGACAACTGAAGCTCGGGTATTAATAATTGCTATTTAAATTTTATTCAGAAAACCCTCTTCGAAAATTTCCCACTAGATATTCGTACTGGACTTCTGTCTGCTCTCAGAATAGCAAAACATTGTGAACACTGTCTAGCGAGAAATGAATTATAATTTTTGTTTCAATAAGTTTCATGCTGAAGCATAGTGTATATCTTAATACCTTAACTCGGCATCACCTCTCTTGCTAAGACTCCGCTAATCTTGCCGCTCTATTGTCGCTTATCAGACCCAAGTTGTCCTGACTGCCCTCGTTGCCGGGATTTCTGCTGAGTCGCCAACGAGCTCCAGTTCTCTGGTCGATAATCTTCAGAGCTTCATAATACTTAGGACAAGCCGATAAACTATCTGACTGAGAACTGAAGTCATCTTGTAATTTTTAGATTCTGTCATTGCTCATATGTACGTGGACTAAGGGATTTTGTGTCAATAACTTCCAAAGAAGTACCCGACCCGAGGGCGCCAAGGCTCAATAGATGGCTCGAGTTCATGTTTATGAATTTGTTGAGGCTTGTCCATTTAATGAAATTCTTGGTCAGGTGCAGGATCCCCCACTCAGAAATGCGAGAGCCACTAATAGCGAAGGACTGTGACGTTTATTGAATCATTTACCGTCCCTGCGATGGGCGCTGGCAATTGACGAAGCAGCCGCCACTGAGCGCTTCTGTTCACTGAGCTGTGGGCCTCTTGTTGTCAGGTTCCTCACTTCATTCCTCAGAATACTTCGCAAGAACGCAGCGTCTGTATCTATGATACATGCTTGTTTTACTCATTTGCAGATGGTTTAATCGCGTGTATATGTTTTGCCACTGATGGTAAAATGTAAACTTGATTAACGTCTATTCACTTCTGGAAGTCCAATCTTGGCTCCCAACTTTGATTGTACATTAAAAACAGGATCACCTAAGCAAAGAAATAATTTAGTATTACTCGAAATTTGGTAGAATTAACATAGAAATCCAAGGATTTAGAAATTCATTTATGTGTATCTCGGAGACAAAAATAAATTTGTTATGGTCAGATAAACATTCACAAGACCGAAATATGTTTATCAATGTATTCAGCACTATCAACGTGCAGTAACTGTCGACCGTGAGCGCTGTAGTACGTGCCAGGCCTGGTCTGAATATGAGCGTCATTATTGTCTTTTATTGGCCCTACTGAAAGCAGGTTCATGCTTAGAGTTATGTAAGGGCTTCAAGTTCCAATAATGGTACCTAGTGTTGCGTGTTACACCTTCGATTATTGGAGACACTGCAGCATTGATTAGTGGCATTGATACTTTAAAATAAATCCAACCTTCAAAGCAAAAATGTTAACTAATTTCTTAATGTAGATCAACCTACTATTATATTTTTGTGTAGGGTATTGACTGATTTTCATACACTGACGTTTACCGTATTTTTGCAGTCTGTGGAATTGAATTAAGTTGTCGATAAAAAACCTATTTTACTTTATTTCTTATTTTTTTCGGTTGAAGGATTTCGTTCATTCATTTCGATGCTAGTTCTTTTGAGTTTTATATTTTTCGTTCATAATGCTCCTTCTTGTTCAATATAATCGCTATTTCAAAACGCTGGCGTAGGATTTCCGTCACTATCTAATCCAAGTATAATACTGATTGCCCCATCGTTGATGTGCTTCTAGCGATGTAGTCATGATTCCTTCCAGAGCTTCTATTTTCTCGCAGTGTAAGTTGATTACTCGGCTGTTAGCAGTTTTTATTGTAACAGGGTTCAGAAAGCTAGAGTCTCCGTTTACGACCTGCGTCATGTTTGTGTCGTAACATACCGCCCCACCGACGCCGCATGCGCGTTATGGCGCATTTTGAGCTGCCACGCTCACTCTGCATACACAAATGAGCCGCTCTCGCACCACCCTGTTCGCTCCAACTTTACCATTCCAACTTCTGCTGTACAAAGTTTGCCCTTCGGTGTCGCTGGAAACGGATTTGTGTGTTAGCATCTCATTCAGAGCGACGTTGATGCCTTGCAGAGACTATCGCAGTCTTAGTTGCGCTACTCATGTCTTGAATTTAAATTGCAAGATTCAGTACAGAACTCCGTTCCTTGCATGAGCTTGAGTGATAAAATCGGTCACTATTGGGTAGACTTTTTCTATCAACTGACGAAACTTTCTACATTCTATATGTCAGCGTAGTTAGTAAAGCCCCGCATCAATGTGTACTCAGTTGAAAAATAACATCTTGGTGATTCCAACCAGAAGAAATTCAGACATTTTCGAATTGAATATTTGTATACCTGGCAGGTGCAACGTTCAGTCAGTAGCCGTTTTCATTTGCACAGTCATCTGAGTGCGACAGCCTCCACTAGCGAAACCGTGAATCCAGGAACATTTTCTGGCGGGGAGACTGCGGAAGCTGCGCATGGCGCACGAGGGGAGGGCTGGGAGAGGGTCAGGGCGAACAAAGAGCAGGTCTTAGGGGAGGCCTGCAGATCTGTGTTTCCACTCTACGTCTACGACAGCGGGTCTCGAACTTTTCTGCAGGAGACGAGAGAAGAACAATGAGCAGTAAACTTATGGTACCACGCACAAAGATTCCAATAACCATTAGCCTTGGAAAAAGCGAATGTGAAGTATTAATATCTAGCTTGAATGAGAATGTACATACATGAAGTCGAATGATGGGATTCCCCCTTGGAATTAGTGAGTGTTTGTTTTAGGTCAAAAGAGGTATTATGAGTTCACAAAATTATTATGGGCAACTTCTGTTGAAAATAGGTGTGCTACTGCCTGCATGTTGCTCATAGACCCCAAGTCTCTTTCTGCTACTCACGAAGCCCTCCGAGTGAGTAGCTTAGGAACAACCTGATAAGCAAGTCTCAATTACTTGTATGTCTGATCATTCGTGAAAAATAAAAGCACTAAAGTGTGTCACGGATTATTATTTGAAAACCACGTGTCAGACTATTGGCTCTTGGCCCTGAGGCGCTGACTGAAAGTTTCCTCTTATTCAGCACATTAATCCTCAAAATGTTTAATACTAATATGAAGAATAATATTAACAATTATATTATTTTAAATCCTGCGATTCTTTCATTTGAGGAAGTTTAAACTCTGCTCAGAATTTTCTCAAGATTATCAAAATAAATAATAAGAAGTTACTGAAATTTAATCTAAAAGCTGATGCAGGCTCCATTTACGAGCCCACAAACTCGTAAATGTATTTTACTTGTAAGTCCTATTTTAAACATTGACGGATGTAATTAAGCGCAGTAAATTTTTTTTTCGTAGAGGTTACTACTGTTCAATTACTGTATCCTCAATTTACGAACGTGTATTCAGTTACCCTATTTTTATTTGTCCACAGATTTTCGATCGCCCAACGTATTTCGTCAGTGGAATTTCGGTGATCTTTCTTGAACAATTTTTAAATGCTAGCGTCACTTTTTCGTTACCTTGTCGTTTGGTTTCAGCTTCATTTAGCTCTGTTATTAATTTTGGGGCTTAGAGCTGTCGAAGAGTAAAATTATTTCAAGATTGTCAGCTTCTAGCGTAGAAAATGAACGTTCAAAGACTCATCATCAAAGTTACAAACGGGTAGCGCTTATCTTAATTCACCTTTCATTTTCGACAACATTGAAACAAATTGTTGACGTAATTACTGTTATTTTCATATGTTTGGCTAATAACAAAATCTTTGTTTTGATGAAGACTTCTATTTCTTTGTGTCTACTTCGACAGTGCCTGTGTGTACAGTTCACTTACTTTCAAGTGTAAAAAATATTTTTGTAATGCATACATTCAGCTTTGAAATTTTTCCTGTCTTGAAATTACTCATTTTAGTGAGGCGTAATGAAGAAAATTGTAAGGACGAATTCATGCATCCTTCATGCTACAAGATGTAGCGTTGAAGTGGTGATTTGTACTGACTGCCCGCCTAATCTAGAACATATTTTTACGCGTACGCTGAAGTGCATTATTGTGTAGAGCTGTAATGAAACACGACACAAGTTTATTGAGACTAGATTTGGCACGAGGCTTTCAGCTAGTACACAATGACTGGGTGGCAATGTGTCGCAGCTGCTCCAGAGGCCTGAACTCAGAGAGGCAAAAGAGGGTGCATGGCAGTCACGTCGACCCTCTGCTGGAAAATTTTTTGAATGGTAATAAGTATCGATTTCATCGCATGAGTAGATAGATCTACTGCTCCACTGACGGAATAGGAGTTTCTGTTCCCAGAGAAAAATGAGTATTCCAGAGTAGTTTTATTTCTCAACCGAAAAATACCACTAGAAATGTAGCCTAACTACCTATGAAAACAGCAATGTAAGCATTTATTTTTCTAAAACTGTCATCCACATCGCAAGAAAGTTTTAGAGAGAGTCCTTTCTTTCCTGTCTTACTCAACGACTATCAGGCCGGCTGTTATAAATCAACATTTTCAGTTACCTTCACTCTATTACACATTCGAAAGTCTTTCAAGTTCCACAGTCTGCAAGTTCGTGATCATTTCGTTGTGTGCTTTAGATTAGATTTCAGTGAACTTTTTATTTTTTATTCTGATGATCTTGATAGAGTTTTCAGCAGAGTTTAAACTTCCTCAAATGAAAGAACCGCAAGATTTAAAATAATAAAATCGTGCATATTATTTTTTGTATTAGTATTAAACATTTTGAGAATTTATGTGCTGAGTTTTTGTTCACTTGGAATACTGAAAACGAAAATGACATTTTCTGACTTCGTCAAATGACGAAACGAAAACATGGACTTTGTTTCGAGCATCAGTCCTTAATGAAGAAGTACTCGATTGACTATTCAGAGTGCAATAATGTAATTTTATTTTCGATTGTTATTTGTGCTCTATGCTTATATCATACTTAACTCGGAAAAAAATATTTTCGAGGAATTTGTTAATTTAGGTTTTGAGAGTATGATTGTACAATCTGTTGGAATAATAACTGTATTGTATAGGTAGAAGGTCTTCCTGCTATATTTCTAACATCTTTGTTCATCCTGGAACAGACATACAACCTGTGAACTATATGTAAAATCCTAGTGGGCTCGACACTAGTCCAACCTTTTAATACCTTTTCTCGTGAATGTCAAAGTTTCCTGAAAACTGCTATTCAGCGTAAGATGACTTTCTAAAACTTAGGGTGTACATTTTCCGATTCATTAATTTTTCAGTGTATCAATACTTCATCTTCTTCAATTTTACTGTAGCCTTTTTCAAAAGTATAACCTTAACGAAGGAAAATTTTCAAAGTTGACCCACACAGGAGTCCATTGTGTTACCGTTGTTAAATATTCACTCATTCAAACATGAACAATCGTTTTAGACAATGGAGCAAGCGTATGTTAACAGTCGGTCAACCCATTTTCATAGTGCCAGTGTTTCATTTACAACTCGATACAATTTAGGTAACATTTGTTTCTCACTCGGTGTTTTCAAAAATCGATTACGAACGCAAACGCAAACGTTAATTTGTTATAGCGTACGTCAAGAGCTAACCATCTTTCATTTTCATAGCCTATGTACTGCATGTTTTTTCTGATTTTTTTCCTAGGACTACCGTAGAGGTAATTTAGCGAGTGTTTGAAGCAGAGACGGTGTGTGGCATTAATTTCAGCGAGGTTATTGCAAGTCGCTGGATCGTTTCCGCGCTTGGTCTTCTAAAGGCAACGTGTCGCTTAGGTCGTTTGGAACCGCAGTCTCGCGTGTTTTATGACAGCCAATATCTGTGAGTTATGGGATCAGGCTCCAAACCTCAGTTCTGCACACTTTTACGTCGTCTATTTAATAGGCCCTATGATGCCCAACGCGATGGATCATTTTGAACTTGATGTCCTTGTATGTTGTCTGTATTGTGCAATCCATGGGCTGTCAAGTACGTTCTTTCTAGTTGTTGCTTCAATAGTTTATATACACTTTCATGTTGTTATACTTGAAGCGAGGCGTTCAGCGTTTTTTGTTATGCCGATAAGCTAGGACTACATAATATTTTGAAATAACAAATATTTTATTACAATTTTATACCGCGATTCTCTGTTCCTTCGTTGGGTTCGACCACATAATTTAATCCTGGACACGGACTAGGTAACATTGCATCAATTTAAATTTTCCTGGATTCTTCTCGTTCAACATGTCTGTTCTAAATCTCATTTTAATCAATTCCTACTGATTCAATATCCGTAGAAAATTGTGGCCCGGCATTTCGTTTCAGGCAATTTTTCATGCATATTGATCGCGTATTCACATTTAATAAAGAGCGGCAGTACTGGACCAGTTCTGGAAATACGAGTCCCATTCTGCTTGTAAAATTCCGCTGCTGTGCAGACCGCAGCTGCGCTCCAGTAAAATATATTTCCATTTCCTTTCGTGTAATTCTATGGCAGCGAGTGGACGGTTTCTCTCTGCCCGACGCACTGGAGTGGACCAAAGACTCTTTTCAATTTTGTAAACTGCCTGGAATTGCTAACGTCACTAATATGAAATAGATTACTACATTAGTTTGTATTTGTTACTCGGCTTCTGACTTGTTTTAACCGTAGGAATCCATTCGAAAAAGTTATTTGGTCTTTTGTCTCTAAATGTGAACATGAATTCTAAAAAGCTCGAGAAATTCAAACATCTTTAAAAAAGTATAATCATAAAATCATGTTGATGAATCAACTACATTGATTTTAAATGAAATTCTATTTTTTTAATTTGTTGTGATTAGTTTTTGTATCGTAATTGTGTTGATTAATTCAGATAAACTTGGCACAATAGTGGCATCTAAGGAGCTGGACTAGTATACCTCATTCAAAATATCGTTTAGCGTAACATTAACGTTTATTTCAGTACCGAATTTTTGCATTTTTTTGTCATCTAAGAAGCAATTTTTCCATCGAATATCACTTTCTTTGCTCTTGCGGGTTCAGAAAAAGTCTTACCGGGAGTTACATTGTACGAGATTTGCAGTTTCCGGAACTTGGTGGTTTTTCATCCATGTTCGTCCTAAGATAATCTGATTTCTTTCTCAGCGCTAAAGGGTGATGAATTACTGCACGCGTTTGTCACATTTTTCTCCATCCTTATCAACATAACTCGAAATTTCTCATTTATAGATCTCATCAGTTAGGATTTGTCCTGTCTGTGGAGAACAATGATCTGTAGGTCACGAAGCGTGTGTGTGTGTGGCACACGGGTAGCTGTCGGTGGCGGCTCAGTCTTTCTGCTTTAAAGACTCGGCAGTGGCCCCTGCCGGCCGCCCTCTCACCTGATAATTATAGAAGCAACAAGTTCACGGAATTACACGGCAGAATACCAAAAGTTTTCGAGAGAAAATGGGGCTTTTTCTCCCCTGGTGGGTTAGGGAAGCTGCATTTTCAACACTTCTTGCTTGCGACATATATTTGAAACCTAAAGACATTGTGCACCGTAGTTTGCATGGGAGTGTGAGAACCAGGTACAATTTAGCGTGTACAGTTGCGTTCGTAGTCTTGCTGTACTAATAGAGGCTGCTGCCGTGAAATATAGGAGATTGTAGAGTTAAATGCATTGTAGAATGTAACAACAGGAATATTTGAAATCGGGTTATACCCACAAACGAAAGAATTGTCGTGTAAAATGACGAGCTTTAATATGTTTTAGCCAGCTTATTTAGAGAGGCTATCTTCTGGAGAAAGTAGAAGTATAAATATTTCACGGGAATCCCCACTTCTTCTGATTTTTTTATGTATCTTCTGAAAGAAATATACAAATAAAATTGTTAATAATAGCGATGAAAATATTAATAACGTATTTTGCGATAGAAAACTATGGCAAGGAAGCAGTTTGTATTTTTTCGTTTCAAGTTCGCACAACAAAACAAGTCATTCTAAAATCGAGCCAACTACTGAACAACTACCTAAAAGAAGAGAAAGTCGTAGTCTTTACGCATCGATGAAGTACGTTTGCCTCTATTTGGTTCGTAGCGTAACGCTCTTGTGTATCGCACTCCGACTCTCCATAAGGATAAAAGTTGCGACTGATCTTGCAATGCAAATGCGTTCCGTAATGGAGACTTGCATAGCTATACATAGATCGCTTGCGACATTTTCTTGCCTCTGTCATTTTCAGTAGCTGCAACAGATATGGAAAATCTCACGACTTGCTCAATAGTGATCAGTTTATGAATTGTAGCGAAATATTTGGGAACACTTTTGTGCAAATTTAAATCTCTTTATTTTCAATAGCTGTTGGTGTTTCCTTGCAAGCGATGATAATTGCAAAACGTAGTGCAAAATTCCTTGTGAAGTGAATTCTCTATGTTCTTCTTGCATGACATTATACGAGTCTTGACTGTTATTGTGCGGTTCCTTTTACTGATACTCTTAGGCCATTCGTTCTAATTATTTTTGCCTATGGATTCTATACCATTTAAACTTCGCGCGTACAGTACTGTTTTTTCTGTTAGTGTTCTACCAAGTTTTAGTGGCACTTTGCTACGCTGTAGATGGCTTCTTGGCGTTATTTTACATGAAAGTACTTTACAATAATGTCATAGTATTTGGAATTTTGGCTATTCTAGATCTAATTCTATGGGCGTCATTTCAATACCAAGATTGCTGCGTAATCCTGGTGTGCTTCTGCCTTGCTCAGCCACCGAAGGAGCCCTTCGTTTGTGCGTGTTTGCTATGCAATTGCTGAGCCTTAATGGCTGTTTAAGTCCCTCCAAAACATGTCTATGAGCTTATTTTCTTAGAGATATGTGAATGCTTCATTGTTTCGGTATCGTTATGCGTAAATGAAAGCTTTATCGGTCATTATTTTTATATCGGGTGTTTGACAACAGAAGCCCTTTACAGATTTCATTCACATTCCAAAGCAGTATTTTTAACTCTTTGGACGAGTGTCTTTCTGAATTTCGCTCTTAAACTCCTTTCCACGACTCGTCATTTCACTAGTCTTTCAGCACGGGTGATTTCATCCTGGCTCTGCAAGACTGCATAAAGGAGTCTTTATTTTTAGGGATTTATGCGTTCTGTGACGGCGTTTGAGGAGCAGCACTCAATGAGGTACTCTGTTGAGTCGCTCCTACACACTCCCGGCCAGTCTCTTCCACCTCAATCCTATGTATTTGTTCCTCTTAGGGTGGTGTGGCTTGTTCTCTGCACGATGTATTCTACTGTGCAGTAAGATGGCATGAGGAGCATGCATTTCCTAAGCAGCATGTCACAAATGAAAGAAACATCAATTCTATTCGATTTAGGAAGAAAACAAGCTTTTTGCTTGGATACTTACTAGTATTCTTCAATATTTATCCTCTAAAACTCCGTTTTCTATCTAGAAGTCCACCAGATAAATTGTACAATTCCATTTTCTCTAACTTACGCAAGACGTTCCACTGTTCTGTGATTACTTCTACAACTCTGACTTTGCTGTGAGAAGTGGAGTATATAATGGTAGTTAATAATTCGTATCATGATTGTAAATTTATCTAACGCATTGCACGTCCAACCGACTAAACGAATCTTTTGTTATTTTTACCAAAATTCTCTTAAATTCGCTCTAAGGCACTTTTTGTTGAGGAAGGTACTCAAGATGCAGTGAAGTCTAGATAACTCTGACTCGACCGAGTTTTGATGGTTAGTTATGGCCCTCTCGGCAGCCTCTTGTAGAGTGTACTGCTCTGTCACTGCATCTGAGCTCTCGTGTAGCCAGCCCGCTGCTGCACATTGTGCTTCTTTTATCATCTTTACGAGTATTAAAGTGGGCCTCTGTACTGCATGAAGCTGCCTCTTACATCGGCGCAGAGAGCATGTGGAAATCAGTACTTTTGGTGAGTATTATATATTGTTTATCTTACTAGGAGCTCGTCGTTTGTTTACTGCTCTAAAGTGCTGTAGTCAAAATAGTTTTGTATTTTCACGTTTCCAAACATTTTAGGGGAGAAAATTTCCCAACCTTGACCTCTGTAATTCCCCTCAGGAATTTAGTTTCAAAAGTTTCCACACAATCTCAAACTGTCAACATATCATTCTTGAGTAATCACGAATTACTATATTGCAGAGAGTAAAAAGTATGGATTGTACAATGTTTGCATTTAGGTAGTATTGTTGTTTATTTTAATTCAATATAAGCTCATAGTTCCGACATTTTTTCTCTCCAAGACTCCCCCCGTTCATACCATATATCTTGAGGAGCATTGTGTTCATGCAAGCGAGTACTTGGTCTCTATAAAGAGGATATCAGAAGCGTGACCATAAGAGCAGCACGTGACGGCATGCAAGCGCAGCTGAGAAGAAACATATCCTGTCTTAGACCTTCATGAGGCGGCCGCTGGTCTTGCACGGGCAGTCTGTGTTCATACCACCACTCAGACTTTGTAGTATGTATAGAACCTCCTACGTGGTGATGGATGTTTGCCTCATTTGTTAGCGAATTCAAAAACTGATCATCTGTACTGTCCGATGACGATGTTGAACTCACACTGAGAGCAAAACGTAAATTTCATACGCATAGTCTACAAGAGAGCAAAGTTTTCATGCAAATACGTTCGCAAATACGAGCATAAAATTTATGGATTCAACTTGTCACGAAATCACAGTACGTAAGTCAGAGAATATTTGTTAGCCATGGTAGTGGGATTTTTTCGACGAAAATGGAATTCTGTATTAACCAAAATTTATGTATCATAACATTTATTTTAAAATTTCCGATGGTAACTTCAACCTGCGCGTGGGAAGCAGTTGATGTTCAGATTGAGACTGAGACTAGTAATGTTCATTAACATTTAATCTCGGCCGTGCAAACACCCGCATGGGTCTCCCCGCATCTCTGCCAGCTAATTTATCGCTCACTTGAGTGTGTTGTCCATACATTGGAGAGACCGGATGACTTCCATCTTTATTGAGAGGTTAATTCATATAGTTTTTTAAGTGTTTGCTCTCATGAATCTTACGCTTGAATTATGTTTATTATTTTTAGTGCTGTTGTTAATACTTCATATTTTATTAGTAAAATGGGTAGACGCTGTTAATTTGTTGAGTAATGAGAAACTGACTATTTTCTAATCATATGATCTGTAAATTGTTGTAGTTAGATTAGTGATCTTCACTTGTTAATGCTACACCGCTTCGACCTTAGAAAATTTCTTGTTTTCGGCTCAATGTGTAATTATTTACTCACTAATATTATGTGACTTTCTATTGCTTTAAAATGCTACTTCCTCCTCTGAATTATTTTCGAGTACTTCCGTATGCCAAATGGTCCGTTATTTAACTTGAATTTTTTCACAATGTATCAGACGATGTCTCAGAAAACCATGTCTAATTTTGATGAATGTCGATATGGTTCTCAGAATCTCATCGAAATTACGTTCAAGATGTTATTTCTGAATTTATCGATGGTTAATCGTTCATTTTTTAAGGCAATGGTTAACTGAGAAATGAAAAGTGTATCGTCCATATAGATCTCTCCTTTGTTTTTAACGCTGTCACTAACTGTAAACTTGACTTGTATTAGAAGAACGTAGTATTTAAATGTGTTGAGAACCTGGAAAACTTTACATCAACATTTTTCTAATGTCAAAAATGTTCTATTAGGAGCTTGTGTGGTAATTTCGAGGCTCTAAATTCTGTAACACTCGTAAATATCAGAGGTGTAAGAGAATTTCTCAAAGCTTTTGTCTCCAGAATTTTCATGAATATCCATTGTAAAAAGTGTCTACAGAATGTCTGTGAAACATATGTACGGTAGAATTTACTTGTCTTTCATGAAACTGGATGAGTATTAATTGTTGGTTTAAGGAACATCGAGCGGTGAAGCTGATAAACTAGTAGCTAACGTTATATCAAATGGCAGTCCTAATTCTGGGCTTCCATAGAAAATTGTATATGAATTGAGATTTTTCAATGTGTATGTGTATGTTTGAATATTTTGCATATCTAATATATGTGATAGATATGAACGAAACAATAGTTCTAAATTTTTCAGTAATAAACACGTACCTCAAAAAATATTTTCTTCAACGAATAAAGAAAGTTGACACTTTTGAGCACTAACTACGGCCACTTTTTGAAGTATGCTTTTCATCAACTGCACTCAGAACGTTATTGGGTGGTGTAGTTGTCCTAACAAAATATGCAAATAAATGATTTTTATCTATACCTTCTTTGTTCGAAACTTCTTATTCATTATTAATCCTGGTTTCTCTATGTATGAACATCGGCTGGAAACTACAGAGATTTCGTCTAACTTTTTCAACACCCGGACGCAGACTACAAAATTATGAAATTCACAAATCTGAAATTTTATTCGCTAGTAACGTGTGTAAAATTCTTGTAAATAATTGTTTCATTAACAATTGTTTTTTAGTGTTCAAAAGTGTTATAATTTGAGAAAAATATGTTGAAGTACAAGTATTATAATTTCAAGAATGTTTCAAAAAAATTTACGTACTTCCATTTGGGTTCAGAAAAGTTTATGAACCGAGTACAAAAATCCTGCAACTTGCGTTTAAGTACAGTACAGTTAATTGCT
Source organism: Trinorchestia longiramus (assembly GCA_006783055.1). Classification (NCBI taxonomy): domain Eukaryota; kingdom Metazoa; phylum Arthropoda; class Malacostraca; order Amphipoda; family Talitridae; genus Trinorchestia; species Trinorchestia longiramus. The sequence goes on along the minus strand of VCRD01000002.1, from coordinate 150,791 downwards.
TTCAAACAAGAAGCAATTTTTAAAAGCAAGGTTGTTCATGTTAAACTTATCTGCTACAGTATTTATTGCATGACTTTTATAGCATTACGACTTCGCTTCTTCTGTTCTTTAGCTCCGACTTCTGTCTGCGCAATTGAGCTTAAATTGCTTCTCAAGGGCAAGCCGCCCTTACCTCTGCACTGTGATTTGTCAAGTCTTGTTCGACCTGAAGTGACTTCTATGGTGTGTTCTGCATAGCAATAAGTATTTTGGCCTCCACCCACTTCGAGATTAGCGATCGTGAATGAAAAGTAGTCGCTATGAAGGATCGTTTAGATTTGTTGATAAGTGTAATACTTGGGCCTCGCCATACTTCTGATGTTCCTAAATCTTAAGTGCAATGTATGAAGTAGTAGGCTGTTTTATATGCTTTGATGTCTGTATAATTATCTGCTGGAAAAATGATCACTTCAAGATTACAAGGTTCCTTTGAAATGTATCTCATGTTCCTTTCAAGATTCTTTAGCATTTACTGATTTTGATTTTATTTTTTAACGTAGGCGGGGGTGACTAAATTAAACTCCGTTCCATCACATTACTTTCTATGCAAAGAAGTCATTCATCGAGATTCTAGATCGTCTTTTGCTCGTATATTGAAGCTAATTTATTTGTTTTCGTAGCTCTTCTCCCACACCAAATGCACATATGGGGTTCAGTGAAACTCTCTCAGCAGCTACTTCGTTGCTCATCAAAACAAACAAGTTGAAGTTCGTGGTGTGAAGTAAGCAAGAAGTGAATGATGGTCAGAAGCTTCGTTCATCGTATACGTGCTTCGGTGTTACGATATTTTAGCATTCATTGGCCGCCCCATTACTAGCGACCTCAGACCGTGTTGACCCAGCTCTTCAGATGCGAATCCGTCCACTGACAGGCGCTGCTCACTAATTATTCTGAGTGTCTTTCGTCCGTTCCAGTATGGAACAAATAATGTTTTTTAAATGCCTTAAGGGCAGTCATTTCTACCCATACAACTTTTGTATTGATTTTCCACTTTCAATCTTGACCTAAATATGGGACTGTGAATTATCACTTTATTTATTCATTAGTTTTTTATACAAGTTTATTATTTCCTTTCTTTACAAATTTTTGGCTCACATCAAGTTTTATCTTGCGTACACCCACATGTAATCCTCATCTGTTGGATCTAATGCATTGTGCAGGTCTTGATAGCATATGCATATTATTTTTAGGGCTGCTGGTTGCTTATACAGAGCAAATTTCTACAGTACGTAAGACACCAACCGTTATGTTCATTGTTTTATAATTACGTTTGATGAACGTGGCTTTCTCTTAGATATCCTTAATGAAAAATAAATATATGGCATTTCTAGCTCGTTTTACGTATGACATTAGCAACAACAGTCAGGTAGTGACCATTCACAAATTGTGATTCAAAAAATGTGGCGGTTAAAACACGTAGGAAATCTTTGGCATTCTGAAATCGAGTTCAGACATACCCACGTGAAGAATATTTTCAGTTTATCTTTGTTTTTTAAGGAATATTTAAAATGGTTTAGGAACTTTGAAAGTAGCTGAGTGCTTATAAGATAGGATATCATGATTCTACACAAAGTTTACCACAAAAGGTGTACTGTCACAAGATATTTTTTTAACTGCTGGGAACATTTCGTGTAATCAATTTCTTACGATGTGTTGACATTAAATCTAGTCGTTACATTATGCAGTGTTACAAATAATGAACGAACTCTTATTTACATCGTGTAATTTTGGAACATTATTTTGCCAGTACCTGTGTTTTCTCACCGACAAATGCGTAAATTCTTGAATTTTAGTAACAGCCTATAGTAAATTAATTTACTTTGGACTGCAAATTTTGTGTGTACAAAGTGGCTATAGCTTGTTTGTATTCGTATGTGTGGAGATTCTGAATTCTTACGTATGCTGCATGCTTTTTTCGTCATGCAAAATTAGAATCATAATAGAGCAATGTATCACAAACATATCCGTAAGTAATAATCTTACATTATTGCGAGGTACTTGCATTGCATTGTCAAATGAACAAATAACCCTAGTAATTTAGGCTTGAAAAAATGCGTTTTAAAGGCTCTTAGCATTCAGTTCTAGACCTCACATGACGTTAAGATTGATGCAAGGCCTACAATGTCAAGCTGCGATTGGAGAAAACTTGTATGCGTTAGTTGAAGTTGCATGTTGAGCGATGACGTTACTCGTTTATATCGCATCTTGTGTGGGCACTGACGCACAACCTGGCGCAGTTACGACAGCAGAACGCACCGAGACCGAAGAAGGTCGTGAACCACGATGTCGTAATGCATATTACAGGATGGTGCGCAGACCACAGGACGAGCGCGTGTGCTCTGCTCAAGTCTTCCTATCGTGTCGTCTTGCTGGTGTTATCTCTCGTGTCTCTTGTCGTCACCTCATTATGTAGTCCTTGAGCATATCAAGATCAATGAAGATCATATTACAAGATCATATTACTTGCTTGCTTGCAAGCCACAGAAGAATGTTGTTGTGTTATGAAGGAATTTTCTGGGAGCAACCCGTGTATTTGTTGGCAGGAAAAACACCGCCTGAAATCTCCGATTCTCATTATAACGTAAATTCACTTGTGCATGTAACATCAACCATGAATATTCCTTAACTTTGGTATGAATACAGGGTCGTGCAGCTAAATTGGGACTAACATAACTTTTTTAAAATTCGCTATTTTGAAAGGCAAATAATGATAAAACGTAATTTTTACTTGTATTTATTTGTTCGTTATTGTCTACAGAACAAAATCATTCTATGTGACTACCCTTTGCGTCAATAATTTGGGA
>VCRD01000002.1:127930-147906 GCA_006783055.1 Trinorchestia longiramus | reverse complement strand
TCCTCCTTTGTGTTTCAGATGGTTCAGAAGCTTTGGGCATCTTTCAGCTCTGAGGGCTCTGGAGCGGGTAGTTAGGAGGTTACGGACTCTCCTTACGTATGACTTCATACCAAGGTCTTCCTTGACTGCCCTGCTGATGGTGCTACGACTCACGCTGCGCTTTTGTGTCAGTTTTGACATCGGCTGGCTTGGATCTGACTTCAACGTCCTTTTCAGCCCGGCAAGGAATGTTTTGGTTCTCTTTCGATCACTGCGGGGACTGTGTCGACTTCTCTGAACCTTACCCTCGGCATCAAAAGCAGAAACAATTCGATAAACAGTCGATTTCGCATAGCCAGTGCTCTTAATAATGTCTGAAACAGAGTTCCCGGCGCGTCTCAATTCACATATGGTCGTTCTTCGCGCTAATTCCGCCATATTTTAGCGAAATATGCTAGATCTTAATCTGAAATATTATAACAAAGGGCTTAAGGATTGTCTGTAAAAAAAGAATTTAGTCATAGGTTAGAAATTATGGAAGATATGTGCTGTTAAAGTTAGCCCCAATTTAGCTGCACGACCCTGTAGTTCTTTTTATCTTGATAAAAAATGAATTTTATGCTTTAAGTCTTATATCCGTTGAATAAGAAGTCGACCCATTGTAGCCGTCTGACTACGTCTTCCCAAGTTGTCTGTAAAACACTAGTTTGAGCTGGTTAAGGAATTACCATCATGTTCCGTCAGGGTGTGTGCGAGTTGTCGATGTAGGAACGCGTCTCAATATGTATGAAAGTGTAGCTATTTCATCTGTGCCAGTCACAAGTGTTTATTTTAACACTTGGATACTTATTTATTCACGTTGGTGGGCATTAAGTCTTTTTTAGATTATTTCTTGTTTTTTTAAATAATTTGACGTCAAATTCATTTTGGAGAAATATGCCTAGCTACGTTAGGTTTGGTTTGAAATGGCGGAGTTTGGTAGTGCAGTTCAATTGCAAAGTGAAATTGAATGAGTTGAGACTAACAGACAAATTTCTCACTTCTTTAGCCATGTTGCCACTACATATCTTCTCATCTGTATTCCTCGATTTGATTAAATGCACGAGCTGAGGCTGGAAAGACAAGCGTAGTAGCATAGACACTTAATCATTCTGCTGGAGTAAATTATTGCTTGTAACCAAAGAAGGTGAGTCGCTGCGGGCGGGTGCCCTGTGTATGCATGGCCAGTTCACTCCCCTGCTGCCCACGCCATCCTGACTCAAGTCGAATGCTTGATGCGTCGTCTGTTACCTAAGTACGACATCCATGTCGCCTACATAAGCAACAAACAAGGAGTTTTCACGTTCTAGGACTTAAAGAAAGGCTACGTGAATGCTTCCACTCCCTTGAAGCTCGTACTGGTTTCTGATTTTGATGAAACTGTTGCTTAAAATACTGTCGATAGTTGAAGTTCAGCGATATTGCAAGAGTTCCACATGTTTCCGTCAACTAAATTGCGCTCATACCTTCTAGCGTGGAAATTTGTCGAGTTGAACGAATTTTGTAGAAATCTTTCATTCCATCGTTTGCATTAAGTAAACTTGAAAAATTATTAACAAAAATTTCATTCTACGATGACTTCAGTATTATTGCTACCATTTTTGATACCGGTCGTTTCAATGTTTGGGTAGAAGTCACCCATATTTCGATTTAATTGCCTGTATAAGTTCAGTAATCAGAAACTGTTTTCCACCGCGCTGGAAATTCCTCAAAATTCGAACAAATTGGAGCATGAGGCGAGGGAATCCCTCGAAAGCGTCCTCAAGGGATTCCTGTGGTTTTTACTTTCTCACTGATTTCGTATTCACATGAACTCGCCAAGAATAAGACGAAATACCTGCAAAATTAGGTTGAATAATGATTGAATTTGTTAAATATATTTATCAATTAGTATATGACTATGATGATATTTATTAAATTTATTTAATGAAAGCCTACTTAATGTATTTATTAATAACAATTTTTGGGGTTTAAAAACCATTTGTTCGTGCCTCTATCTATGCTACCGAGTGTGAAATGAATTCTATAAGACATGAACCATATTACACGAGGCACTCGTACGTTCGGAGAGCTCATTAGCATGTGCCGCGCAGAGCTGGGTGCATTCGAGGCCCTCCAATTGAGGAGTTCATAGAGCTCCATTGAGGAGGCAGCACCGGGCGGCATCGTGACTCAGTGCCAGCTCAGTTGTGACCTACGCAGCTCTCGCGCTGCTCGTCTCCTGTACGAGGCATTTCTTAGGGCTCTTGTCCCGTGTGATCGTCTCCTGAACATTGATGAAGCTTCTTTCTTAGGTATTGATGATGTTTATTGTTTGATAACGATCGCTTTATCGTTCTTTTGTGGTGCTCATAGATGTATGCTACTAGAAAAACTATTAACGGTCGATGTAGGTGTGTTTACCATGGAATTATTTTATTTTTATAGTTAAACGATACTGATTGAATGTTTTTGTATCAGGGAAGGACAGAAAAACGAGTTCATTGATCATGAATCGTGGTTGTTTTATAAATATTTGTGAAACCTAGAGAATTCTGTGAAGTAGATTCAGTCTTAAAATGTTTCTTTTGATTAGTTTGTGACAGTTTTATTTCAAGCAAGTCATTTTATTTTCATGAGAGTTTAATGTTAAAACCACAACATTATAATTGTCGTAAATAGTAAACATATTTTCTGGTAAAGAATTCCTAATATTGTACTGTTGTCAATGTATTGACCTATAGATTTAGTATTTACTCCTACTGTGCTGTTTTCAATATTTCAAAAACTAATTCACCCCAAAAAATTATCTCGTAAAAGATTTTGAAATTTGTCTCCGAGAAGGTAGACGGGTGAATTATCTAAAACCATAATATTTTTTTTATTCGAGGGAAAACCTTCAAAACAAAATACATAAAGATCAAATGAATTGTCAATTTATTTATATGGTGTCCTTTCACTTGTAAATGAGTTCGTCTTCCTTTTTTCGCTGATAATTCTACGAAATTTGAATAAATAAATTGTCCATCTAGGATTCTTGCTTATTCTTCAAGCTTGTGAGATTGAAATATTGTGTCTTTATGTTGACATACTCATTATATTTACGAATTTTGGCAAGAACTGTTGCCTAACGCATGAATGTCTGTATTTATCAAACAATTAATTTATATCACCGTAGAATCTTTTATTCAAATTCTATTTTTCATAGTAACTTCCCGAATTTTCATATTAAGGAAAAATAATTCAGGTAAGATTTAGAGACGATTTGTTCGTCCAGCTTGCGCCGGTAGACATCCTCACGCGTTGTTGAAGATAATGTTCAAATTTAGAACTTCACTCCGACATGTCAGTGTTCATTGTACTTTACTGTCACCTCCATCGGTGCCTCATTTTTATTTTTGGTGTTGTATTTTTCTTGTTGTGGAGACCTTACCATTTTTAAATCCGATGTGCATGTGTATATATACTCGTATACGTAAATAGTGTATTAGGAAAGTGTATCTATTTTTTAAGTTCATATTTTTTTTAAGTTCATATTAAGTTCATATTTTTCTTGTAATCGATTAGCCACCGAATTTTTCGGTTTTAATTTTTCAGACATCGTAGAAATTTGAGGTGTTTCCGTTTCCACGACCAGTGGAGTAGTAGCGTCACTGTAACAAAACACCCTTGAAATACAAAAAAGGTAAAATTCCAATGAATGGTTTTAAATTCCATTATATTTTTAACTGTAATGTTGCATAAATTTGTATGATCATAACTGGTATGTACATGATCACACAGTGGGTGCAATAGATATCTCAAACATTCCCAACAGTTTTAGTTACTATACTTTCATGGCCACAAAACGAATGAAATGCGAACATATTATGCATTTTTGTACGACGAATTGAATTTTAAAATCGTATAGCAGAAAGGAAAGAAACAATAATATTATACTGATAGAAATAATGCAGTAACATGCTATAAACTATTCGACAAACCAATAAAAAATAACTTTTGCTCGAAAGTAAACTATGATTGACATTTTTAGGACTGAAGTGAAGAAAGAGATCTAAAAAAGTGTACATTTCAACAGGACAACGGTCTCGAATATACAGCCAAGTTCATATCATCAGAGTTTCAGCTTAATAAACTAGTGTTGATGCAGTTGCCAAGACACTCACAAGACTTTAACCCCATTGAAAGTCTCTAGCGACAATTTATACTAGGAGTTCAGAAAACCGACCCAGGAAATCTAACTTTTTTAAAAAGAGTGTGCCACGAAAAACGGTCCAGAATACCTACAGCTGCTGACAAAAACCTTACAAATAATCATCTTAAACGGTGAGTATGATACAAACGAACACCATATCACCACGCACTAGCTGGTTTTCAAAATTGTATCTGAAATTTTTGACATGCTACTGCAACATTTTTGTTAATGCAGTGTAAATGCTTCATTTTTACCGTAATATGATTTTGAATTTGCATTAGGCGTGCAAAAATATATAAAGTGCCGATATTTTCTTTGTTTTGAAGTAATGAAACTGTAGAAAATAAAACTTTTTGCTACATGATGTATATTTAATGTACCCACTATTCATATATATGTCCGTATTTGTTGTAGATGATATTTTTTGTATTGAAATGTTTGAGTGGTATGAAATTTTTGTGAAATTTACTCATCAGTTTTTAGGTATAATACAATGACGTGTCCTGACATATATCTACCTATGTGTATTGGAAGGGAACAGTTTAAATAGAAAATATTATTACTCACAGAATGCAGAGCTCCTTAGTTCTCTTTATTTAAAAGTTTTTGTCACTTATTATAGTGCCTGCCTTGTGTAACTGAATACCTAAAGCCCTTAAGGGTCCTTGAATATCGTCCCCATATAAACCTCATAAATAACCCTCAACTACCAACATTATATGCACAATGCGCATCTTTCTATTCCCCTATTCTGTCCCCTTCCTTTTGATCTCTTCCATTGTGGCACATTCTGACATTGACACAAGTAGAGAATCGTTCCCCTGACTAAGTTGTGTCGGACCGTCGTACGAAGCTAAGCCCGATTATGACATTTCATTATTCTATTTTAAATTTACTTCACATAAAATGTGTTGCACTTTTCAAGCAAAAGCTCAATGGACGCCATAATCTAAAAAATAATAACAACGAATAGTATTGATGAACGTGTTTTATGATTGTAATTAAACATGTATCGTAAGGATTAAATGCGGTGATTAAACTTACAGTAGGACGAAATAGTGTGTTTGTCTTGCAGTGTTAAACCTAGCACAAGTTGCGTGCCAGACTGGCAGCTGGCGTGCTGTTCATGCTGTCATATTATTGCCTGGGACTTCTTGTACCGCTTGACCATGACATTGGACGCTCCTCGTGATGGCCGTTTGAAGAGCGGGAATAATTATTGCGCTTGGCGCTTTTTGTGATCCGTCTGTCAACTGGTGCCAGCTGTTGCTGCAACCCATTATATTGAAGCGCGTACATTACGAACCTTCGCAATTTTGCAGATTGTAATTAGTCCGAACATTGCTCACAGGTACTATGTGCTTTAAAGTGTAAAATAAGTTATTGATAAATTGCTTATTCGAAAATTTCTGACAGTGTTTAACACCTGAGAATAGAATAAGATAACGGGTATTGAGTGCAAGTTTTAGACTAGAGGAATTCTTTTCTTAGTTACTTGCAGCTACAAAGGTCATTTAAAACGCAATGCAAATATTTTCTGTTTCGTCAATGTTAAAAGTTCGTCTGTGTGGTGTTCTTATAACCTTAATTTGTTAACGTCGTTCACGAATTAAACCAAAATACGAAAATATTATGCAACTTTTTTCGGAAGCTGAGCTATTGCTGCAGCTCCTGCTCTCTGAAGCAAAGCTTTTGGCTGGTTAGATCCGTCCATGAGCCTCTTATGGTCTTGTTTTTATCTCACGACCGGAGAAAATTTCTTCCCATGCGACAACACGATAGATTTCTGCTTGAAGAGTGTGAAATATTTTTCATTTGTTTTTAAGTATGACTCAGGATCCGTTGTGTGTGTATACGGATTATGAAGGTGTGGAAGAATATCTTCATTTTTGACGAGCTATGAACATGTAGGATAAGTGTGGGAAACTTTTTTTTCTGCTCTACCCCTCGTCGCTGAACTTGTTTCATGTTGATCGTACGAACTTTCTATTTCGTGCGTTGACTCGTGTAATATTGCGGATACTTTATTACGCGAAAAGAATTGATGGCCCCAGCTATTATAAAATAAAGAATGAAAAGGGAACCCTTCTTTCCCCGACGAATTTTTTTTAGGCGATCATAGTTTCGATTTGCTCCAAACTCAAGGGAAACTAATGAATAGAATAAATTTTAGTTTGTAGTCAAATTGTACGGCGAAGTCATTAGTGAAGATAACTTTATTGTGAAAATGAGCGGGTGTTGGCTTGTTTTTTTTTTGTTTTTTAAGTAAACTTTTGGATAGTACAGGAAGCCACAAACTCGTGCGATAGATTATGTAGTACAGAATTGTACAACTCATGTCTGTAGGTTAACATGGAGCAGTTTTAAGGTTTAAAAATTCGATGTATAACCTTTGTGTAATGCATGTGAGATGTAAAAACGGATTTGAAGTTATAAGGACTCCTTAAATATTGTGATGTCGTCCAGTGGATTGCAGATGTATCGCTCTGCTCCTGTAACTGCATAACACCACTACGAGAAGTGACGGATACTTCCCTTTTAATAATTTGGAATTATCTCTGAACATATTTAATTCGAGTACCTGATATAAAAATTCATGCTGTGGCTATTCGCTGTGTTAATTACTTGAGCTGACAAATAATGTTTTATAAACTTCGTATGGAAACATCTGGCATTAATTTCCAGGCAGATAGACGTGTTCATTATTTTTATGATACAGAAAATGCTTTGATGCCTTGCGTTTTACCTTAGTGTTCAGTATTTACATTTCTGTGTAGTTTTTATCTTTATGATTGACATCATTAAAATATATTTAAAAGCCCTTGTGACTGACGTCGTTCACATATATTTAAAAGCCATCAGTACAACCTTATAATGGCATACTTGTTTCCTGATCTAGCTCTCAGTTCAATTAATGCCTTCTGAGCATCCACTAAAGAGATTCTATCCAATAGTACAAAACTTTCAGATTTTAATCTTCACTTGCATTTTTATTTTGCAAAGTACTTCCTTGCCCTCCATACGTTTGCAAAGCTCGTCTGCATTTTTAACTGAAATTTATATTCTTCGAAGGCAAAGTAGCCATTTGAATCCATTCGTAATGCAGCAGACTCTTTCTGTTTCGTCAATGACGAGAATTCACTTCTGATGCTCATACGGCTTTAATTTATGTCTTAACTACATCCACACAATCAATCATCGAACACGGGTGTTCTCCTTAATTTGAATTGTTTTTAGTTCATATTATAATGATAGTTTGCTTCTATATTCTTCCACTTATGTAATTTTCACAATTAGACTGCACGTCTAGACAGCATAATTTCAGTTAGTACCCGAGATCTCATTGCTCATCACAGCTTTATTTTGTTTCCAGGGTCAACAAACAAAAGTGGCTTATCAGGCAGCAGTCGTAGCAGCTCCCCTGCAGCTGCTGGCTCCTCCATCCCTCCAGCGAGAGGCGGTCACCACGCCAGGTTTGTGACTTCCCATGCATGCTCCGTCTGCCTCAAATGCTATAATAATCTTTTATTATGACCTACTTTTGTAGGTCATAATTATAATGCATTAGAAAAAATGTGTGTCCTTTTGCGTTACTGAAATTTGTTGATGCTTATTAACATTACTTTATTTTGGTTGTTGGATATTGTGCATACTAGTGCAATGCCCCTTAATAATTTGTTCCCAAACGAATCAGTTTTGGGCTTGGGAAGAGAATCAGTTTTCTATCGGACGAACAACGTCTTTCTTGCTGTCGAAGTCTTGCTGCTTCTCTCTTACGGTTGGACACGTTTCTATCCACGTTGGCCTTTTTTGCCGGAATTTTATTCTGAAATGTCCTCTATTATATCTTTGAAGCTTTTCAAGAAAACCACAATTACGAAAACAATAACTCAATTTCCAAAATCTTTGGCCTTATGCTAAGTGGTAGCCAGGTTACTGGTCAAACTAATTTAAAGCATTACTTTTCGCATTATCAATTGAAAGAGAGCGTCCACTCACGGTTATTATCCTAACATGCATTTCGGTGTGTCTCAATTTTTTGCAGCAGTGTACCCGTGCCATCAAAAATGATGGCAAAAAATATTTATAAATCTTTCTTGAGATAATCTTTCTCTCGCTCTTCTTTTTCGCTCTCGATTCAGTCTTTGTTTCGTTCGAGTGGAGTTTCCATGCTTAAGCTTATTTCAAAGGTAACTTATTTTTCTTGTGACAGTAATAAACACTTAAAATACAGTAGTTTTGTGCCGCAACATACCGCCGAACTCGGTATCCACGATACGGACTCGCGTATATTAGGCTTTGGATCTCTCTAATTTTTTTTTGAAAGTGACTTATTATAGTGCCCTTGTACAGCGCAAATGAGTGTATTAATTTACCAGTGAACTGAAACCAAGATCGCCAGTGCTAATTCATTCTTAATCGCGTGACACGAAACCAATTTCCAAAATCTTTGGCCTTATACTAAGTGGTAGCCAGGTTACTGGTCAAACTAATTTAAAATATTTCTTTTCGCATTATCAATTAAAAATATCAAAGCATCAACAGGAAAAGGTCCAACGAAAAATTCTATTTGTAAAAATAAACCGATTGTGTATTCTGGATACCATAATGCAAGTGAGAGGGAATTGAATTGACACAGAAAAATAATGCAATAGAATGATTTCATGTATTTCTTAAGCTTTATCCTTGTTGCTATCAAAGCTATCGATTAGAAGAGTGTAACACACGGACAGACGGACGGACGGGCGCGGTTCTTATTATAGTATAGAGTATAGACTATTGACCCACACGAAAAAATTCACGCGTTCTACTGAATTTTTCGTTTGATTTGCCAGTGGACGCGGGCTTTGCGAAGGGGTTTCCACATTGAAGGATGTGTTTTTGGGATCCACAATACAATTCTTGCAATACATGTATACCCTACCGAATTCTCCCTCTATCTAAATCCTTAAGAGCGTCACAGAGAGGCGGACCAAGCAAGCAAGCCAAAAACCGTATTGTTATTAAGTGGGATGGTCCGGACGTTGAGGACTTCGTGGTAGAGGGAGGTTATTTTCGGATAATGCTGACGCTCGGTTAGGAGTTCAGTACCGCTTGACTGAGGTAAAATTCACCTTCCAAAATACGGGCTGGTTCTTTAGAAACTTAGTTTTTCTAGATCTCGGGAGCGAATGAACGGGAAAGCGTTTTCTGGACACTACAGCTCCATATGTGGGCAACCCATCTTCCATAGAAGGTGAATACTAGAGGATTTTGTAGGGCGTATCATTATTACTACAACTGCTTTTCGTGTCACACCAAGATTATACTATCCGCCATAACACGAATCTGAAAATATGCGCGTCTGGAGAATTTAGAAACTACGGTAATAATTGAAAAAATTCTGCCATACTCGCTTAACACGTTGACTCCGAAGTGGTACGTATGTGGGCCACTTAGGATAGGTTCTGTAAATTTTACAGTGCCTTCTAGTAATAATATGTACAAAGTGAAGATTTACACCAGCCAGGCAATCGGAAGCAACGTATTAAAACATTTGGTCTAAGAATCCCTATACTAACGAAAATGTTTAAGAAATCATTAGTAACCAGATATATTGTGTAGAACGCGTGCAGATATGGTGATGGATTGTCCTGGTAAGTGCATCTCGAAGACCAAGCTTCACTGACTGGCTGATGCAGATACAGCGGAAATGCTTGTAAGAATCCGCTGCTCTTTTTATAATAATGTAAAGTTGAAGCGAACAACGAAACCGCTGTTGCAGCGCACGCGTTTCCACTGTGTTATGTGCCCTCAGTGCATTTGTTTGATAATGTTCGTTAGTTTGAAATTTACAGTAGGGAACGTGATATCCAGATAGTGCTCGATAAATTTCACATGAGCTGCATAGGATTATCTTAACCACTGAGGGCAGAATTCTACTTGTTACAAACGTAGTTCAACTGCGGTTGCGTGATCAACTGAAACCGATCCAATATAGGAAGCATGGAGTAGGTAGCTTGTGAAGAATCAAAGACGTTTATTTTGTGGGATGTCAATGACGTCTGCAAGAAGAGGGAAAAACATTAAGCCAGCGGACACATTGAAGATATGCCTCCATCAAGCCACTCAAACAGCCTCTGATGCACATACCCAACTAAAATATCACTTGCTTTATTACGGCTTGGCGAACGTTACGGCTAATTGTTATAGTAGACTCTTTGGTTTGCAACTGTCTCTAATATACGTACATGTGCTGCTGTGCACCTTCTGCATCTGCATGCCAAATTTTAACACCTCAAATTATTTCTGCTAAGAGAATGTGCTCAAAAAAGTGCAAAGTTTAAGAACGTGTTTCGATCTCGGTCACGCAGAGCTGTATTCTGTTTCTGTGTTAAAATGTTTCACAAGTTTAAATTTCTATGAAACAGGTTATGATGACTTGGGAATTTTAGATTAGAAGTACTTTTTTAATTGAATCCCCTACCTCCTAATCAAACAAAAGTTCATTCACTATACGCTGAATCTTTTATTCCTAAATTATATCCTAGATTTTTTCCATGCTGATTTATTTAAGTTAAGTGCTTTTTTCTCCAGTTATCATCTTACAATTTGTGGTTAATACTACTAATGCGATATTGCTTGGAATTTTTTTAAAACCTAATTATTTGTAGAGCAAAGTATTTAAATTATGATTTGAGTGGTAGCGCTGGCTCTTGTATTATTAATGATCCTTCGCTGTGTTTTGTAAGCTGAAACTTCATAAGGTTATTATGACATAAGAATCTCCGTGTTGCTGAACTTCTCAAGATGAATACCTGCTACTAATTGAGGGCCAACTACCCAGCGTGTCTACGCATACGAGATGCATTGTGCTTGTATTTGTCGCCCTAATTAACTTTCACTTGAATTGTGGCTTATTTCAGAGCTAATGGAATAAATTAATTAATAAAGATTCATACCCTTCCGGGAAATACTGCATCATATTGTCGAGCTATAATTTCTAATTTTATATACTGAATAATCTGCCATTGTCACAGTATTCCATCAAGTGTTTTTTATTTAATGAAAAACTGTGCCCGAATTGGATCAATTTTCTCTGTGCCAGTTGGTTGTTTCGGCACCAATTAACGTGGTGTTAACCATGGTGCTCACTCGTTAATTTGGTCTCGGTGGAGAATCTATAATGAACAGAGCAGGATTATCCGAGCGCCGTCTACTAAGACGTTAGTGGAGCAGGACTCGACCGTCCAAACAGATGATCTCAAAGACGCTCCTGTTATACGATGTGCTTGCTGATGCACACCGCATCTCCGCTCCTAATCACTTGTAACACGCTGACACATGGACGTTGTCTTCATTATCAGATCTCTTTCTTAAGTGCTTGTCTTGAATTTTAAATTTAAGTTTCTTTTCTTCCCATTGGTTCGATTTTTATCAAACATTTAAAATTTATGTAAATGAACATGTTCATGAAAATCTGTTTTAAGAATCACGGCACGATCACTATGACAGAAATATAAAGGAAATAATATTGAAAGCTTGTATGAAGCTTCATTGCATTCTTATATCCTCTAAGCGTCTTACATCGAAAGTACTTATGAAAGATTCTTGAGCCGTCCATTTTAATTGTACTAATGTTTTGGCTGGAGCTTCTTGCTGTTTGTATTCGTCAAAATGTAGTCGCTTCTTTCCGGACTTTTTCAATCGTAGTGATTTATCCAGAAGTTATAATTTAAACTGATGTGAACTGATTTGCATCAAAGAAAATATCTAATTTTGAAACTGAAAATACATCTATTCTGCGAATCATGGAGCAGAAGATTGTTTCAATGTTTCCATTCATGAATTAAAAATAGAATCAATGAAGGAGACTCGGCATCATTTTTTCCAGTTCCGCTCTACAGATATCGTTCAGGAAGCTTAGGTTATCTATAATGATGATAAATAATTATATTGATTGGAATTTTATTCATCCATCCAACTTACATGATCTTTGATTTAGTAACAATGTCTCAGTAACTTGACATGTTTGTCGATGCTTATTGTCCTCAAGTCTATTCACTCTGCATAAGAATTTTGACGCTATTTCGGTACATTTTTCATGAGACACACTTGGAAAGGATCGAGTTTTTCTAAGTGATCGACTTACTACATGGACGAGGATTTTTTTTTTGGCCCAGTGGTTTAGTATCTTGGCCTTTGCTACCGCGAAAAGTTCCCCCTACTGAGACGAAAAAAACGTTCCCTTAAAAAAAATTTTTAAGCCCCGCATGCTGCAAGTCCGCGTCTGCCTTACAGCTGGTGCTGCACACAACCGCACCCTCCCTTCTGACGCCAACTGAGGAAAAGAAAGAGTTCTGGTTTCCTGTTGGACACTGGCTCTCTGTGATGTATCGTTGCAAGGTTCAACAAACTGCTCTTCTCCGCTTTCATTAGACCTATGAACAGATGTGTTCCGTGTATCATCGTTGTATTTTCTACCTCAATTTTGTCTCGACGTACTGCCATCCCTTTGTTTGAGCTAATTTTATCAACGATTTTCATCTCGCATTCGGGAATTCATTGAAATTACTGTGTTGAAACTTTCAACTATGTTGAAATTATTAGAAACTTGTACTTTCAAGATGTACTGAAGACATTTTTCTTTTAGAAATACTCAATTAGTTAGTTATTTGGTAAAGCTTAAATCATGTCCATATAAAATATTAAAATATTTAAAACGTATGTTTATAAATTAATTATATAACATAAAGTATACAGCCAACGGTGGTATAATTTTGTTGTCGGTTCAATTGATCTAAATCTACATGAAGGCTTACGAAATTAAGTATTTATTAAAGTGTCTTGTCGTCCACTTTTGTAGTTTCTTAGTGATAGACGTGTGCAAAAAACGACTATTTCTAAAATCTTTTGCATGGCTACTGAGCACTGTTCTAAATATCACATTCTTCGTGTCAATAAGAGTATTACGGTATGGAAAAACAGGTGTTGAATAAGTAACAATGAATGTGAACTAACTGAACATGATGACATGGTCGCTGGTGGAGAAATCTATACCTTTACTCAAAATGAAATAAATAATGATGAGACATCAAACTGTTGAATGACCGCTATGAGAACGTTTTATAAAAACATACAAAAATCATGCAGTTATGAAATAAAAAAGCCTGCTACGTACGATGATATTTGTCACATCGGGCATTCGATTCTGTATAATTTGACGCCATACTGAAACATTTGCTACTGTTTTCATTTGTTATTTTCATTCAAATCACACTAAAATCAACATCTGATAGAGACAGTGATGTGTTCATCCTTAGTTCCAATTTTTTAACGGAAAAAAGTAGACTCTTTGACCAGAATATACCGCTAAGCTTTCTCATGCTCACCGTTAACCTTAAAAAGGACACGTAAGTTGTGGACCATTCTCACGAAGACATACTCCTTTGTGCTCTCTGATGTCGAAGATGAATTCTAAAAAGCTGATGCGTCTACGCCTATGCAGTTGTGTGGATTACAACCTCTCTCTCTCACAAGGTATAACTGATAATTGCACAAAAATGTTATTTCTGAACAATGTGTCATAAGACCATAGTAGCATTGTTACATCATTTGTACAAATGTGGCCATTTTTAACATCTCGAAAAGTTTTGCCACAGTGAGCATACATGCCTACGTGAACACTATGCCACCGAGCACCCTGGAAAATATAAAAAATAATATAGATTTTCGGAAATTACTTAACAAATTTCTTAATTGGTGACATAAATAATATGTTTGAACATAACAGCATTTGACTTTGTCACAGACTACTATTCGTGTTCTAATTTCATAAATGAAGCGAATCAAGGTATTTTTGTTGACATTTCAAGTGAGACGGCTCTATTGACGCTTTAATCATGTCGATTACGGAAAATGTCTGGGAACACTTGATGAAAGAAAACGATTGTATAAAATCTTCGGCTTTCCATTTTCCCATTGCCTAATATGTTAGTGTTAGGCAACAGTTATTAAATATAAAATACAGGTGTTCATAATTTAATTGTTTACAAAAAGTAACTAGTAATGTTGCGGAGATATTCAACTCGAAGTCACAAATAAGAATCCATATTTTTTATACATGTGAATGATGATAAAGTAAATTCTATTTATTCTCATATTGGAATAAATATTATTCTATGTTTGATCCCAGTAGCGTGAAGTTCATTCGCTAATGAATTATCAACTCCAGCGTTCAAAATGTGCTAGGGATAACTGCAAAATACTCTCGTCAATAAATAGTCACGAGCGTTTCGTTGTAGCTGACTTGTGCTCTTTTATGTATGTCATGATGAATTCTTGTCTGTTTTGTAGTACGCAATTTTACAAAGCAATAAAAAGGCAGCTGGTTGCTTGGTCGTGATCATTAAGCAGGTCTCGGTGAGGCGGTTGCGCCCTTTGCGCTTGATGAATCTTATGAGATAATGAACTGTTGATGCCCTTGTGGCCCTAGTCTTCTCACTGCAACCCGGTGCAGTTGCAGACTTATTTACAGCATCGTTAGCACTGCAAGTGCCGAAGTAACTTATTATTTGGTTCGGTTACGCTCTTTTAATAATTACTTGTTTCCTTTTTAGCAGTTATAATTTGTTTTATCTACCCTCATGACTTATTGTGGGCAGGAGGCAAAAATCATTTCATAATATGGAAAACAAATCTCGGTGGCCTGCAATTTTGTGTATTGACTCGTCACTTTGAATTTTGTAAGCTGTCGTATATAAAAGCTGTACTTCAAGAAAGAACCATTTTCTATAGATTACTCGTTTAATCGAAGTTTATTTCTCATTCTTTAAGTCATATCCGCGCAAAAGTTTTTCACCGAAGTGAAAATTCATTTTGAATTTTACGATAGCTGACATACACCTCATTTGTATACTGATCATATATGATGCATATATGTATATTAAGGTGTTCTTAAGAAACATGGACTGATATGCTGTACTGAGTTTCAGTTTACACCCTCTGAAGCACATCCTCCGTATAGCTCCAACAGCTGCGTTGTATTTAGGGCTACTTTTTCAGAGGCGTCATGTTCCTTTCTGAGCTATGAGATGACTGCTCATCAATATATTTTAAATTTTTATCATTACCCATCAATTTACATACGATAATTTATTAACGAAATTCAAATAGTTACCTTGTGTCCTTTGGTGAGCCGGTTTTGAATAGTGAGTAATAGTGAGTAATGTTGAGTGAAGGTTGTGGGGGGTGTACCAACTGCTGCCATTTGATCTGTTTATGAGAAGCGCATCCTTCGTGCGTGTGCCGGTCACTGTTTACTTGCGTCAGGAAATGCTTGCTGTCTTGCATGCTCCTTCTCCCTCAACACTCTTGTAGTGAACAAAACTAGGTGCTGCTTTTTGAATACAAGACAAATTTTTTACTTTATTCACGTTTGTCTGCGTTCGAAAAATATCATTTGGATAGTTGGGTGGCTTGGTGCACAAGTGGGAAACAAACACTGATTTCTGGTTACCATTTACCTGTAATATTTCCATCCGACGCTTACATACTGTATAGATCAAGAGCCTGTTTTACTAGACCTCAAAGGTTCTTCGGTTAAAGTTATGAATAAACTATATTCACTAAGATAATTGTCTACAAGAAGTAACTTTGAAGTTACTCAGAATCTTTAGTAAATATTATATTTTTCTTTTGACTGTTTCCATATACTTCATTTTGAATATAATTTTGTGTTCAGACTATGGTTTCACAGAGAACAATCTTTCAAATTAAATGCTGTTTGGATTTGTCCATATAAGTACTGTGGAAATTTCCCTGCTCACTACACTACCTTCCTAGTGCTCGGGCAGCGCCTTGATGAACGTGTCAAGGAGAGCCAGTGTTCAGCTGCGGCTGGTGACCGCGTTATTGCAGTTTTTGCTATTATTTTCCACTTCAAGTTACCGTACTCTGCACTTGGCTTGATATTTTCGCTTAATACGTTGACTCCGAAGTGGTACGTATGTGTACCACTTAGGTTAGGTTCTGTAATTTTTTCAGATCCTTCTGGTGACTATGCGTACAAAGTGAAGTTTTACACCAATCAGGCAATCGGAGTCAACGTGTTAAACATCGTTTATTAATTTTTGTAGCTCATGCGGTGTTTAGGTAGCAGGTTGACCGATTAATGAGTCATATGATAAAGGTAAGATTTGAGGTTTTACTCCATGAGTTGGAAATTGATTTCCTGTCGAGTATTTTTGTGCCTTAAGATTTAAACATCTGCCAAGACTTTCGTCGAGAACGCGGCTCTTCGATCGTCAAAGACAATTATTGGGAAAAATAATTGCAAACAAATATTTGTTTTATCCTAGTTAGACCTAAGTAAAATTTTATGTCAGTCATTAGAATGATTGCGAAAGAGAACAGCAGTTCTATGGTACTCCGAAGCAAATTGTAATTTGAGTCAAATCTTTTTCTTTGTGTGTTTGAAAAATTCATGGGAGTACACATGGCACACTGCTCGTATATGGATCTGGAAGGAAAACGTTACGCTTCACTGAACCCAAATGGCTCGCGTGCTTTGCTTCTTTTTTGTCAGGACTTTCTTCTGCTCTATTGGCGAATAGTTACTAAACTTTTGACCTCAAGTATTGTATTAACGAGCAACGCTGGCTCTTTTCTCGTACTAGAGTCATGGCGAGTAGAAAAAGCTTCTGCGCTTCGACTTTGAATCGAGGTAGGTTCATACGTTTTGCAACGGCATTGTTCTTGTTTACTAGTCTGTTAGTTTAAAATTTCTACATGTTCGTATTATATTTAGTTGTGCCAGAAAACTACCTAATTGCTCACTTCATGGTTAGGAGTACAAGTTAGCAGAACTTGTCAATGATTATCTTCAGGTGAATCATGAACCATGTTATATCTTCGTTCCCTTCACAAGCTTTTGTTTATCTTACTCATTGTTTCCAATAATCTGTCCTGGGAGATGCAACGAAACGGACTGTCAGTGTATTTCAGATAGTAGCGTTTATCCAGAGATGCGAATGATTCTTAAGCTATACTGAGGCGGTAAGTTGATCAAACTTGATGAAATACCGCTTCTCTCTAGTAACTTAGACTAATTCCCACACAATCGGCACGACTTCTCAGAGCAGCCTGTGGGGGCAGTTATTTTTTGCGTAATCTTATCTTCATTGGTTGTGTAGTTCCCTCTCCTCTCGTCGGAAGGCCGGCGTTTCGTGCAACTGACATCCTGCACCAGTGCTTTCGATGCATTATTTCGTCTATTACGTTCTTCAATTATTTATCTCGTTTCTGGGAGGTTGAAATGCTATTCGCCAGGTTACCTTAAACTTTTAAATATACATACAATGGCGATTTTGATTTCTCCAAATAATATTTATTTGGCCCTAAAAAGAGTTTATTTGAAATTTTTGGGAGCGGTTGTGGAGGTTTTTGTAGTTTTTCAAGCGAACTTATTTGTTACGTGTTTTTGAATGCGAAGAATTGGCTGTCAAATGCTGTAATTTTGGCAAAGGCTTTGTAAAAAGCAAATCTAAGATTTACGCTGCACTTCATTCATCGGACGATATTTCAGATTAGCATCGTTCATTTTGAAACGCGTTTCATGCCAAATTTTATCCACAACAATGCTCATTGATGATAGTGTTGTAATCAAAAGAATATCATAAAACTCTGACTCCAGCATCGCAACCTGCTTGAGCACCACACAACAGCGTAACTACAGTTACCTTAATTACCAATGCGCGCGCGTGTAGCAGCAGTGAGCAGATGCGCTCCATCGTCCCATGATGTGTTCGATGTCTGCTCCGGGTCCTCGAGCTTTGTTTCCGCTGCCCCTGGCGGTTCCCAGACTGTAGCCTGCCTCTGGGCGTCTGCTGCAGGCAGGACAAACGGCTCTCAGAGCCCACCTTCCTGCCATGCCTCTTGTGGCCAATTGTATTGTCGTTTTTTTGTAGTTTAGATGTTTTAAATTTTGTAATTTTGGGGTAATTTGTACTTGTTGCTTCTAAAAGATCCCGCCATTTTTCCGGGGAGAATTTTCCACAGTCCACATTGGTTTCTGTTAACATATTTTGTGTTTGAATGCTTTCTTTTTATTCTCAAACTTCTTGCGAGTGAAACATGCAAATTTTTTCTGTGCAAAGCTTGCGCTTCGAACTTTGTTTCGTTACATTTTCACTACTACTGGAAAATTCTACTTTCAAGCTCTCAATTACCTTTACGTACGTTTATTTCTTCCACATTAAATGTCGTATCCTTTGCTAGTTATTTTTCTATTATAAAATACTTTTCTCTGGTGTAAAATTTTGCAGTTGTGTTCATTCTGTTCATAGCCAGATTCTGCAGAAGTTTTCACGTCCAGATTTCATGTTCCATTCATCTGAAGAACTGAATGCTATAAGTATGGGTCCTAAATATCCTGTAAAGTATGTTGAAAGTTTTTTGAAGTCGCCGCTACAAAGTTACTTTTGAAGTAATAACGCAGCGACTAATTAATTCACTGTGACCTTGCGAGGAGCAGATCACTCGACTAGTGACTGGTTTCCGTCCGGTATTTTTGCAGTTGCCTTTCCGAGTCTGAACGTCAATTTATTTTCTTCGTCCGTCACGTGGGGAATTCGATGATGTCACTTCATTGTTCTTCTTTGTTATGGTTTTCTCCGTCGCAGTTTTGCAACGATCTTACGTCAGCTGATCTCCGAACGTTTCTTAACGCTGCAATCAATTTTGTTCCATCTGAAGCACAGGTGTAGTCTACACGTCCTCAACTCAAAGTTACATTTTTTACTTTAAAATATTGAAAAATGTGCGAATGAGTAAAGTTTATTTTGATTTGTAGGTTTTTGTAAGTATTCTTTAAGAAATAACGTTCAAAAGCATTCCCTCATCAAAAGTGTTCGTTCTGAGACGAGGGAATAATTTTCCTGAATTATCGTCATATACAATTGTGTAATCCATTCGATTTTTTGTTCATTTCTTTTCATTCGTCTTAAAAGGTTTCCTGATGTAAAATTTTATATCGTTGATAAATATTTGTTTCGTATAAAGATGGTTTCCCTTTGTGAAACATTCCCCATCCTCGCATGACCCGCCTCAGGCGGAGCCTCCTTCTGCGTCCTGCGAGTTTCCTCATTCAGTTGCTGGTGAGCAGCCGAGGTGTGAGGGTGTGATGCGGTGTCGGAATTACGTGTATTCGCTGCTGGGAAATACGCTTCGTCAGGCTGCCTTGTGAAGGTTGCGGGTGCAGTGACAATAATTTCGCCCAGCCAACACCCTTACATTGGAACAATTCTGGGAAATACTTTTCCAAACCGCCAATTAAATTGTTCTTTGTGCTATTTAAATAAGTATAACATACTCAAGGGGCTTTAATGCTATAGTTACGGAATCACCTGTTATTCAGGTGTTGAATGTGTACCAATAATTTTTTAGTTGTCTAATTCAATTTATTTTCCTCCTCGGTTCATGTTCCTCGAAATTCATGGTCACTGTAATCTTTGTCAAACATGATAACTCTGTTTATACTCATTTTCTTTTTCCTGGTCAAATTGAATGTACTTTGATGTTCACATTGACATGATTCATTTGCAATGTTAGTAAGTCAGTGGGATGTCAATTTGCGTTCGTTGTTGCTTCCTAAAAGTTGCATTTCCTTCGCCTTGCATGGCGCAACTACGGTGCGTCAGCTGATGTCATTAGGTGGGAAGACGCATGGAGCTGTGGTGGAGTCAAGAGGCATGGAGCTGTGGTGGAGTCAAGAGGCATGGAGCTGTGGTGGAGTCAAGAGGCATGG
>VCRD01000002.1:110724-127217 GCA_006783055.1 Trinorchestia longiramus | reverse complement strand
TAAAGAGGCATGGAGTTGTGGTGGAGTCAAGAGGCATGGAGTTGTGGTGGAGTCAAGAGACATGGAGCTGTGGTGGAGTAAAGAGGCATGGAGTTGTGGTGGAGTAAAGAGGCATGGAGTTGTGGTGGAGTAAAGAGGCATGGAGCTATGATGGAGTAAAGAGGCATAGAGCTGTGATGGGTTCTGTTTTCGAGTAGATGTAATGATAGTAAATATCTATTTACGATCGACTGTGTATCCATCATCAAAAGTCCTGACGAATTCGCTTCTACCTCGAGTTCTTGCCGTGTTGAAATTGCTCTAATGTTCACCCGAAATTACTTCAGTACTAGTGACCTGTGTCTCATTATCTCCTTGGAATATACCTGGATGTTAATTATTGTCGTCTCATATTTTCATACTCCCGCTGTCTTAACTCCGTTTACTCTGATTCTAGAAATGTTATTCAGTACTGTTGACCATTCGAACAAAGGGGAAGATGAGGTTGGTTTCTCGTTTCCAGCTACTAAAATAATCGTGAACCACATACAAGGAGGGAGCCAAGAATTTTTGAAGAATTACCTCTAAATGAGCTAGCTTTAATAACTTTTGATTATGCACAATTTTCACCGTTTATATAACCACTGGAAAGAGCTCAACATGAATCAAATTAAGATAGGAGTGTTTATATGTTTAGTTGCAATGCAATCGATATATGGCCAAAAATGAATTTTGATGATTCTTTTTTTATGCAGGGTTTTGCATTTTACTGAAGCAAATGGACTTCATTGAAATAGCGCGTTTTACACTACGTGCATCACCATTGATTTTTGCTAGTTCAGCTCTTAATACATACACTGGAAAAAAACATGAGCAAGAAATACGCTTGTAATACAACTTTAATGATTTTACGAGGAAGGAAAATTCTCAGCTTTGTAGGCGTTTCCATATTTATCCGCAAAAAAGTCCGTAGTGCCCATCAGCCTGGTTTCCTGAGAGGCTCCTGAACACAAGAAGTTAGTGCAATTCGGTTTTGATGCTCACTTGGGGCTTTGGTTCAAGCACCTCAAAAAAGACCTCCCAGCTGAATCTGACGTGCTGTAACCTAACCATTTTACGCGTGGTACAATACTTCTGGCATGCATTAAACACAACGCTTGTTCTTTCTTAATTTCAAGTATGGGAGATCATTTATATTTTTTTGTGATCATTAAATTTAGGGGAGTATAGTTACTATATTTAGTAACTACAACTGTACATATGAAGAGGTATGATAAATCGTTTTGGTCTATGATCACTCATCATTTAGGTGATCTTTCATCAGCTATACGAAGCTTGTTCTCTTCAAAATAAATGTCTAATCGCTTGTGAAGGCTCTATAACGCTTACTGTGTATTTCAGTAGTACATTTTAAAACTACTAGTCAACTATTTTTATCCCTGTGTCGCTTCATTTACATCTTTTCTAGCGCAATTATTATTTTTTAATTTTTGCTTCAACCTTGCGTGGGTTGCTGTTGTACGTATTTCCCAACTGACTTCCTGCAAGAGGCGCTTTGTTTCCTTGCGTATTTTTTCTTCAACTTTCTTTTCTTTCCCTGACCCTAGATGACATTCACTATTATTTTTCTTTGAACTGTAGGTCAATGCCATTGTCAGAAAAAAGTACGAGTTAAGGAGGAAACATGCGCGCCTAATGATACGTGTGCAGATTAGTAAAAAAGAGGCAAACTAGTTTACTGGAATTCGACGCCGAAGTTTTCATTTGTTTCCTCATAATTCAAATGAGTTGTACTTTTCATGGCTGATGTGCATGGGAACTTAATTGAAATTTTATAATCTACATGTAATGAACAGACAATCTGATTTCCTTCATTGCAAGATAGATAGGCGGCTTCAGTTTGTCATGTGTTATTTTAAAACTCGCTCTTTTCGTTCAGGTTATTTTTTCATCTTGTTTTAATTTATCGTAAGAAATGACCAAAAACTTTATTCGATATGAACGAAGAATAGCAATTCATGTGCTTAACTTCATTCAGAATGTTTTTGTAACAAATGTTGATTACATAGAGGTCATTTTGAATAGCAACTGCACGCGAATCTGGAATCAGTCAGCAGTAGTTGAACCTTCTGTTGAACTTTAATCCCAATATTAAAGAACCATGAAAGCGTCTGAAAACGATTGTGTGAATACTTCAGGGAGAAGCATTATTTTTCATATACAGGGTGTCTCAAAAAAATGTACTCACCCTTTAACCGTTACTAACATGCTGTCTTCTTTGTGTTGCAGGCGTGAGGTTCAAAACCTTTGCGAACATGATTAAATGTGATTAAAGAATCATGTTCGCAAACGTTCGAACCTCACACCTGCAACACAAAGAAGACAGCATGTTAGCAACGGTTAAAGGGTGAGTACATTTTTTTGAGACACCCTGTATTTTAGCATTTTCCGCTCGTTGAGCTTTCGGTGAATATCGAACAAGACTGCGGCAATGACTGCACACATTATCATACCTTTCTCGTCGCAGATCTCTAATTCCTGACCCTCGTATCCCCCTCCAAACAGTGTTGACTTGCACAAATATTAGTGTCGTCCCCTCGTGACGGTGGTGGTGAAACGCCTGCGTCGTACCAAACATTTCACTTTTGCAAAGACGCTGTCACTGCAAGCAAAGCATCGCTTGCTTAGGTAGAGCTTCTTCGTCACTCCGCTTATTTCATTTCCTAATTACATTATTAAACCGAACTTCGAATAATGCATTATCTCAAACACGGATAGTTATTTCCCTGCATTCGTAAAGGACACGGCTCTTATAAAAATGAACCCTCAATTTTGTGCAAACCCGTGACCTCCTTGATCAATTCAGTTCAACAGACATCTTGCAGAAGCATCTTAATGCTGTTCCTGTTGTACACTTAACATATGTATCTATTCACTTAATTGAAATTATTTAAAAATCACAATCATGATAAAGAAAGACACATTGGAAATTTGCTCATCGGTTGTGATAGTTGTAATCGGAGAAAAATTACGAAGTACAATAAAACTGATAAAATGTGAATAACTTCTGAGCAATTCAGCCTTGCATAAAAATACGCGCTCATTACTTCTAAAAACATAAAGCAGATGCACGTTCTTGATAATTAGGGTTGGCTCTAATTTGTATATGTGACTCGATTCGGACCAGTCTTAAATTTTACTTATCATAAACTATAGTCTTGAAGTTCTGCTACGGCACTAGAGCATTACACTGTTCGGAATGTTACAGGATTGACTAGAGTGGAAGATTTGGTAGTATCGTATTGGTACGAATCCTTAAGTTTTTCAATTCGGAACCTCTAATGGAGGATACATTAACATGCAAACCCACGGATCTCGGTACACATGTGCTGCTGAGATTGTACCAGAGAGCTACAATTTCTCAATAATAAGAACAAAGGTATAACCAGCATGAAAATGAAATGAGAACTGTGGTACTCTACCTTTTTGATCTTAGTGCTGTATTTGACGTTTAATATGTTGTGAAATCACTTTTCTATTAGCACTTTCTTCTTTTTGGCATAAAGTGATCGGAACAAAAATTATCTTAGTGTGTTAGTTACATTTTATACGCTGTGTATCGAAACACGGATGTTGAACCCATCGCTGATTTCAAACAAGTTACTGAGCGTGCTGGTAGAAGTATAGCTACCGGTACCATCGTCAAAGTTTTCGCTGGTTTTCCCTCCGAGTAACGTGACGCTCCTGCATTGCAGGACAATCTCAGAATTTCAAAATTATTGCATTGTGCACCCACGAGTGCAGCATTCCTAGCTGCACACTCTCTCTGGCATCAGCTTCATAATTAAAGTCGACGTGTAATTAGTCTGTGTAGTTTTTTAGGTAAATTTACTTCAAATTTGTTCATATTTTGCCGAATCAATTTGTTTTATTTCTTATTAACGGGGGAAATATGTTCACCCGGAGAAAATATATTTTTTTGGCAAATTTACATATTCCTACTGACGGAGAAATAGATTTCTTATGCGTATCATTTTATTTTTTCAGAATTTTTATGATTTGAAGTGAGTAAATAAAAGTGAAATAGCTGTCACCCTGATTCTATTTATTTATCATATATGATCCCACCTCAGAATGCTATTAATCACGGGTTTTTATACTAACAATTTTAGATATTATAATTACTACTGAAAGTTAATGGTTGGAAAAACTGAAAGTTTAGCCTTTGAAGGGAATTCTCGTACCCAACTATAATTGATAATTACTGTTCATTTAGATACGCAGGAAATTATTTTGTTGGGTTCTGCCAATTTTTTCCTGTATCAGTTCATTTTGTTTCACATTACCTGGTCTTGCCTCACTTGACTATAAAATATTTTAGGCAACTGCAAACAATGAATGCTTACTGTTATGCTGTGGTAATTTATATTATCGTTGTTGTTTTCATCCTAAGCATGTAGAGGAGTTCATGATGCTTCCTACCGTATAACCAGCATGACACACCTATTGTTGACACAGTTACTATATTGTCCTAATGTAGTTCATGTTGCATTCACTCTGTTCGTGTCTTCACAAGTGTCAACTTAATTACCTGCTGTTAAAAGGATTCTTATCTCAAGAGCTGTGGTAATTTTATTTGGACAATGTAGAGACCGAGCTGTTGCTTCGCGGTGCTTTGGCAGATCCGGCTTTGTATTTCCGTAGATCATTCTCTCGTAATGATTAACATCTCATTATTTCAGGCTTACATAATTACTAAAACGTTACTGTTCAGTGTTAAATTTCTTCTAATGTTACTTAATTGTGGAACAAAGTGCTGTGATTATTAACATTGGACAAACGATTTTCAAGCAGCGTCGAAGTTGTGGAAAGTGTGTTGCAGTGGTGTTCATCTGTACAGTTTACAGTATATTTAAAGTGCAGTAATTTTAAGATTGAAGAACGTGAAGATCTGGACCTGCTGTGAATCGTATAGAAATATGTACGGAGAATGCTTTGAACTGAGTGTGTATCTTCGTTGAATTTTATGATTTTCTAATGAAATACTCTCATTATGACAGTCGAACAATGGAAAAACAAGCCCTTTCAAAGGTGAGTTGTTGCGCGTCACTTTCGAATGTGTAAATACGTAGGCATTTCATGCTAGATACGAGACTATGGCACTTTTTTGTTTCTTCTGATCCCGATCACAATAAGTCGTGATAATAAATTGTCTGTAATTGGATGTCATCTTGTTTAGCAATCTATCATGCTATGGACATATTTAAAATCTGTGTTTCATTATCTGAATAAAGGAACATGTCACTATCAATTTACAGTCACCACATTCATATTGTTTCAGATCAGTGACATAGCATGACGCTTCGTCGAAGTAATACGCTAAAGATGACACTTCGTTTAAAACAAATGCTGTCGACATAATACTGTACATTATTGGTGGAAGTAATGAGAATCTTCTGATAACATCTTGTGCAGCTTGTCATAATATGCTACAAAGGTTCAAAGTTTGTTGTATATTTCATTCAATATAATTACGTTCTTCCGCTGCCTTGTGCTTAATTACGGATATTTCGTGAATTGGCTTCAAATTCTATTTCGTGTCAACTCGTTCGCCTGCGTGTTTGTTATGGTGCTTTGTTTGTAACATAATACGTTTTTGCTCAGTTTTACCTTTTTCAATGTTACCAATACTGTTTATACTTGGCTTCTGAGTGTAAATTATATGTGGTGCATGCGCAATAAATAATAACACATTATTTCGACCTAATCATCTTTGATGCACTGCAGCACTCGAAGAGTGATTATCAACTTTATCACTGATACAAATCACAATTTCTGTCAGCTACTTTCGTTCATTGCAAATGATCTCGAATGACCGTATTATTATTCGCCCTGCCTCGAATGTAGCCATCGCTGTGCCACTAAGTGCGTAGTGCAACACTCCTCCCCCTTCGCTCGCCCACCTGCGGAAGGCAAATTACACTGCGAACGTCCCCCTGTCATCCGGTTGTCGGAGGCACGCTGTGCACTCATGTCTCCTACCCGCTTTCTCTCCTCGAGTTTCTGCTGTCGTCTCGCATACAATTACTGATACCTTAATGTAAACGTACTGCATGTCCGGATCTTCTCATTAGAGGGCTAGCCGCATTGTGCCCTGTTGCAATTTCACTACATGCGACAGATGTGTATCTTTACGCAATAAATAACTTTTCACCTCGTTTCGAAGTGATTGAAAAATTTACGAGTTGTATTTCTCGACTGGCTTCGTATGTATTTATCGACACTGGGCATCCACATCACCTACTGGTGGAAATTATTTTTTTTTAGATAATGTTGAAATGTTTTTTTTTCAGTTATACTATACCTACAGTGTTCATCTGCATCCATATGCGAGTCTTCAGTTTTTAAGTCAATAGATAATCTGTGATCCGACCACCTATCCATAACCGCCAGCATTGCGACGTGCGTTGCACAACCAGCCAGCTCTCTTACTAGCATGAGAGATACTACCTAGAATCAAGGAGATGAGAAGGTAGGATCTTAGAAAGTTAGTTTGAGCGTTAGCAGCCTAGACTCGTTTTTATCGAAGAATGTAGAATGACTTCAGTTGCTAATACATCTCGTAAATAATAAACTTGGATTATGTTAAGGTTGCAGAGCAAAAGTATTAAAGGTGCTCTGCCCACTTCTAAAGAGCATGTTCTTTAAATTTGATGTATAGTTCTCTTATGTGGGTGTACGATGACTCGAAAACGCTATGGTAAACTTGGATCTAAAGTTATCAATATTAGTTTTTGGTCACAAGAAGCACGTACTGTACTGTTACGTGCCTGCTAGAATAGTGCTGAAGAGCCGAGCCACTGATCCGACCAAAAACTGAGTTATAATTTATTACCCTGTTGTATATCATGCATATAAAAAACTGCAGTGCAATTCCTGAGCTCGTGTTATCAGTGGTCAAAAATTAAAAATACGAGACAGCTGTAACAGATATTGTGGCATTCGTATTCTGGATTAACTGTATACTCACAAATGAAAGCCACCCACTTATGCAATGTCGAGGGCTTACAATACAGAAATTTTTAAAAGTGAATTCCAATATCGAATTTATTTTCTGATACCATTCATGATTATAGTGATTTTATTCCAATTTCTGTATTAAGAAAAATTTGTATCAAAGGTTTTGGAGATTGCTCCTCTATCATCTTCAATATTAATTTGCTTCATTAGAATAGCCTCATGTGGTAAATCGCTTCCTGTCCCTCGTACCCTTAAATGTTATGGTTGTGTGTCAGTACGAGTATTGTCGTGTTTTATTGTAGTGACGATTAATTGTCTTTGGTCTTCATGAAGAATTGAAGCCTGAGATAATGAAGTCATCTGGAGAAAATTCTTGCGGATGCGGTATGAGTATAATTTCAGAGATTGAACTCAGTTTTGTTATCGTTTATTGTATACATTTCGGTTTTAAAGAAGCATTGACTGAAATTTACCAACTCTCAAAAATCGGAAAAAAGTTCAAATAAATGAAGCTAAGACATACTATGAAATTTTCATTCATGTTATAGTTTCAGCGGTTAATCGAACGATAAAAAGTAACTGAATGCAAACATTATTATTCAATGTTCGCAACTTATTTAAAATTATTTAACGTATTTATTTTCAGAATAGAGCATTTTTTCTTATGCTGTCAACCTTAACCTGCATTCACTATATTCCCAAGGCGTTCTTCGCTGCAAAATCACATCGAGCTTATGTCATTGAGTCTGTTTTCGTTATGCGATGGTCATTTATCCGTATGCTTAGGTACGTGTTCAATATCGAACTAAAACTTCCCATTGAGTAAAATAAAAATGTGAGCTTCAATCCGTATTGCTGATGGTTGATTTTGATGATACTTGGCACCAGAAGTTGTTCGCTTCAGGACCTGTGTTGCCTACCGCAGGGGGAAGTTAATCTGTGCTAGGTTTGAAGAAGTCCGTATAATTTTCGAAGCATAGTTATGAGCGGTTCACTCGAATTGAAACATCGTTTGGAATGTTTTTGCTTGCTCATTCTGAATGTACGTCTTAAATTCGTGTAGGAAGAATA
The DNA here is from genome assembly GCA_006783055.1 of Trinorchestia longiramus. NCBI lineage: Eukaryota > Metazoa > Arthropoda > Malacostraca > Amphipoda > Talitridae > Trinorchestia > Trinorchestia longiramus. The sequence goes on along the minus strand of VCRD01000002.1, from coordinate 119,147 downwards.
AATTGTTTTAAACCTTCTCAAAGGCTGGCCTCACGTTTGGGTTTGCTTTTGTCATCGTAGTTAAGAGTCAAAACTTGCTGTGTTCGTGGTTGCTCAACTGTGTTTCGTGTATGCGACGCTCGTGCAGGCCATGCTCGTGCGCCGCCGCTGACGAGCAAGTAGCGCCTTGTAATTCCTGCGTTTGCGCCGTGACATCTTCTTAGCCTGTGCTCCTCTCACTCGTCCATCTTTATTTCTATGCTCCCGCTTTTCACAAGTTACGCTTCTGAGGTAACTGGTGGTTGATTGAGAGAGGTTCCCTTCGAATGTTTAATTTGCATGGTCGAAAGCCACCTGATTGTGCTACTTGTATTGAATTTTTCTAAGTTATTCTAGGAATTATTACTTCTGGATTATTAACCAGGCTATTCGCTTATCAAAGTGTGCACAAACCGCCGTTATACTCGTACCTTAAATCGTGATCACTTCATTAGTCTGTTCTACTGCACTTGCAGTTTTATCGATGGCAGTATCTATTGATTGTTGGCTATTTTACTAGTACTTGTCCTGTTGCACTTTGTTGTATAAAATGAGCAAGTCATCGTTTTGTTGCTCTGCTTTTATGTCATCATTACTAAATATGCCAAGTAGTCTTTTTCCCCAACGATATTATTTCTTTCAATTCAAATTTTAGCGTGCGAGTTATTCTGAATTTTTGCTATGAATTTTGTTCCTTCAGGTTTTGTTGGTCTATTTTCACTGTAAAATCTTTGTTTCATATTTTAGGTAAAACAAAACTTTTCGCTTCGAATTGCGAAAAATTATTTCAATAGAATCGGCAATTTCAATTTTTCCTTTCATAGTACATTGTATCGGGCTCACGCTAATGCCTTTATATATGAATGTAGTTAAAAAAAATCTGGATTTCAAGCTTTTTGAAATTTGTACGTGTAACGGCATAAAAGCATTGAATTTTCGACTGTTTCTTGGTCAAGACTAAGCTGTTACTTGAATGTCTTGTCGTGAGACGCTAAGCCTTACAACTTAGCGCTCTGGAAAACTTGTGGAATGAGATCACCTCGCTACCAAGCACGCAAACTTGCTGAAATTGCCCGACATTGTGCAGTTCAATCTCTTCAAGTCCTGTGCATTGTTAGAAAGCACTGAGCTCTCCTCCACTGCACTGTTGTGCGCGGTTTCCTCCACTGCACTGTTGTGCGCGGTTTCCTCCACTGCACTGTTGTTGTGCGCAGTTTCCTCCCCTGCACTGTTGTGCGCAGTTTCCTCCACTGCACTGTTGTGCGCAGTTTCCTCCACTGCACTGTTGTGCGCAGTTTCCTCCACTGCACTGTTGTGCGCAGTTTCCTCCAGTGCAGTGTCACAAAGGACGAGTTTCCGGCCTCCAGCTGCAGTGCTACAGCTCTCTGGTGACACTTCTGCCTCACGTGTTTGTCTTGCTAGCCTTGACTTGCAATAATTTGTGTCATGCTATTAATCTCATGATGCATTGCTAGATTCAGTATGATATTCTAAGGAACTTTATGTATCATGGTAACGACTAGAGGTCTGAAATAAATCATTTTGGAGGCAGGACTTGCACACAGCAGAGCTGTTGCGAGCAACTTCTTGCTCCTGCTAATATCACGATTTTGAGTGAGGAATTTTTCGACATAGTTCCGTTGGATGTGAAGAGTTTGATCATTCGAATCTCATTTCATGATTTGAAATATCATTTTCACCTTAATCGAATGTTTTTCTGGTGAATTACATGTGATATTGAATTTATCGTATATTTAAATGAATTCGTAAGTTCTAACCAGTACTTGAAGTTTTTTTTTAAGTCATAGCTCAAAATATTATATTAGTAATAGAAATTTCTCATTAATTATATGATATTTCTATTGTGAACTTGAATGAGAAAAACGTATTTTTGCAGACATATTCGTACACCTTAGAAATAATTCTCTTCTACAAGAGAGTACTATCAAAGCACTAATGAATGATGACGTGTATTTATTCGATTTGAATTACCGAGCTGAAATACAGTTGTACTCGAATGAGGAAGGTCTGACTGGAAGGAAGACTCAGTTTCGCACCGGTTTGTGGTGGATGCTTGGCTTGAACAATGCTACGAGTACATGCATGTTTTTTGTTGAGTGTCCCACGCCTGGACTTTGTTCTGATAAATTAAGAAAAAAGGTAAAGTTGGATTGTTCAGCAGGTTTCATCCTTAAACAGAAATCAAAGGGAACAAAATGATCTTCAAATATTGTGAACTCGATTTGCCCATCCCTAGTAAATGTCATAGCCAGAGAACATGGGTTCTAAAAATTTGTTTTTGTTCACGCTAAAATTACTGGAATTTACTGCACTGTAAATATGGAGTCGTCATCCGGTCTCTTCTCTCCTACACCAGAGTCAGCTGCAGGACTTCCATTTATTTGTCGTAGTCCTGGCCTTGGCTGCCAGTACTCCGTCGCATGTCATTAAGTTCGAAACACTAGGCTTAAATGAAGTACAATATGCCTAGAGAGGATATGTATTATCTCAGTGATAATCGTGAGCATTATTTATTCAGAATTCGTTTAAACAAGACATTCTGTGCGATACGTTGTTCCACTGCACAGAACTGGAAGCTTCTGATGATTGCTGTTTGAAATTTAAGCTTTATTTTGTACAAAACATGTATCTGCAAAGATTAAAATCCGATAACTTAAATGTGTCCAGACTACTGCTGCTTCAACAAGAGGCTTGACATAGATATTCGTTTTTCACTAACTTTCAAATAACTCCGGTAAGCTACGCTATCTTAAAGCTGTGTGTCCAGTCCGTTTCCAAAATCCCCTCCCAAAATTGTGCCATAATTTCTCTGAAATTTGGAAAGCGAATCTGTGTAGCTTTAAAATGACAACTAAATAAATTATTAATAGAAACAGAAGCTGTTCATGACGGTTGCACGCGATTCATGACAGTACGAAAACAAATCTGGTGTCTTCTGTTCATTAGGAGACTTGCCCTCATTGCATTGTAGCCTTTGCTAATGTCATGCTGTTTAAAACCCCGATTTAGGTGGTCATAAATGTGTTGTTCAACAAGCGCTAATGATGTCAGTACTATGTTAAACTGTAAGTTTTTATTTATGTAATGGCCAGTGTGTGCCTTTATCATTTCTGGCAAGACTCGCTAACGAGAGAAACGCTTCTCAAAATTTGCAGTTATCAAAGGAATTGGATGTTACTTTTGGTGCGTGCGATTTAAAATTCCACTTACAATTGAGCTTTAACTTTATTGGTAGCGTTATCTTTGAAAACATGAATGGGTGTGTTCGTTCCACTTGATGTAACTCACAGGTGAACTGACAGTAGCAGTGTTACTTCAGCGTAGGTGTCATGGATCATAAAATTTTATTTCCCGAGTTTGAAACTAAAACGAAAAGTATACTTGAATTATGTTTGAAAAGTGTTCTTAAATAAGTATATACTATTACGCAAATAATCAAACGCACTGTGATTCCTAATCTTAGAACTATTAATTCGGATTTTCACGAAGTTCTTTGACAAGAATTCAATTCTTAGTCTGTACAGTTAGAAGTATTTTATCGGGCTATTTGGAATCTAATTTAAAATTTTAATTTGAATCCAATCCTGATATATGAAAGTAATAACTTCAATCTGAAAAACAAATATTTGTTAGCCCTTTCAGGAGCAAAATTTTTACGGAGGCTGCTGCTAATGCTGCCAAATATCACCAGCAATTGCATAAATGCCTATTTATCTTGTTTTTGGCAGTATTACATATTTTTGCTTGCTGTCAGAATAAACGACTGTATTTTTGCGAGTGTTTTTTCTGTACCACGAGGCATTAAATATGGCACGTCCGGTTGTGTATATTTCCTAGCACCATGCTTGAAAGGGTTATAGGCGACAATGTTTAGTCCTATCACATTGCCATTGTTTCACTCGACAGTCAATGTGTGAACGCCACGAAAAAATGTCAAGTGAGTTCGGGATCAACATATCAAAGTAGTCTGAAAGCATCGTAATTACAATTGCAGCTCCAGTTGATTTCCACATGCGTGCGTGTGAAATAATTATGATGGACTTAATTTTAACGTATTGATTTATTTTTACCATCGTCTTCCTTTTTATTAAGCTGCAGTACAGACGACTTTTCACCGGAGAAATTTCCCTAAAATATGCTGTACTACTCGAATTTTGAGTTATAATGTATGATGCTAATATACCATACAAAATTTCATTTTTTGTACAATGTAAGGTTACAAAACATATGTGCTTCGCGCTCTCGTCTAGGATACTGTTGAGTAACACAGGTTACATGTGGAACTTTGTTCTGGTACACACCAGTTCATAGGGAATTAGGATATTAGAATTTATTCCTCCCAGTTGATGCTACTCTCCGTGTACACCTGGGTTTCTTTGTACTACATGCGTATTCCGACAGCATAAAGGAACATGCATAAATCTCTACAACATCTAATTATTTTTAAATAGAAGATAATTTGGTTAAAATCTTTAACCTTGGTGAGTGATAGGACAAACACAACTCTGCGGAAACTACGTGCGTTATAAGCCGTTGGGTCTCTAAATTTTATATCATTTTCAGTCTGTAACTGGTGAGAATGAGTGCTGGGGAATTTTTGATATTGATTTCGAAGCTAATGCGTCTATGAAAATTAAAGTAATCCGTTTTATTGCATTTCCATCTCTCTTAAATAATTTTTCCACTTTGTTCTTCAGCAAGTTTATATTACGTTTAGTTTATTACCAATATTGTTTCCTTTTAGAATGTATAGCCAATGAGTTTTCATTGTTGTTGAAGCTAGTAATTATAGGCAATTATGTACCAGTCATCGGTTTGGTGAAGTGAAGAAACCTGTTTGGTTGGCTTATTAATTAGAACTTACGAAGCGAACACTGCCACCATCCTACGCGTTGTTTGTGTTGATCTTGAACTTATCCTCTTTGATTATGAGTGTGTCTTAGAGAAATCAAGAGTTCGAACATTAAATGTTACGCTTCTCCGTTTGCATCACCTGTCGTTTTCGAGAGAGCCATAGAGCTAGTACGTTTTTATCTATGTTGAATATTTACGCAGGTGTTCCTACGCAAATTTATTCGAAACCAATTATGCTTATTTTCTTTTGATTCGATTTTAAGATTGGGAGATTTATTCATTTGATGTAGCAACAGTTATCAGCTGAGAAGTATAATTGCAATTGGCCGCCTGTTCTTGAAATAACTTGTTTAACAATAGTTTTTATTGACTTGCAATGTCTGGCTTTTGTTTCGTTTTTTGTTGTTTATTCAAAAGTGTTATGATGTAGCTCTTCAAAATATATATCGCATGTGAGTACATTACTATAGAGTTTCCTCAATTTTACGTTTTATTATCATGATGCAATAACATTATTATACATTATTGCACAATGCTCCATCTTCAAGTGAAAATAATTTTTGTTTCAGGAGCAACGGTGCAGGACCTCAGCGTTCACTACGCGGCCCGTCTACCACCTCAAACCACATCGCGTCTCCCTACCATGTGACTGGCTCGGGCGCTACACCCCCTGTCCAGCCCAAACACAAGGACTCTGTTCTGGACAAGTTTAAGCTCTTCAACTCAAAGGAGAAGGATGCCAGTAGAACCAAAGTTGGTGAGTTCTTGTTGTTGACAAGTTTGAGTTCACATAATGTGATTTCAGACTTCAATCCTCAGGGCAGTTACGCACGTGAAGCTAAGGTAAATCTGAATTATTTTAAGTCGACTTCAGTTGCAACAGTAATAATATCAAAGTAACTGAAGTTGTTAGGTTTCTGTTAGTTTAGAGTAAACTTGGACTCGAGATAGAAGGATTCAATACGAAAAGAAGCTGAAGAGTTCCCATTATTTCAAGCCACAAATAACTGCAAGTTTAATTGTACACAAAAATATATGAAATGCCTGAAACCTTCGTTTTCTAAGTTAACTTTTCAAGTCCAGGCTATAATATTAGCTAGTTCAAATTTCAAATTTGAAACTCTATATATTTTCTTGCGTCTCTGCCCAGTGAATGTTATCGTTTAGTTTGTTAGTTGTTGCAGCGCTTGGTGCCCATGATTATCTTTACTCATGGTGCGCACCTGTGCGTTGCTACCACACCTGCACCACAACAGCAAGTGGGAAGCTGCTCGGTTGCTTAGTCTTGTGCTGGTAAACGCAGTGGCCTGGTCAGGAGCTAATTTAGAGGCAAAGTTAGCAAGAAAAAGTCAAGGTGTCTGACTGTCGTGCTCGTGAAGTTGCTACCGTTTGCAATTGAGGAATTCTTTGAGCTGATCAAATTGGTGCTGAATATTATTCTTTTATCAGTTTGAGTTTTCATAGTATAACCTGTTTATTAAGATACGTTTTAATTCATACTAGCATGTATTACGAATAATATTAACTGTATTATTGTACAATCTGCTTTCACAGCTGTATTTAGTTATTATACAATATGAACTTGAATCATTATTCAAACAATTTATTGTGGTGTTTTTTCCTCAGCGCTGTATTTTTTGTAAAATAAACTTGTGAAAATTACCTTACATTGTCACATACTGTGCTTCATCAGGCTAATGGATTGGCTTCGTGTTAATGAATATAATTATATCATTATAATTCCTTGCACTGGTAGTTGTGTCATTTCAAATCTGCAAATGTTACCTCTGTAAAGTGAAGTGATGTTCTACGCCATCAGTAGAATGTGAATGTGAGTTAGGCGTCTTATTCTCAGCAATCAGCAAGTGCCGTGTATTGCGTGCGTAAGTGTCGTCATTCTGTGCCTGTAGAATTACGGGCAATTTAATGAATGCAACGGCAATCTTGACTAAGCTGCTATTATTAATCTAATGGCAGTTCGTGTACTTGCAGTCACTAATTCATTCGGAAACGAAAGCATGTCGTTTGAGCTTCAGCTTGTTTTTCTTTCACTTCATTTTTCTTGTATTAGTAAGTAGTAATCCATTTTCAGAGTATCTATAGAAAATTATTCTGCGTTATTATAGATCGAAAGAATTTCGCTGTAATTTGTGTATTCCTTCTCGGCCATCAAATATCGTAAAATCATTTGCCACTTAGCAACGTCAGTCATAACCTAGATTTTGCAATGTTTCTTATTATATTCTCTAGTGGCGTTTAGGCATCAATATTATTGCCTTCATATAAGTAATGACCGCATGTTCATTTAATTTCAGTGAGTCAGAACAAGAGGACCAGCTCCAGCAGCGGCTTCAGCTCTGCTAGGTCTGAGCGCTCCGACAGTTCTGCCTCCATCTGCTCTGACAACCGACCGCCACCACCTCCTCCACATCAGAGGCGAGTACATGCTATTAGCTTGTTCGTGATGACGCGTGAGCTCATTTCCTAGACTAGCTTAGACGTTTCTTTAGGCTTAATCTGGGCCATTTTGCATATTCGCGTGGAGGATGTTCGGTGTTTTTGGTTATTTTGCTTATGAAAGTAATAAGATCCTGAGAGATACAGAGAGGATTGAGGTTGTTTTTCGGACCGTGTGTTCATTACAGTTTGTTAGCCTCGTTATGTTCTGATTGAGATCTTATTTATGGAACATTTGTGTAGACGAAGTATAAATCGAAATATAAGTATGAATAATCTTTGTCCCTAATACGGAGGTTTTCTTTAACCAAGAATTAACGAGAATTTCTCAAATTTGCAAGAATGATGAGCTTGGACCAACACGTATTTTTAGTCGCTAATTGTCAGTAATGTTTTCAATCACAATTTCACTGTTCTCAATTAAATGTATTTAATAAATAGAGTATACATCACAGTTCAGTTTTCTAGCTGATTAACAAGACAGATCATGGAATCTATTTCTCTTGAATTATGAGTTTCAATGAAGTGCTTAATCTAGTATTTTCAAGTTAAGGGAATGAGATACACTTGCCAAAACTATTGATTTAATGGAATAATTGCATCTTTAGGCAAAGATTTTCTGATTCTAAAAATGTTTAAGGAAAAGTTCAATCAATCTCTCTTCAATCTCTGAAGGACGCACCACTGTTTTTTTTAATACCCGATTCTACAAATTTCAATGAATCATACTCCAAACTGTATACGCAGTCTCTATATATGGATTACATAGCATATTATTTTTGTAGTTATTGGGTTGACATTTTCCAATTAAACCCAAAAAGCAACCCCCAGAAATTAAAGCTTACCAGCTGTGCACTCAATTTTAAAGGACATTTTGTCCCATAACTTCATTACTCTTGGTAGAAAAAAATTCTAGTGATCAGTGGCTTACGACAGTTAACTGCAACACAACTGTTTTTAGGAAAGAAACCAACGTGAATTAGTACTATATTGATGAACTAACATGAATCAGTTGTATATTGATGAACTAACATGAATTAGTTGTTTATTGATGAACTAACATGAATCAGTTG
>VCRD01000002.1:96815-110101 GCA_006783055.1 Trinorchestia longiramus | reverse complement strand
TCTCTTTAAAATACTATTCTCCAGTTTTTAAGATGGTAAAGATGTTTTGCTAACGGTAACATCTACAGGTAGGTCTTACGATAATTCGATACAGCTTGGCGAAGCTGACGCTTCACAAGAAATATACAGGATGTCTCAAAAAAATGTACTCGCACTTTGAATGACGAGAAAACCTTTATATATGAACATAGAGTAAAATGGAACATCTTCGAATACAGAAGACAAATGTAATTGAAGAATCATGTTCGCAAATGCTCAAAACAAAAAAGGCCTGAAACACAAAAAAATGCAGCATGTTAGTGACAGTTAAAGTGTGAGTACAGTTTTTTGAGACACCCTGTAGTAAGGTCGAAAAGGTGCTCTGGCTGGCACTCTACGTTATGATAACCAAGCATGGGAAACCAGAAGCTGAAAAATTCTCGTACGTAATATCGTCATACGTCTCTGATAGTTGTTATATTTCTGGACAGATGAAAAAATGTTAAGGTATATTATCTCTATTGTTATTGAAAATATTAAAGGTAAAGTGACATTTGCAGGATATAAGGTTTCGTCCAATATCTAATGTCGAATGTTCTGTGTAACATGATCAAATTATCAAGTGTCGCTGCTCTACAAAGGACCATCGCTTGCGCCTTCTCGTTTTTTCTCTCCGTCGATCCGGCATACACGGATTGCATGCAGTCCTGCTTCCCAATTAAACTTTTTGTTAAACTGCAGTCCGGACCACGCGCCTTATACTACCTCATCGCGTCTCCAGTTGTCGAGGCTGACGTCAACCTTCTTGGAGAGTCCTAGCGAGTTCTTGTTCTATGTTCAGACATGATCGCAGACCCTCTGATCAGCTTGGGTATACCCAGATTTGTTATTATTATTATTAGATACTCCGCGAATAGCAGTTTTGTTCATAATTACATGTTTTTTGATTTGTCACTGTTTTTGACTATTACGCGGTGTGGGTTGTTTGAATGAAGCATTCCATTCATATTAATGGACACATCATGCAAGAGTTTTTGGTGCTCGCCATAAAAAATAACTTTTATTCTAGTGAGTTTTGATAATTCTGCAAGGATCAACGGACTCCGAAAGTATTCATATTTAAGTTTCAAATGAGACAATTATTAACGGTGATCATAAAATTGTGGGCGAAAAAACGAAAGCTACCATGAATGTACATTGCCTCTCCTATGTATGTAAAATACTTTAAATGAAAGACTAAACCTGCAGTTGTAGCTAAAATCTGGAAAATCCATTGTGTTCAGTCTCATCAATCGAAAACAAGTGACTTTTACTTCCATAATAAATTAACAATACTTGAACAAATACTAGAGTTGTTTACTATTTTTAACTCTATATGTTAAACTATACAACAACTATATTTTTGCATGTTATTTAAACAGCGTATTTCTCAGTGCTACAACAAATGGATGTAAAAATCTTTATAAAACTATTTAATGTTTAGAATTAAAATTTTCCAGTCCAGAAAATCATAATGCCCTAATTTTAGTGTTATCGTAGCAGTATGTTTTTTTAGACACCTTGGAAAGCGAATTAAAATGTACTTGCCCGTGTGCAGTGCACATGGAGACTTGACTTAACTGTCTAATATTAATGTGCATCCAATGGCTGCAGTGTTACTCTGCAGTTGTTCACTCGTGTGCTTTCAGGAGACGTTTGGATGGATCGACGTGTTGTAGCGTAATTCACGCATGGTCTACTCAAATGCGAGTAGATCATGACCATCGAAAACTCTTTTGAAAACTCTCATCAAACTTTATTAATTCAAGTCTCCATTTTTCCTGCTGTGTCTGAGTCAGTGTCTGTTTATTTGAAGGAGCATTCATGAGAAAACGACTCTTAAAATGACTGGTTTGCTTGCTGATATGGCGTCGTTTGTTAAATTTATTTCATAATGTAGAATGCTGTCGGGCCATAGTATCAGGAAATTAGTTTCAATTCTTCAGGTTCATATTATCTTATAGATCTTAAGTACTGTTTGAATGCTATTTCCGCTCAGAAAGTGATTTCATTCATCAGCGATATCACTTCGATTACCTTCAATGCACTGCCCTGTCTCTACCATTGTCCCGTCACTTTGAGACGCTCGTTTGTCTTGAGGTTCTCGTTTTTTAGTAAACAAACGACGTTATTCGACGGAGACTTCACCCTTCGTTATTATTTTTTCCTTCTTTAGTTGGCCCTCGGGCGACCGCGTGTTATTACCTGAGCTTTGCAGTGCGGTCAAGCAACGGTGTTGAGGCCACCGTTCTGACGTTCAGTCCTCGTCCTGTATCACCTTCACCGGTGAACGGCACCAAGTAAGGCCGTGTTCGTGATAACCCCTTATTATGAGTTTCCTTGGCTTCTGTTTATGATCAGAAGTATTGAATAATTAGTCAAGGAAAGTCAGGAACACGGAAAAAAAATTGTTCAAGGTATGTTTGGTTATTTAAATCACATGTAACTGAAGCATGACTAATTGCATTTTTATTCGGGACATAACATTCATAATATAAAGTAAAATTTGAACTATCGTGGGACAAGATCGTTTCAAATCCGATCATTTCGCTTGTCCGCTCTTCATTGTTCACTGTTCAAGAGCAAGCAGACTGAGTGGTGAGACTATACGTGGTTTCATGAGACATAAAAAACGCCACCTTTTTGATCACGTGCGTATGTATAATCATACGTCTGCCTTTAAAATTCCTGGTTTTGGAAGGAAAAACGTACGGTCGTACATTTACTATTTTCGTTTAGGCGATATTTATGCATTTATTACGTCGTTCGGTAACCGCTTTGCAAAGCGTTCTGTTAAAGCTCAACATTATTGTACGGAGTGTGATGACCACGACCGCAGCGCCCAGGATGCATCACGTCCTGTACGTGCTGCATTTCATGGGCTGCGCTGACATGTACGCCATCTACGGATGAGGAGAAACTTTGTTTACGCTCTTGCGTGTGTGAGGCATCTTGTCCAGCAGTCACTTCACTGATTTTGTTGACATTTCGTTTCAAAAAAGCTTCAGCTCATGATCATGAAAATTAGAAAGTCAATGAATTGTTCTTTGTTCACTTGGATTGTGTTGTATTCTAAAATGTTAGTTATAATTTCATAATGTTTTGAGACTATTGCGCTAAATTATCTCATCTGCGTTCAATATCGTTGCACCAGTTCTTACTGAACACCTGTGTTTGAAATAACTTATTCTGAGAAATGTGAATGACTGTTAAATTTATTTGACATCGATTCTCTTAATTGTTCTCTTTAAATGCGCTCTTTCAGTAGAAAATTATTTTGTACGTTCATCTGATTATTTGTGTTGAACTCAAAGCACTAATATTGGTTATAAGCTGGCTCCTCTCACATCTGTCTTGCAAAGGTTTCATACTTCGAACTTTTTTGCGCGTAAATCAGTGATGTTTGTGTTTTTTCTAGTCTCCAAATTCTAATATTTGGTAACGATTCATTCTCAACACAAGGTATTTCAAAATCCGAGTGTGTTATTCCTCTCATACCATCATGAAACACATTCAGTGTAAGATTTTCAATCATACATTTACTAAACTAGAATTTCTTTAAGTAGGCTAGATTGATTTTCGTGCATTATTGTCTGACATCACCACTTACCTTAGAATGACTTTTGCGTATTTGTTGAAGATTGTTCAGAGTGTACGACTCATTTGTGTAGTTGTGCTGTCGCCCAGCGCATAGTAGTGTGCAGCGTAATTACGAGTGTTCAATAGTTACGGTGCCTGCATTAAAACTTTCCCCAGCACCAGTCAGTCGAGTCCGTTTCACTTCAGCGGACTTCGATCGTTCAGTTAAACTCTGGTGCTCAAATTTTTATCCGTCCTAGGCTGTAATAGTAAATTTAATAAACTGCTGGCGAAATTATATGCTTTTAATTGAAGAGTATTCATGGCTTCGTGTTGTAACATATCCCACTAACTATAGGATGCTTACATTTTTTATGTGGCAGCTTTTACAATCGCCTGATGTGACTATCCTTAGAGATCTCTTATTACCGGGCCCTGTAAAAAATATTTTATGTTTTTGATCATCCAACAAAGCGATGTGGCTCTCTTCTATGAGCTCGGCACGATCTGCTGTGAGCTACGCTGTATTTCTGTGTGAAATTCGCTTACTGTCGTGCAGTACTAGATTTTCTATTGTAGCCTATGTTTTACCTTAAATGTATTCAGATTGTTTTTCTTTTATTATACTGTTATTGTTATCATTACATTTATTATCATCATTATTACTTATGTAGATATTTGTATTATTATGTAATTTGTGAATTATTTAGTTTAAACGCCATCGACACGAGAACTAATACGACCATTCAGTATGGTATGGATCCCATAAACATGTGAAGTGAGCACATGTCGAAACTTTGTCTTGTTTCGAGCTGTTTCACATTTATCCTTGTAAAGCGAAATAATTATGCGGAGTTGGACGCATACATGAAGCATATCAAATACTCTTCTTGACAGTGGATGTACGTTAATATCCTTTCATCTCCAACCACGCTTGCGTGTGTGGAACAGCTGACTACCTCTCTAACGTGAGGGATGCAGCAGAATGCTCATTTTCCCGTTCGTCACCTTCAAATGGGGCACTCCTACATAAACCGGGAAAGATCAAACTGTTTATTTGTCGCAAAATAGAATGCATATTTCGTACTATGTTAGTTTTAGCCAACAAACATGCGCTAGTACATGAGATTCGAGTTTATATCTAACACTTGTTCGTGACGAGGATTGAGTCATATGAAAACGTCTTCCACTAGGATGTGAGACAACAAAGAAGGGTCTTGAAGCATGCGGGTACCTTGTCAACGGAAATATTGTCCGTCTGTGGTAATCAGCTGCGTCAATATCTTTCACCACGCAAGACGTGTGACTGCTTTATCCTCCTTGCATTGTTACGTCCAAGGATATGCTGACAAGAGCACAGGGATTCAGGGCCTCACTCATCCAATTGATGTTTCATTAGAGCGTGCAGTATGTATTGTGCTCTTATATTTCTGCCATGATCCTGGAGGTATCTGATAAAAAATGAGTTTTTGCATAAAAACGAGACATCCACATCTCTGGCTATCCCAGTCTTTTTTCGGAATTACATACGTTATTGAGCGTTAGACCCTTACGCCAAAAAAAACTCCCAATCGAGCTACAAACTAGGGACAAACCAGCGTGCCTCCTACATTGAGAAACATGTAGGATGTAGGATCCTACATGTAAGTCGTCAAAAATAATTCCAATAATGAATCGTTGAAAATTTTGTACCGCAACCCACTTCCTCTCCTCAAAATCTCTGTTTCTCTCGAGTAGTGTGTACTGAAACAGGATTTTTTTAGGAACTGCACAAGCATAAGCAGCATACAGAAGGCTGTTAGTAGCTGCATGCAATTTATGAAACTGTGATGTCGGTTAGTGTGCTGCTAGGCCAAAATTCATTACATATTGCTGAATTTCAACATACATTCGCGAAAAGAACTCGTATAACGCGTATGAGTTCTTTCTTTCTGAAATGTTCAGAAAGATAATTTGTTCCTCGTTTCTGCGTTAATTGTAAAATAACTAATTAAAAACTCTTGTAGTTGAAAGATCCAACCTATTGTGTGAGGAAGTGTATAGAAACCCTAACCACGAAAGACAAAGGTAAGCGATGATGCGATTTATTCGATAAAAATGAGTGGTAATAACGTTCTATTGAAACTTTACCGTTGGATTCAATTCTCCACTTGAACTCTTTATCGCAGGCCCCGCTCTGCGAATAACCATCGTCGACACGAAGCTACGTCTCCGTCCGGCCAGCGGCGGACGCTCTACGCTCATTTGTTACCGTTAGTCGCAACTACGACGGAGTAATGGGTGTGATGGAAACGTTTCGTAGGAATATACGCGCTATATTTGTACATCATTGTACGGTTTTCTTTTGTTCTGCGTAATGATAACAAGGAAGTCAAAATCAGCCTAAGTTTCCATGCCCATGTATTTGATTTGTGAAGATGTAAACCCGTCGCATAGAAAGAAAAGTAGTAATTAAGCACGCTCTTCTGCAGACAACTATCACTCTGTGACTACCTTCATAATTATTCATTACTGACAACACGGGCCGGTAATTTGTCCCTCCCTTAATGATTTTTTTGATTTCAATGGTAGTCGTACACAGTGCATTCTAGTTAAAGCTACTTATTAACAAGCGCATCTACTAGTTGCAGTGCGGTCAAAAAGTTCGCTTCCTCGCCAATCTAATATACCCTGTAAGAAAGTCAACAATCTTCTTTGTATTTTGAATATACAGCTTTAAGACTCGTATACTTGGGGTGCAGCCGTTACTTGTTACGAGTTGAATACACAGAAAACTTTAATTTTGTTCTGGGACAACAACGAAATTGTGACGACCTCTCGTTTAGTCCTCACTTCATCGCCCTCACCTGGATGCAATTAACAGCTCCTCCTGTCGATACTTACGACGAGGTCTGAGCTTGGGTCGATATGGGCTGTGAAATCGATCGCCGGACTGTGGATCTTGCTTCCTTTCCGCTCCTATTGATCGCAAAGTTCGTGCATCAGCGTACGTGAACGACACACGTGACTCACGAGTGAGTCAGGCCTACGTACGACTTTGTGTGCAGAGTTTGTTGTTCTCGTATTGCTACTTCGAAGAACGTAGCACAATTATCTTGATTTCGTGATTTTTATCGGAGATGCTAATCTCCTTCGGGCATCTATGAGAGCTGTTTCTGGAGGGTTGACTTTTACATATGTGAGGTGGGCACGAAAGGGCTGTCAGATAGCTGTGAATGTTTTTTTTGCTGAATTCAGTGAAGAAGTTTGTTTGTCGAGTAGGAACGTACTATTAGTAATGCTTATTTTTTATTCCACATTATTGAAATATTGTGCACAATCTTAAGCTGTATCCATAAATGTGTATCCCATTTAACATGCTACTCTACGATTTTCATTACATATTTCGTACATCAAAGTACAGCCGTAAAACTGTAGTGCTTAAAAAGATAATGCTGCGAATGAAACAAGTTAGAAAAGGTAGTTTTCTCGTTTTTGTAGTGCTGACTTCAATTGGAATGATAAACCAAAAGAAATTGCCTCTAGAAACTCGATTTTCAGAAGTTAGAAGCTGATATCACAGTCAACCCCACCTCTTCATCATTCTTCTAAAAACTTGCTGAATAATTTAACCTAAACCAAAAGATTATCATTCGACAACTGGAAGAGATTGGAAAAGCTCCGATCGGTTTCACTTACTGAAGAGAAAGTGAATCTCGCATGAAAATCTGCTAATGGGTTTGTTGCTGGTTGTGAGTCGTTGCTCTCACGACACCTGCAGGAACTATTTTTGTGTATGCTTATTACCTGTGAGAAGAAGTGGATTCCTTATCATGAAGTTAAATCCGCCTTTCGCGGATCACTGTGTTGTATACTGACCTGGCGTACCACACTGGCGCGAGTATGTCAGGTTGGATGAAGTCCGAGAAAACAACTGCATCTAAAGAAGACCGTGATGAATTTTTGGTGTCGAACTATCAGACAATGATCAAATAATTACTAATCTCTGATCAATAATCTGAACGCGACCCTCGTTGATCATCAAAGTTTGTCCTACTCCCCTGCGCTTTTCGTCGTCCGCTATTCGCTTTTTTGAGGGCAGTAGAAGCATTCTGAGTTCGGTGTTAATCCTTGGAGATACTTTGTGGGCAAACATGTACTCTTTTTTTCAAAGATAATATACGAAACACGTCCCTTTGAGAACCTGTACGAGTTCTACACGAGTCATTGCCTCTACCTGATACAACACTCTCACGGTATGGAAAGTGAATGCGTTCATCCTCACGTCATACTCGAACCGATATCAACTGTTCATAAATCTCGAATTGATGAATAATATGTCAGTTTCTGAAAATGAGCAAAAAAAAGATCTTTGAACGGTTCTTTACTCTAACGATACAAGACAATGTTTTGTTTTACGAACGAAATTGTCACAGAAGCTTAATGGCGCAATCAAAAGCCAAAGAATGAAGACCTTTGTTCTTCTGTTGCGCGTGGTGTTACATAAAATTCTCTTCGAGGCTTGCGGTTTTACCTTTTATATATGGCCATGGTTTTTACTATTTTGCAGGATTCGAAATAGTAAAATTTTTTAGTTTATATAAATACAACAGCTATAAGAGCGAACTAGCCAGGTAAAAAACAACGTACTGTTTAGTTAGCTGGAAATCCGTCCAAAAAATAGAAGTTCCTAGCCCTCCACCTACAACCTAGATAAAATCCCATGTGCGTACGTGGCATTGAAGAGACGTTGTGAATTTATAAATTTGTGTTATTTGTTGTATGTGCGTTTTTTTCAGACCGCGCAACGCTTGAGACGGATTGAGAAATATTTCACCTTATGAATAAAGAAACACGAGCATTGCTATAATTAGAGAGTGAACCTTAAGGTTCAAGATATTCAGACAACTCATTGATAACTTCAATCATTCGAGATATTAACTCTATTAATTGTCGTGCTTCTTCGCATCTTAGAATACCGCAAAAAAGTTTTGTCATTACGCAAAACACATTATGCTCGTTTTTTCTTTAATTTACAGCTTTCTGCTTGCATGCTCAAGTACGTCCTTATGTTTTCCTTTCTTAGAGAGAAAGGGTTTTCCAGCTCTCTCACTCCTGTTTATTGCTGTGACAGCGCTTGAAGTATGAGCATGTTAGTGTGAGACCGTGCAACACATCTAGACCAGGACCAACCATAGCTAGTCTCTCTAAGAAATGTCCTCTGCCTCCGACGATGCATAATGCTCGAGCTGCTACCTCCGTGACAGTCTCCCAAGAGTTTGTTCTCCAGAGCTGGAGGCATGGTTCCAACTGTTGACGTCGCTCATTATTCGTGCGTTTGGGCATTAAGAGAAGGGACCGAGGTGAGGAACTGAAAGGCCTTCCCTCTGAGTGGACTTTCGTGTATTTTGGCTGTACACATGGTCCAAGAGTTAACACGTTTGTTGCGATTGCCTAGCCGGCGCAAATCTTTACTTTGTACCCATAATCACTAAAAGACTTGGAAAAAATTACAGAACCTAACCTAAGTGACCCACCGGTGGGTGTCATCGCAACAAACGTGTTAATGCAAGAGTTCACTCAACCTGTAGAATGCGTATGTTTAGTGTATGTGTGACATATCCGTGATGCAAACACGTTTTGATAATTAATTGAACATAACTTATGAATTTGTTGGTCATTAAGAAAATATTTATTATTTGTTTATAGCATAGTTCAAAATGACCGTGCTCATTATACCTCATTTTGTTATCTGATTGTTTACATGTATATGCCTTCGGAGAAATTTCATTGTCGGAATAAGTTTCTGCTATGGAAGCTTTGGTTTTACTTGTACATATGTACGTACGGTGACTGTGACATTAAGATATGTAACAATATTGAACTATCACTGCTGAACACCTATGATTTTTCCAACATTAATTCGACTTGCGAAGAAAATACTTAAAGAAAAAGCTGGTTTTATCTCTGTAAAGATTAGATAATGACACAGTTCCTAGTTGTAAATAAACGCGAAATTTTACGTTAGATTTGGCTGCAAAATCCGCTTATTGTTAGTCGTCGCTTGCATTATTTTGCCGGCGAAACAGTTCTCGTCATCCCGACTAATGGTTCACGCCTGCCGTAGCTCGGAGAGGCGATTAATTCCTTTCACGGCGCTTTAAATTCTGCCTCGAGCTTTCTCGTTGAAATTTATGTATAGAGAACATAAATACAGGTATACTCTAAAGTTAAGCTGGAAACTGTTTATTATCTGCTAAATTTTGCGCTGTTCTTGTTTCATCACAATTAATTTTTTACAGTCTAACTAAGAATACATGGGCCGCATAACTAGGCAATTGTCGTTTGTTAGCGCCAGCTAAAACCAAATCCTGCTTAATTTTCGCTAGAAACTAACATGTTTTTATTCTCATTGAGGGATACCGGATCTTTTAAAAATTATAGCAAACGCTAATTCTGTGTAGGTATTTACGTATCGACTATTTTTTGATAAGTATAAGTTCGACATTACTATAAAAAGAAAATTTCTACTACGCCACGACATGGTCAACGCTTCTTAAATTCGCTGCAACGAAGTCACGGCACCATCCATCCTTCATGTGTAACCTTCAATTTACAGCTGATAATCTATCTCTAATTATAACCGTTAGGTGGAATGCTTGGCTTCCTGTTTCTTATGTTTATCATAACGAGCTCCCTATTCGCCAATTACGGGATCCGAGCGTCGTTAGGAGTAAAAAATAAACTTGAGTGATTGTGCGCTTTTCTACTGGTAGTCGCTCAGAAATATTGCAGCATAACTGCGGAATTAATGCGTTGCGCTGTCACCTCTCTTTAAAGGTTGTCTTACTTTAGTAAACTCTTCGTTCTGTGCAGCGTTAGAGAAATTTTTTTGTATACTATGCCAAAGTCGACAACATATCCTAAAAGAAAGATTTCTTGTAATAAATTACTAATACTGATAAGCATTCTTGTGAAATATTGAACGTGTGTAAGGGTTTTAATGAATTAATTATTTACATGTTAGGTGTTTTACTATTTCCTGAAAATTTCTTTTCTGATATGGATGAAGTATATTTTAAACCCAGCCAGCTTACTTCAGCACATTCTTAAGAAAAAATGGCTTTGTTTATTTATGTCAAAAGCCGATATTTAGATTAACAGCTCTAATTAATCATATTTCTAGTTTTACAAGCTTTCATGTGGTTTCATTAGTTCTACGTGTAATATTATCAGATGACTGCATTCGTTGATTCTTTCAAATTCATCGATGACGTCATTTATGAGCACGAAGCCACTAGCTTGTGGCGTGATCTCGAATTAGACACCTAACTGTTCGAGTGAATTTTAAGGAGCTTGCTAAATATGTATGCAATGCAAGATTTACATACCGTACGTAGAGAGCGTGGTGGTGCAGAATGTTATCTCACATTCCGCTCCAGTTCTGGTATTCCTTGATGAAAAACAGCCCTCAAATTCCAAAACTCGATGTTGCTAGCCACTTATGAAGTCATCGTAGTCTTCTTACAACAGTTTTTATTCAGGACTTGTCCTACATTAAAAATATAGGCATTTCTTCATTATTAGAAATTCAGTCTGTATTTTGGCCGGAATAAGGAAACGAATAGGTTTTAATTTAACATTTTCACTGCAATGATGCTTTGAATCTCTATTTGAAGGGTTCCTTAGCAGTTATCATTCGAAAAAATGTCAATTAATGACAGTAAAATGTGCTCGTAAAGTATTCTGCTTCGAGCTTTATGCTTACCCTACTACCAATGTTGAAACAAAAACTATGCGCTTAAACTTCACTTTTCCCGATTTAACTCTGATTTTTGTGCTGTGTTTCATAATGGGGATATTAGTTGAAACTTTTTTCCATTCAACTTTTAGTTGACTTGAGCATTAGGCGAGGAATCATCAGGATCAAGGCTCCAAAAACTCGTGTTCCTCGTCTCGTCGTGTTTCTGGTCAATGAAAAACTCAAGTCGGCCGCGAAGTTGAAAGTTTTGTACTACTTTGCTCGTCTGGTGCAATCAAGTATGATCCCTAAAAAAGTTTGTCCTTGTATGAACGTGAAATGTTGAAAACAGGCGTTTAATATAAATTCATTTGACGTGAAACAAAGTGAACTACATTGTGTTGGAGGCTCAGTTGTTGAAACCGCATGCCTTTCAAAATATTCTCATCGTATTTACTTCGACTCAATTTAACTATTTTATACGTGACACCATGAGCAAGAAAACTAAGTAGGATGTCATTTGAATAGTATAGTGTCACTCTTGGGACACACTTATTCGACCTTAGCAACTTCAATTAGTTTCCTGAATTGCATGGTAACTTTGAAGTCTGCTTCAGCTGTTTTTTCTATCTGTAAGTCTGAAACTGCGAAGAGGTCACTTTTTTAATCAGCCACAAAAAATACATGTCAACTAAAAAGTTCGGTATTCATGTTCGAAAGTATTAGTAGTGCAATCATGAGTAATGCCATCCACACATATGTTCTGGCTAATATACTCGTTCTATAGAAATGAAAGCTAAAAGGGCATCTGGATGCTAGAAACGCTTTTGTCAACCTACATTTACCAAGTTATCTGAGAGTTACTATGAAGTTCAGCTCACGCTTTAAGATGAACCTGTCAGGCGGCTACAGGTTGCCTAGCCGTGTGTGACAGGCATAAGCCCTGTGGCCCACTTGAGCTTCCGTGATGGCCCACTTGACTGACCACTTGAAGAGTGGGACGGCTGCCGTCGAGCGGTTTTCCAGGCGACGGAAATGGATCATTAGTCTTTTTGTGGAGGATGAAACTTACACAGGCGGGATGCAGTGCGGCGCTGTGAGTTACAGTGACTTGCAACTGTATTCTACTCAGCGGACAGCTGCTATTTTCCGGGCTTCCACCTTAATATACCGAGATTATCAGTTATAACAAGTTTTACATGATTAATTGCAAGTTCGAACTTCGGATACTTTGGAATAATGCCAGATGTTTTTGTCATTATTTGAGTTGTTTGTAATTTTCTCCTCGAATAACGAATACGCTGTTTCACTGTTTTAGACATGGCTCTTCAATGCAGAACTAGGTGCAGTTGGACCACTTTACATGGTGCAGCTGCTCAATTTTAGTCCACTGCTTCCAGCTCCTGCAGCTGTCACTGTGTCTAGTTGTTCTTTGTGCTGTCGGGCTCTTTCCTTTTCCTGACAACGCTATGACCAATACTTATTTCGAACTTAAGATTGCTTATATGATACCTTTATTTTAATCTTCTGATATTTTACTCCACATGTTTCATAGTTATATTTATTTATGTTGAGGTTTTTCAGCGACTCTAAAGGCCTTTGTCTGAATTTTTACTTAACCAGGGTATGCATGAAAGAAGACTCACAAATACAGGGCAAGCAACCGTCTAGCGAGTCATGAAATGCAATCTCCCAGATTAAGGTCGGTGTTCATTTATTTGTTTTAAGAGCTAGATCGCGCTGCAAGGCGAATTTTATACGTACAGTCTTCTTTCTTACCTTGGTGGTAAAAAACCAGACTTATGTGACTGGACAAAGTGTCTGAACTTCATCTGTTCGATGCCGATCCGCACGATCAATTGATTTTAACTGGTCAGAATTTTTCCGCATCGGTCGAAGCCGCGCAATTTTTCTGATCCGGCGAACGGTTGCGGTCGCTGCTGCGGCGCCCTAACATAGCAACTCGTGG
>VCRD01000002.1:74236-95822 GCA_006783055.1 Trinorchestia longiramus | reverse complement strand
GTTGTGACCTTTCCTTCACCATTATCACTGAGGGTGAACGTTCCTTCAGTGCTAGGTTTCTTCTGCCATTCTCTTTGCTATTTATCTGTGAATGTTTAAACTAATTGACAATCGTTGTCCTTACGTTGTTCTCACAACTTCCTCTAAAGTTGTCTTCTCTTTGCTCAAGAATTTACTTCTTGCTTCAGCATTTGCAACGGTCGTTCATTAGTTCTCCTTTGATGAAATTGTTAACGTAAGCGACGCATAAGCTTTACCTACCATGATAACAAGTGCTCTCCTATGTTTGCTAACGCTAAAATCAGTGGTGCTGTTTGTACTGCGAGTGAGACACTCGTGTGAAATGGCACTGCTAAGACTTTGGCACCTTGGTGCATAGAGCGGGCATTTTCTATCGAACGACTTCGCAAGTCGCCCACTGCAGGGCTAGGCTCTTGACTGCTTTGAGCAGGGAGGTTCCAATCATATTTTCTGTACAAAAAAATAATTCCTAGAATACCTACCACGACATCGTATACCGCATCCTTCTTATGAGACCTAACTTTGGTGCTATCTTACGTAGAGTCGTTGATTCAACATTAGGCGTATGCAATTATTTTAAATATTGGACGTTTGTCAGTTGTGTTTTAGAATATGTAATATGATGTAAAGAATACGTTAGATTGAAATGTCAAGTCTGGAATGAAAACGTTTAACTAATATTTTCAGTATATGTATGATATCTCTCATGTTTAATTAAATTGAATACAAACATAAAATATGTAAAAAATCATTACTAAATACAAACTTGATGATCTGTTTAAGAATTGAAAGAGCTTCTTTAATACTCGTCAATAAGTTTTTACTAGATTTTTCACGTGTTTATTAGGCTGCGTACAATAATTAATTCAGGGCACTTTCATGGGTCTTAAATGTTGTGCTGGCTATCAAAATTCAGTCATAGCCACAACTATTGACTTCGTTCAACTCAGCACTCCGGGGACGGTTTGCTAGTCCTTTTTTGTCGTTATTTCTTGAGGTTGTAATTACGAAGCTCCTGAAATTTCTCCTTAAATCTGGCCTTTAGCTGCGAGCTACGTTAAGATCTGCGGGCTTGTAGCTTTGTCATGGAGGTAAATGCTACCAGCGCTGTAGGATTCATCTTTTCTGAAACAGAGTTATTAATTTCATCTTACTAACGCAATTTTTGGGTCGAATCTCTTGCGTTTTGCTGATATAATGTATGTGTATTGTTGTATTTATTTGTGAATTCGTTCAATATTTTTAAATTTTGTAGCTTGAATCATATTGCTTTTCGCTACCGTTATTTTTCAATTACATTACGATATCAACGATATCAATGATTCTACATTACAAACGTATTGCTTCTCACTATCGTGTGCAGTCATTACATCTCTTATTTGATATCAATTGCATCGCCTCTCAGTCAATACGAATCTCTATTTCTATTTCACATTTCTAAAATCCTGTGCACATCGTTATGTTTTCTCATAATTTATTCACTTTAATCAAGTTGGAAATTTTTGTACCCACGCAGTGTGCCGGTGAGTACGCTGAGCAGCAGCAGCAGCAGCGACCAAACGCACATCAGCAGTCCTGCTCAGCAGCAGCCTCAGCAGCAGCAAAGAAGCATAAGGTATGTGTGAGGATCAGAGTAGAGGCAGTGATTGCAGGTCATAATATTGTATTCTTACGGGCGCGAAGGAAAGGTCAATCACAATTATGAAATCACTGAGCAATACACCCCGGCCTCGTCTAATTTCAAGGATTGCTTTGTTAAGGATTATTCATGCTGCACGTTGTCTAGATTCTTGTCATTGACCATGCGGTCATAATTAAGAGCAGTTTGTTACCCCACTCCGGATGGAAAATGTATTGGTGGTAATTTTGAAAGCAAAATAAGAATATAAAATTAGGATAACAAATTTACGTCTGCATGTCATGTATGGGGAATATTATCCAGCTGTAGTGAGTGTTTGTTTTTTCTGGCCGTGTGGTCATAACTAGTGCTTAAACGTACTACAAAATGACAAGAGTAAATAGCTCTTGAAGACTGAATGATTCTTCTTGTAATGCAACAATGATCTCATTGTAGTGCAAGAGTATTGATGGTGTCATTTCTATACGAGCTTGAGAAGCGTTGAATCTTTGCATGCGCGGCTAGTATCTGTTCGTATATGACAATGTAGATGCCTAATCGAGAATTTTCGTTTATAGTAAATTATTAAAGAATGGACGTTTACCGTAATACAGAGCTGTCAGTAAAGCAATTAACGTTAGTGATAACTACGCTCTTTAATCAACCGAATTTCCTCACTGTGGTACTTTTTCTTTAGTCAATCTCAAGCCTAAGCCGTGAGGCATGAGTTCACTCTTCTAAATAGGCACTGTATCTGAGCACGTGACCTTATCAGCAAAGCAACCGTTGACACTGCACCAGTGCACCTATTTCTCATGTCGGAGTCTAAACACGTCTCTTGCTGGCGCCTGCATTTAGCCAATGCAGCCCAGCGTTCGTTAACGTCAAAATAACAACGTGCTCTGCATCACAAGTGGTTCACCTTCTCTAGCCCTGGTCTAATGATGCAACCTACAACTGCTTTGACAACACAGTATAGATTCTTGTTTTAAAAATTATAAGTTAGAACTGCTAACGGGGATGAAGTGTCTGAAAAAAATGATCAGATTTCAAGTCGTTGGTTGCACTTCGATGAATTATAAAACAATGGATTTGAAAAGCATCAAAGTCCTTCATATTTTGCTGCTCGGCGAACATTTTCAGAGGTAGAAAGAATATTTTCGTCGTTTGTAGTCTCTAATAATTTTATTTTATTTTTTCAGATCTAGATTTTCCAGAGGTAGCAAGGACAGCAAAGACTCACCGCGATCGGGGAGACGTAGTGAAGAGAGAGACCCAGGCAGAGGATCTCCTCGATCTGCTAATAGGAGAGAGCGCGAAAAAGATTCACGAGAGCGAGAAAAAGATGGAAGAGATACTAGAAATACTACCAAGTTGACGCTTGACCTCCACAATTCATCTTCCAAAGAACAATGTTTGGCGCCTCTTCAAGAGCAGCAGTCGAAGATCTCTAAAGTTGCGTCTTTGACTCCATCTAAAAGTGTACAAGCTTCTTCCTCTAATTGCTCAAGTTCTTCCAGTATGGTCCAATCTGGCATTCCTCAAGCCGCTACGCCTGGCAGCCCTCTAGCTCCTGGTACAGGCATCCCAAAGCCGACTGCTGCTGTTAAAGGCACAGCGAAGTCTACTTCAAATGCTGCTCAATCTCACAAAGAAAAAAACGGCCGACTGCCGACTTCTGGGGTTACACCTCCTAAAACTAGAAACACATCTTCACATGCAAATAGCGAGAAGGTCATGCAGCACCAGGCTTTTGATTCCAAGGATATGAAGGGCTCATTGACTCGCCAAAAACAAATTGGCAGAGGTGACAGTGGTGTTACTGTTGCCATGGTCAGTCCTATGCCCGCTAGGGATTCTCATTCTCTTCTTCCGAACGGTAACACTTCCTTAGGTTCTAGCGTTTCCAATGCCAATGGCAATATTCCATGCTATGGCAACGGGAACCAAGTCTCAGCAAGCGAATCAGCGTCTACGTTAAGTGAAGCTTCTCAGAATAGCTGTCATTCTACCAATTCAAATTCGTCTGGATCTTCCGTAATTTATAGACCTACCAGTTCAGAAGATGACTTAGATGTCAAAATAATCAATAAACAAGTAAGTTGGCAACATCTGTCACCATTAGTTCCACAGACCTATAGTTTCTGAAGAATTATAAAATGTCTCTTGTTTTTTGAAACTGCGGTGTGAATTTTTTATCTTGAAACTTTTTAGATCTGTTGGCGGCAATCGGTTTCGTCGTTTTACATTATTAAGTGAACTGGCTACTCGTTTCTCTAACTTGATGCTCATGTCTCTTAATCCATGTTGTTTTAGAAGCATACCAATCAGATTACGTAATATATGTGGTGAAATTTGTAACATCGATAAATGATTATTTCATTGCAGAAATGCTCTTTCCCGAAGTTAACTAACGTCAACTGACATTTTTATAAAGTTCTTATGAAATATGTTTATTTAATTCTTCGACAAAGTATCGAAGTTATGAATTCTGACGGAGTTAATCACTATTTTGTCACGAATAAAAAGTACAAGGTGAATGGTTTCAAAAATATTTTCTGTCGTTCAGAGAGACGTAGAAGTGTTTGAGGCTGAAGATGGTGAGGACTCTGTAGTGCTGAGCAGCATCAAACCCATGCAACCTCTGATGAGACCTGCACAGTACATGCGCGGCATCGCCAGTCTACACAGCCACTACAAAATGGGTCAGTCTAAGGCATGGGTTCCCAACCTGTGGGTACATTTACTTATCTAAAGGGGTCCGTTTTTGGTTATGTTAGTTTATGGTTCGTAAAACTTAAAACTTCTATTAAAGGTTCAGTGAAAATTTATTTTTCTAACTCGCCTTTCTGTCATAAAAATTCAGGAGTACATGCTCATCTGTTGACAACTGAAGGGATACAAGGTCAGAAAAAGAGGGGTCTAAGGCCACGGGTAAACCTTGTAGCGATGTTTGGCCACTGGTATCTAATCTTAATGTTGTGCAACGTTTTTTTTCTGACAGCAAAGCATTTCATTTTTTAATAAATGCAAGCAAAATATCCTGGCCTGCTAAAGAATATTTGCTGAAAGCCGAGGTTCAGATTTTTATGCTAGTAGGACTGCTTGTTATGAAAAAGTTGCATGTGTATGGTTATGGCCCCTTCACAGATTATCGTATAACTTGTTTTCATAGTTCCACCTTTTTTCAGATTTACATCTATTCTGCACCGTACCTAATATCCGTTTGAATTTATTGTTGAATTTTTATTATGTATTCGCTCCTTTGCGTTGTGTAATGGGAAGGAATTTGTCATATATGGATCACACGAAGACAAAAGATGTGTGGTATAAGAGTGTGAACTGCTACGCAATTGAGGGATCCGTAAGCACAGTTGATTGAAGTGTTACTAATACTCTTATTTATTAAGCAACATTAATGAGCTTGATATTTCCTTTGTGTCACACTACTTTAAATGTTAGTAATTCAGAATTTTAAACTTCGATAATATTGCAGTGTTTTTCTTACTCACCCTTTTTGTTTCAGTCGTAGTGAGTTTTATTCGATAACATCAATTATTACTATTGACTGGACTTGACAGGGATGCAAGAACCAAACAACACAGTACCGCAGAAGGGGATGCGTATGTCTCCCCATCACCCTAGACGGACGCAAATTGGGTTGCAGTCTCCGCAATCACCCATGCAGCAGCAGTCGCAGCAGCTTCACACCAGCGTACACCCCCAGTTAGTGATGGTGAGACAGCCTCCTCACATGCCTGCCAACTACAGCGACCTCGAGGCCATCGATATCGCTAATGGTGAGTAATGGCTGATATTCAAACTGTCTTGGCTTGTACGTTATTAGAAATAGTAATTTGAATCGTCTTTTCGAATGGAAATTTGAAACTTTTTTGATCATGAAAAATTGTCGTAATTGTAAATTACAAAGTAGCTATGTATCAACGCACTGGATTATTCTAGATTCTTGCTGCCTGAGTGAAATTATTAAAAATTTCAATAATTTTTTTCGACTAGTGGGTGACATTTATGGTTAAGCTTGCTCTCTTTCAATCCCATGGAAGTCATATTTTATGCTATAATCGAGAACGAGTGTTGAGGTTTATAGAGTAACCTTCCTTCCAGCTTCTTTAATTAGCTGTTTAAATTAGCGTTTTCCGAATGAGAAAAAATTAAATCTGTTAATGAGATCATAGAAAAATGTCTGCGTACTAATGCATGGTAAGTACCGTCTGCCTGTTATCTTTGAAACGAAAATACTACAAAGCTCGTACGTATAGCCTCCCAATTGATTTTACGATATGAATATTAATGTACGCCCGCTACTAGCATCAGCTTTCCTATCTGATACAGACGTACTACAGCATACCATAGACATCTTATGCTTATTGATTGGAGATGTACAGTGTGCGTTAAGTAACACTAATACCTTCAAATTACTTTATAACAATAGCTCTATGTTATGGTCATCACTGCCAAGCTCAGTTAGCAGAAAATGGTGAAGTAATCATGAAAGGATAGATCTACAAACCGTGGCTCGAACAGGCTACCTTTCGGACGGAGATGTGCTGCGCCCCGTACACGGCAAGGGGGGAGATGACGTGCCCATGCAGTGTGACCTAGACGGCTACCTGAGCGAGGGCGGCGCTTCTTTATATGCTCACAAAATTAACCAGCGCTTCAAGGAAGGCATCAGACAAGTTCAAGAGAGCATGAGCAAAGTTCAGCAATACATGCATGACGACAGGTGAGTTTGCCTGCTTAAGTTGTTATTTTTTACTGGGCTTAAAAAGTTAACCTCCACTTTAGCTTCATGGAGGTGAAGTAGAGTAATGCCGGTTTAGAGGGGAAATTACGAGACTAGAGGGAGAAATTATCAGCTGCTCGTTTCTCTTACATCTTGTGCATATTTGACATAAGAGCAGAAATTTCAAATTGTTCTGTTGTTAAATTCACACATGCGATTATGTTATGCAATTTGAAAGGTTGTATACATAATGTTTAATGCAAGCTCAGGGAGTCCTCTTTTTCTGTATGATGAAATGATGTAAATTTGTGTGCACCTGTTGCATCTGTGTCAGTGTGGTTTGGTTTGTGATGTTCCACTGTCACCGAAGTTTTGCATTTGAGCTTTCAGTGTTTCTTTCATTTTATCCAATCCATATCAGATTGACATTTTCTTATGTCAGTACTGGCTATGTTTCAAGGCTCAATTTTTAACAGTAGATAGATTTGCTTGGCTTGTTTGCTCAGCGTGTTTGCACATCATGAAAGTGGTTTTTCACTCCGCAGTTACTTTCTTATTCAAACCATGCTATCATCTTCGACCTACATCAAATCCATTATTCTCAGCCCTCATCTCATTGTTGACAAAATACTGAGCTGGTGTTGAGCTAAAATTTATTTTGAAAAAAAAAATTGTCGCATAAGAATAAGTTCAAATGTTTCTCCTTTTAATAAGGTCAAATAAAAGGAGTCACCGCCGAAAGTTTGGTTTTCTCTGAAGTTTTCGTTTGGAGTAATAGAAAATAGATGAGATATTGATTGGTTTAGCAATGAGTCATAAAGGTTTAAAAATAACAGTAGTGCGGAACTCGCTCATTGTATGTTTTCCGAGGGCCAATTTAATTTTTCATGGGTTAGTCTTTATTGCTTTTTATTAATATTGAGGTTTCTAATGGGCTTCTTTACTCTCCTGGCCTAATGAATAACATTATATTTTCCAGCATTTTAAATCAGCTAACACTGCTCTCAGATCGTATTCATTGGAAAATATTTCGGCAGTAACTACTACTAGTAAAATTTCTTGACTATCTCCAGCTCTCATAATTACTTTCTATTTTACGATTTACTGATTGTTCTACGTTTTTATTTTTAAAAGTTCATCCTCGTCGTCTCTTCAAAGTAACACTTCTATTGATCAATCATCGATTCGTGGCCTGGATGACAAAATTCAACTTGCCGCTGAAGAACAGGATGCGGAAGTCACGACAAAACATCTCGAATCCGTTAATATGAAATATAACCACGAACCTGCCCTTCATACTGTCAACTCTGCAGATGCTTCGAGTATTTCTAGCTCCACTACTAAAACGTCGATAGCAAATGGTATGACGGATTACATGTCGCAATCGGATACCCTCTTCTCCACGTCAACTTTCGATAGGAATAGGAACATCCCGTCAACCATGAACCTAATACGGTCTGTGCCGGGAATGCTCGAACTAAAAAATGATCTGTCTAGGACTCCAGAAAATCCATCGTTTTCTATGTCAAATCCTCCAACATCACTGCCTCCGACACTCAACATTCCTGGTTTACCAACTTCCTTGTCTTATCTTAACTCATTGTCAAGCTTACCTTCGTATTCTTCTGTGGACATGTCATCTTCTGCTGCATCTTCGGAGCATCGGATTGGGATGGATGACAACATTGGAGGTTGTGATGGAGATGTCAGCGATTTTGGTGACCTCGAAAGTGAACCAATTTTATCTAAAAAGCCCGCTAGTGTTAGTTACATCAATGGAAAGATTTTCAGCAATCAAATCGTTTCCAGTCACACTCACGAAGACTTGGAAGAGTTGGAAGCTGTGGTTGGTGAATTGGAGGCAACCATAAAACAAATTTATGATGAAGGTCAAAGAAACTCTCAAATGGATGAAAATCAAGGATCTCGTGATAATGAAAGTGTAAATAATAATGATGATACGGAAAAAGATGATCATGATTATGATTCGGTAAATGATTCGTCCGAAAATCTTGAAGATGTAGAGCATTTCCCTAAATGTTCTTCTGCCAATGTTGAAAAAAGAAAAACTGTAAGCTTCGATTTAGCTCGTTACACGGACCCGAATAATGCTCAAGCTGCAAAAGACAGTCGCAGATCGTTGCGATTTTCTAAAATAGTTGTGCCGTCTTTTGTATCTCAGTTGCCCGGTACGTCATTGAAGCTAAAACGGCAGAGTGATTCGTCCAAGCCAGATTCAGAGAAAACCATTTCTCTTCTATTAAAGAACGGCAACTCAAAGACAGGCAAACAAAAGCCAGAAGCTAAGGACTTGGTTGTTTCCAAGAAAAATGGTTCTTCCCCTATCAAGAATCCGTTGAAAAAAACTGCGTTATCTACTGTCAACGATAAAAGTTCTGAAAAAGCCCGAATTAATCAGAGTTCCACTACAACCCAACCCGAATGTAAGCTTTCAAAGCCTTCAAAAATTAATACCTCCAAGAAGAAGGGAAACGTTTCTACCCAGCTTTCATTTGCCAGAAACAAAACGAAGGTTTCGCCCTCTGAGGAGAGTTCTGTCACTAACTGCTCGGAAAAAAAAGGATGTCTTTTGCGCAAGGATTGTCCTGGTTCGCTTCATGCTGAGTGAGTCTGCATCTATCTGCTGGAGTGAATGCTGGTTTACCAATTAACATTTGGTCTGGGACACTGACTTCCTTCTCTTTTGCCACTCTGTGATGGGCATGATATCGAATTTTAACTCGTCTATGCATGGTAGAACAGATTAGTGATCGTGTGGTGCAGTATTATTTTCTTGACTGCGAACTTTCTGAAATATTTGATATATTCGAAACATTCTTTATGTAAGTTTTCTTAATCGTAGGACGTTGTCTCTGGTCTCAGTCAACATTATGCTTGAATAATGTGTGTAGCTGTCGCACGTTAAACCATACACGATCAAAATTATTCAAACGACCATAGAAAATTGAAACGGATTGTGGGCGCAATGGCGATGAGGTGCACTTATTAAATCTTATTAAAATATTTTGAAATGAACCTCCGTATTATGATTTCTGTATTTTGATACGCTCAACGATTGTTGATACTGTTTAATACTTCATAGCATCATCTCTAATGTGCAATTGCTACGTTTAATCTTGAAATCGAAAAGAATAAATATTTTACGAGGAAACAATATTTTTAGTTCTGGTGCCTTTTCCTTTTTACTACTTTCTTGTTTTATTTTAGTGGCGAGGTTAATAAGGTTTCCAGTTTCTAAAACGCTCGGCTTGTTAGTGCGTGATGGGGTGTAGCTTCATAGTTTGCTGAGGTAATATAGTAGCAGGTTCTTTACTATATTGTATGGATATTCATTTTTCTCATAATCTCATTACAAACTTCCATATCAGTGTTATCAAAACGTAATCGAGACGTTATATTCATGAAATTATTTCGTTCAGTTATGGCAGCAACTCGTGGCGAATAAGGAATTAGGTTTCTACGAGAGTACTTTAAATTATTGTGTACCTGTAGCATAACTTTTCCGTCTCGAGTAATTATAAAAAGAGCATGATTATTTCCGCTTTTTCTCGTTTGTATTTTTTAATTTATCCTAACAAGCAATGTTAATGAAGTGTATTAATAACGTTCTATGACAAGGGTGGTTTTAATCTTGGTACATACTGACATTTTCACGCTTAACTGTTTTGGGTTCTCTTCAGGTTTTTCTCGCACATGTTCGGTTTTTGGTGTAGCTGTAAAATGTGTTAATTTGATTAACATAATATTGAATCGCTTGTATATTTCTCTATTGTTGTAATTTATGATGCATATTTCAATGTACAGTGTGTTAAGCAAAATTTTCAACGAGATTGGTTAGTTTGTGTACGTTTTTATAAGTTCAGAAACGGTAGGGTGGCATCTGCATTCTTACAGCCAATTAACTTTGCTCTTGTAAAAGTAGTGTCCTATATATTAACGTCTCCTCTGATTAGTATGTTCCTTTGAAATGTTATTTGTTGTTTTATTTTTCACTTCCAGTGGCAGTGACGTGTTTGTCTGTTTTGAGAAAGTCACATGTTACTAAAACGTGAAATTTACTAAAAACATCATCTATAAATGGTAGAATCCTTTACATTCGTTCCTTGCTGTTCACATCAAATCGATACTTTTACTTTTTCATTTCGTTTCAAGTGAATTAAAAATGCAAGTTTCATGTATCGTTATCGAATTGAAAGTGTTTTCCGGATTCTTTCAGCATTTCGAGGGTTGATGCAGAGGCATGCACTTTGTTCCTCCAAACTAAAGATAATACTTGAATGGCTCTGAATGATTGCTTTATATTGGTATCCCTATGCTGCTACAGAGTTTGGGTGATATTTCAGAGTATGTGCTTGTGTCGTTTGACTGTTCTTTATAACTGAACTTGGCCCAAATGTTATCCATGCATTGGGGTTGATATTACAGATCAATTCAATCCTGCGTTTTAGATAAGCAAACTGGACTCAAACGGCCCACGGGCTGCACCTTTGACGAGCGCATATCGATCGCTGCTCGCCTTCCTCTCTTAGCCTTGGGGTTTTGCCAGATTTGTCGCTTTTTCGACCTTCACTTGTGAAATAGTGAGACTTTGTTTAGCGAGAACGCAGCGAAGTTTCTATTTACATATGTCGAAAGCATTCCAGAGCAGAGAAGGTATTTATTGATCACGATGTGTTAAGTCTACGGAGTTTAAGTAGAACATTTAAGTGCACAACGAAATTTTGCCCTTATAAGCTATATGTTTTTTTAAATACGCGTTAATCGTTTTTTTTCTTAGTCTGACCGTAACGAACACACAGAAGGTATAATAATTCTTATAATTAGGAAGAACAATTCTAGTGTGGGGCGGCCAGTGCTGTTCTGATGGTCGCGGAGTGAGGTTGTGGTCACGGTGCCCTCTCTATGTTTTCAATGTATTGACTTCTACGTTTTTGATTCATGACTGATTTACCTTAAGGGTGAATCAACAATCACATTCAAACACATCGGTAGTATTGTATTCATTTTTTCACGCTCTGAAATATAAGCGCTAACGAATATATCACCAGCCCCAAGAACAAGGGGGCCTAGTCGATGAAGGGTCTTCTTCACGCCAAGATTGGAAGCCAACGTGATGTTATTTTCATTAGAATCCTCTTCAAAACACTGGAAGTCTTGTACAAGTTTTTGGTATACATTTTTGGTGGTGTATAGTTAAACGTCGGCTGTCCTCTGTTCAGGTCTAGTTATTCATGATAGAGTAACGTCGTAAACACGATCCTTCTAACTCTGTGAGAGAAATTTTGACAAAATGATTGCTTGTATGAAATTAAAATATTCAAGAAATCATTAAAGGGATTGGTTAGGTATTGTTATTATTTTTACTGACATTCGTGACCAGACTTGAATAAGACACAAATACATATATTGTATTTCTTTTCCTCGGTGCAAAATAGGCAAAATGTAAAATTATTTTCATATTTGTGCAGTGGTTCTTCCGTCCTTTGTAAGCAATAAATGTTCAGTTGCCCGGCGCTCTTCAGTCGATACTCATTTTTTTTTAATTCATACAAATTAATTTTTCCACTAATAGTTAATTAACATCAAGACTCCCAAAAATCAGAAGAAACTCGGAGCGGAGTTCTTACATGTTGTAAGGCGCCTGTATTCCTCACAGGCCTTGTTTGCAGCTACCCTCGTGTCGCCTGCAGTCTCTGTTTCCTACTTCTTGGTCCACTTCCAACTGAAACATGGCAATGAAAAAAGCTGCAGCGCATGTTATTGTTTCCTAATTATTGATCTGTTGAGCTATCATGAATATGCAAACTGCGTGTAAGTGCTTTTTCAAATTTTGGGGGTGAGCAACTGAGATATGTGGATGCGCTGTGGCTGAGTTGAATATTCCATCGATTTACGCGACTGCAGATAGCTCACAAAATTCATGCCTCTGCACCAGAGAGCGAGTGCAACGCAGTCGCGTGTTAGCAGCGGCTGTTAGTCGATACGAGTCTCCTACACAAGTGTCTGGTGTAGTAACCACGTTACAATTTTGTAATACAGTTGTTGCACCACATTCCAGTTTTATATGCTGGTGTGGCACCACGTTAGTTTTGTAATGTTGCTGTTGCACCACGATAGTCTCGTGTATTGCTACCACACTTCGTTACAGTCTTGTGATATTGATGTTGCACCACGTTATTATTTTCTAATACGGCTGTTGCACCACGTTACAGTCTCGTTTATTGCTACCATACCGCGTTACATTCTTGCAATACTGCTGTTGTACCACGTTAGTCTCGTGTATTGCTGTGGCACCACATTACAATCTTGTACACTGCTGTGGCACCACATTACAATCTTGTATACTGCTGTTACACCCCATTCGGTCTAATGTATTGCTT
This sequence comes from Trinorchestia longiramus, assembly GCA_006783055.1. Taxonomy (NCBI): domain Eukaryota; kingdom Metazoa; phylum Arthropoda; class Malacostraca; order Amphipoda; family Talitridae; genus Trinorchestia; species Trinorchestia longiramus. Next base: position 83,035 of record VCRD01000002.1, on the reverse strand, counting down.
TTACACCACCTTACTATTACTGACTGCTGCTACACCATTTTACAATCTGCTACATTGATCTACTCTGCTGATAGTACACTAGCTTACCGCTTAGTGTTTTGCTGCTGCACTGTGTTTTCGTGCACACGGGTGCTACTACACGACTTGATAGTCTGCAGCCGTGCTACTACTCCAATTCACCATTCAATGTGCTGCTGCTACACTATTTCACACTAACGTGCGTTTTATACTCCAGTGCAATGAAGTTGGCTGCTTTGCTCACACGTGACTGCTGTACGCTTCCTGTAAGACTGCATTGCGTTGTACGTGTAATCATATGCTGCAGTTATTCTGTTCCCTACTCTCGTATGCGAAATTATGCAAGCTATTCAATTCGAGATTATGCACACATTTCTTGACTATCAAGTCATGAATAGAAAATTCTTCAGGGGCCGTTAACCGAATTGATTTATATGTAAATTGTTACATGACACCTTCTTGTATTCCAGAATTACGTGGCTTGCTGTGTCAGCGCGTTAGACCACGCTTTTCTAAGATTAAGGCTACAATAGCTCATGCTGGTAAATTAGTTACATGTTTGATGCTTCATTTCAATACTGAGTACCACCGTGTTTTGCTGCAGTATGCCGTTATGTTCATTTAGAAACAATAGCTGCAACTTCGATAATACAGGGTGGCATATAAGTAAGGTACCTTTTTAAAATTGTCATAGCTATAAAACTAAAAATGGTAAAGAGATTTGGTTAATTGAGAATGAAAGAAATTTCAAAATTTAATATAAATTTATAAATAAAACAATAAAATACGTTTAACTATGGAATACGATATCTTTTAAATTACCTCTATTATTAGTCAAACAATGGCGTGCTCTTTCGACGGTGCTGTTCAGTATATTCCTTAATGCCTCTGGTGAAATGTTGTTGATCTCTTGAATGATGTTCAGTTTCAATTGCTGGAAAGTATCAGGCATTCCAAAGTAAACATTTTCCTTTAAGTATCCCTAGAGAAAGAAATCAGGAGCACTTAGATCTGGAGATCGAGGCGGCCACGGTATATCATCAAAACGAGAAATTATTCTGTTTGGAAAAAAATTGCTTTTAACATTTGCATTCTTTCTTTCGCTGTGTGTGCTGTAGCTTCATCTTGTTGGAAAAGGGTAATCTTTGTGGTATTATCTCCCATTTCAGGTATCAAATATTCTTGAATCATCTGTTTATACAGGTTTCCATTGACACAAATTGCATCACCCTTAAAATCTTCAAAAAATGCGGTCCAATGAGCCTCGAAGACGTGATGCCACACCATATTGTTACTTTAACTGAGTGAAGTGGACGTTCATGAATTTCTTTTGGATTTTTGGAAGCCCAGAATCCAATTTTTCTTATTAACTAAACCATTGGGGTGAAAATGTGCCTCATCAGTTATTACATATTAAATTCTTTATAAAATTTTCATTTTCTGCAAGCTGCAGAAATCTATTCACAAAATCTAATCGCTTTTGGTAGTCCGTAGGATGGAGTTCTCGAGTTCATTGAATTTTATATGGATGATACTTTAGATCGTTTACCAAAATACGTTGCAGTGAGGTACGTGACATTCTCAGTTAAATTGAACGTTTCCTAGTTGACGTTTTGGGCCGATCAGCAACACTCGTTGCAACAAACTGGATTGAAGCACCAGTTCGTATGCTCCGTGGCCTGCCACAACGTTGTCTGTCTGCTGTCGTCCCAGTTTCTCAAAATTTCAATACCAGTTTTTTATGCACTTCTTCGAAGGGCTTCTTTTAATACCATCGATATTCCTGTAATTCCTCTGAACTGCAGTAACCGAACAATTACATTGGAAATAAAGTTCCACTATTTTTTGCTCGTTGTTCCATTGCGTAGCGATTCATTTTGGGGGTGGATATTATGAATTTTTTGGGCAATATGTTGTGATTGTCGGTAGACTTGATACGCTGGTAGATAACTTTGAAATTTCCTCATTCTTTCTGAATAAACCAAATCTCTACCATTTGTAGTTTTATAGCTATAATAGTTGAAAAAGGTACCATACTTGTAGGTCACCCTGTACATAATTAATAACAGTCGTATGTAGGTCAGTGGATCGTCACTCAGTTTGTTTACTCAGCAACCAGCATTTGTGAAAACTGCCACAGTTCTGTGGTGTGGCTAGTCACTTTGCTTAAGTTAAAAATTTAAACATAAACTATCGTATAATTCTGATGGTTTTCGTTGGGTATTTCATCGCCGGCAGAACTCGCTTTTCCTTCCACCTCAAAGTTATACCGAAACAAAAATTTTATGTTACACGATTTTCTGTTTATGCTCACTTTCTTTCCAGACAAACTCTGCCCGAGGATTAAATTTCTTTCCGGTTGAATTTTGCAGTTTCCCAATCTTTCAGCCTCTAAGTTTTCATTTTCTTCGGCATTGATTTCTTCGAATTTTATTCGAGGGTCGACCGGTCTTGCCTCTTAGGCTTTTCCCTCAGCTCTTCTAATTAACGACCAGCTTCCGGGAGCTGAGTTCTGAAACTTGCCGAGGTCATTTCTGAATATTGCTGCGAGTTTTCAGACGTTCTTTATTGACTTACATTCTTTCATTATTGTCACTAATTTTAATCGATGAAAATCCATCGAAGATTGTGGTCTGTAAATTTTACAATTTTATGTATGTTTTTCACTCGTAAAAGTAACTCGTAACTTTATTGTGCGACAGGCTTACTATCATAAAAATTATGAATTTCTTTCAACAAGTCGTGAGAACATTCATTCCACTCTATACAAATTCTTCACAAGTTAATGACGATCCTCATTGATGGTTAGTAGCCACCATTTGGGAAGAAGTGAAGCTCACTATTGTTTTTTGCGTCCAAGGGAGTGGATGTCTATAATCAACTTTTTGTTTACTGCTAGGACATTTTGTGAAGCTGCATTGATAGAATATTACAATGCAACTTAAAGTGGTGATATTTAACACAATACAGTGTCGAGTGTTCTGCCTAGATTTGCTTCGAAAATGTAAAAAATCACAAGGTCTATGATCTTTTAATTATTCTATTTCTAGAAAAAGCAGTGGGCTTTACTCCTAGATACAATTTTGAAGGTCCTTGAAGTCAATTTAAATGACGTATTTAGTTAAATACGCATGTAAACCCTGCGTGGTACAAACCAAAACTTCTAAGTAACTCTAAGAAATATAAGAACTACAAATAAATGTGAATGAAATCACTGTTCAATAGTTTTCTAAAGTGTTACATGATCCATATAAAATTTAAATCTTCAAATGGGGGAATTTTAAACAATTCCGAACTACTTATTTTGTAAGAGCTCTATATCCTCGCAATGAAAACGGCGATGATGGTTCCAACACTTAGTGTCATTTAATTGTCGCTACACTTGATCAAGCGACTAAATTGGTACTGAAATTTTACCATACGCGAGTGTAATGTAATTCTCCAGCATTTTCACGACTCGAACACCCGATTATCCGTACTTTTCGGTAGACTTTGGTATAAATTTTCGATTTGATTTCATGAGACTTATCATGCATGATCTTACAGGTCATCTGTTCTAGTTTCAGCTCAAGTCTATCCACCAGCCTATAAAGTGTAAAAGATTATTCATTAGTACATTGTAAGAATTTGCGACTACACTTCTATAGTTTATAACTGGTACAGTTGATCTAAGTTTCTTTTAATCTTTATTTCTCTAACAACAAAATTAAATTTATTGTCAGTTTACAACGTTCAATATCTTCTTCAGTCGAAATGGGATTTTTAGCTGAATTTGCTACTTTCATCATTTCCAGCGTTGTTGTTTTGTCCTAAAAAGTCCTTAAATTGTGCACCCATTAAAAAACCGTCTTAGATCTCAGCTAAAACGTAGCATCGCCCTGCATTACCTTATTACTCCGTGATTTATGATTCTTTTAGCCCTCAGCCGCGCTCGAGTTTTGGCCGTGAGAGACTCCTTACTTTGTGCGTGGCTGCCTAAAGTTGAGGCCATCACGCAAATTCTCTTGTTTGGGCCTTTGGTGGCATTTTTTGGATAATTCATAAAACATCAGCAGCGCTTTATACTTCTGATTTCAGTAGTAACTACTTTCTGTATTAAACAATACTCCATATCCATGATCTCGCTAATTTCTGTTATTTTCATAAGATCTCTCATTGCGCCCTAACAGCTGAAGTAAACATTGGCGTGTTGACATGGCATGTTGCTCGAGATAAATATTGCCTTTGTTGGCTAAACTAGCCTTTCTCGTTGATTAAAAAAGTGTTATTCCGTGTTTTCCGGAACCACGTAGCTTTAAAAATATTTATTCAAACCAGGGCGCAAATGCGATTCGAGCTAAATTTTGTACAATCGATTTTCGACTTTAAATTTTCTAATTTTTATAGTATTCAATTGTTCAGTTTTTCATACGTCTATCATGTATCTTTTCTGACAAGGAATTTTCAGTTATAAGTATTGAACTTATGCGTATAAATATCCTTGAGTTTCTTTAAAAGTTTCCGCCTTTCATTAAAAGTCTAAAAAGTTATTTCAATTTCAAAATTTACAGTCGACCAATACATCTGTTTTCGACAAAAAATACGTGATGCAAAGTGAAATAATTTTTTGGTAATTGATTCACGGTGGACTGTGTTTATCCCATCGAATAAGAATGCAAGCATGAGCCCATTTTATTGCAACTTGCTGAGCAAAGTAAAAGTTAAGATGCTTTTATTATTCATTCTGTTTGAAAATATCGTGCATGCAAATGATGATACTCAATACTTTAACTTCCAATGAAATATTTCAGTGAAGTTTCATTGAATGAAAAGTTATTGCTAATGAGTGTATTTTTCAGGATAAAAACATGCTGTGAAAACAACGGAACAGTAAACTCCTAGTAGTTTTAGTGGGGATAGTTTTTTTGCAATGTTCATTTAATTGGGCTTCTGTTCTGTGAATTATTGACTCGCTCTTAACTTGAATGAACATTAGAAAATGTCGGACTTCGGTGACTACAGCTACAAGCAGCGCTACTCTTTCTCGTATGACGCGGAGTAAGTACATAACCTTTGCGTCTCTCATCCCTAGTCACAGAGTTGATTTGAGTGTACCTACACTTGAGATTTCATTCAATAAATTACTCATAACAGATCTTGTTTTGTGTAGATTAACTCGGCAGTGTTTAGATTAGGGTTGTGCTTGGTACATATTAGTTTTTATAGCGGATGTTGGTTGATCTTGTGCCATCGTACGAACCAAAATTAGGGAATGTCTGGCTGAAATTTGTACATGTGGAATGACGTCGCCTAAATGTTATGATAGGTCGTTTTCAGTGCACATCTTTTTACCCAAAATGCTCATAGTTTTTTTTTATCTTTACGCAAGTTTATAATTTTATTTCTTACCTGCAATGCTGATTTCCTCGGCGCGCCGCATTCCACATATTTTGTCATGCTAATTTTAACGATGCTTGATCGCTTCGTCTTGCTTTTACATTGCACATCAAATTCACATCATATTCAACAGTTTCCGCTGTTATCAGCAAAGGTCTCTGTTTTCTCTAGTGCGCCTCATCATTCCGTCACCTCTGACCCTCCACCATCGTCATTCCCACTATCTATCTCCCCAAGTTGTGAGTAAGAACCGACCACTCCCTCAACTTTCCGCTGCCCCAGAATTCCCCACCAGAGAAGAAATAGAGTCCCGATGCAACTATTTCTGGAAGAAATAATTTTTCATTTACATGCATTATTCTGGTCCCATCAATATTGACGAAACTGATCTATGAAATATTTTGAAGGTTTGTTGTTTCATGTCAGTCTTCTGACATAAAACGTCAATTTGGTTTGTTGAAGGGATTTTTTTAAATCAAAGCATATTTTATTGTAATTTGGTTCTTAAATTAAATATTTGAAACAAAATAAGTTTGAAATTCATGTTCGTTATGATGCTCTCCTTTTTTGTGAAATGTTATTGTTCTTTTATCAGAATCTTTATTCTGTCATAGATTTAAAAGACTGGCACTAAGAATCGTATTCTGTGCAAGGCATTTGGAACAGTTTTATGTTACGTTTGTGTGCAAAGGTTTATAAAATATGTTCCAGACCTTGGTGGTTTCTATAATAACGTTGGTTATTTAAGTTTCAAATAAGTAGCTTACGGGGAGCAAAATTTGGAGTTGACTCTGAAGAAATGTGGCTTCTAGCCAAAGAACTTTTCAACTTAAGCCAAAATATGTTCTTTATATTGAGTAAAATTTATCCCTTACTGAGAGTAACATCTGTTGCTCATTCTGAGCTAAATATTCTTTATTGCCCTCTTAACCAAGAGTTCTTCTGAATTTCAATTCTTCATTCGTATTCTACAAAGCACTTGCATTAAAAGATCGATATAAATACTGATAAATTACGTAGCATTGCCTGTGTATTCGAAACATATCATTTTACGTCTTGAAATTTAGTACCAAACTGTCAAATATCTCTCATTAGTAATCCACAGAGTTTCTATATCTTTTGGTCACATATTTATTTCGCAACGCGTATGGCTATATATTTTAGGCAATAGTTTAAAAAGTGTTACTTTTCTCGTACAGTGAAATTGCTTGAGCTCAGCCGAGGTTTGTAAATATTTGCTTGCTGGAGCCAGCGCTCTGAATGAATTTACACCCTGACGATTGACGTGTGTGCGCCTGGTGTTATCATGAATGGAGGTCATTCTGTTTGTTGCCTCAATTCCTGTGTTCCATATCACACTATTTTTTACTCTTCTGTATATATGTTTTATTTATTTTGTGATGTTTAAATCAAGTACTTCATGAAGTTTTACTTTCTTTTTGCAGTTACAAAAGTATGTAGTTTTCTCAAGTGTGCGAAATTATTGGAGATACTACTACAACATAAGAGATCAAATTCCCCCGGAAACATTTCTTGTTTTAATTTGCTCTGTTTAAATTGTTTACAGAGTATTCATAAGTGTTCTAACATTCATCACAGAATGATATCGTATTTTTTATTTTTCATCATTATTTGACGCGTAAATCGTAAACTGATTAATATTAATCAATTTGAGAAACTGTTCGCGTCATCTTCGATTTTCGTTATCGAGCGGCCAAGTTTGATTTCAAATGTTTGCTTGACACTTGGTTAGGTGCGGTTCTCGACAGGACCTCGCCTCATTCTCTTAGTCTTAGCGATACCAGTGGCCGACTTGACGTTTGTTTTATGGGACCTGTGATCGCTGCTTGGTTCTGTGCTATAACGCGCGTACATTTCCTGACGGAGCGTGAAGACCCTCATACATAACCTGCATTTATTTACTTAACATGTTTCTCTTTGTATCTTGCGTTTCTTCTTGAAGCATCTCTACTAAACATTGCATTTTTCCGAGCACTGTGTATTAGGTATCAACAGCGCCGCAAACAAAGTTATACTTCTCAAGTTATTTAGTTTCGATGATTTATGTTAAATTTTACGACTAGAGCATCGTCAAATTCTGGCAAAAATAATGAAGTCCGCTTAGACCGGTGGGACAATCGACGAACCTGATTTTAATTATCTGTTGCAAATGTTGGACAACAAGTTTTATGTCGGTCCCTTTCATCCTTTTATTGCTCTAAAATTATCTATCTACTCTGTTAGCTTGATTTGATTGGTTGTTTTATTAATGAATAGTTGTGAGCGTAAATGCTAAAGTTGTGTAGGTCTGTAAACAAGGGCTTGTTTTTATTTTAATTTGAGTGAAATTTTCGAACTATTTTTATATAATACCTTTTGGAATAGGTGTTCGAACTTCTCCCCTCTGCGTATAGCATTTAATTACGCAGTTAGTAATTGATTCTCTCATAGTGTCACATTTTAACTGTTGTGGTCCGTTCATACCCTTCTTGCTTGAAGTAAAAACGTCAAAACATATTCACTGAGTATGAGCTCATATTTTAAATAATTTTTGTTTGAAAGCGTGTTTCCCATTTTGGTCGTATAGTCGACATATGCGTACTGCGCTCTTTCACAAGTAAGGCGCTCTTTCACAAGTGAGGCAGGCCGTATGTGGTTGGAGGTTGTAGGCCTAAGTTAATTAGCGTGAACTCCTCTCGTTGCAAACGAAAGCCGTGCCTACTAATGACTATTGAATTTCTATGCGGCGAGAGCCTGTAATGTGCCCCAGCGGTAACATTACCCCAGCCTCCGTTATTCTAAATTGCATCGTCTGCTGCTTTGATTAAAGCCTAGGATAGGTAATGGTATTTATAGATATCTTATTCAACAAGAGATCAAATATCTGTATAAGTGTTTGAAAATGTTCTCTTTCTCGTATGAAACTACTCAGGTCAATCATGCTTGCTGCATCATACGAGGATGGTATGTATTTGCCACTCGTGGGGCTTTTGCTGAGGTGTCTTCAGTTTCAATTTCTTTTTCTAGTGATGTTTTCTTTCCTATAGAATTTTTCTAAATTCATGTTTATGAAGAAAATTATAGTTTCTACCATAGAGCATTCTTGCGTACGAAGTGATGTTGAATGTCATTGAGTTTATACCTTTGTCTTCTTAGAAATAATTGGTATTCTTTCAAGACGAATTTCACTGGTGTAAGGGAAAAATTATAGCTTTCCTTCTCCAGTTAGGCTTAGAAAAAACTCGACTGTAGCTGTTCTTTAGTCCTACAGCTGTTGAACTTTTCATTCCCAGTATTGCTGCACCGAGTCACGTTCTCGTGTCCTAAAATACATTTGTACGGCCTTCAGTGTGAACTATTTATTTTGATCCTTACGAAACTTCCGAAGTTTGGGCACAATATTTT
>VCRD01000002.1:24432-73455 GCA_006783055.1 Trinorchestia longiramus | reverse complement strand
ACTAGGTCTGTAACGACCTTAATTATTTCTTGCATGGCGTATCATTTATCTCTTCTCGTTGAGAACAATCCCGTGCAACAACAGCTGCTCTTCTGTTGTAGTTGGAGGCGATTGGGTGTAATTAATTCGTTCCATTTCTAGTAACATGATATTTGCCTTCTATTGCGTAGTATGAATACCGTGCGTGCAGCGAACAGGCGACTTCCTGCCGTCTGCCTGAGTCTGTTTCTCCTTTCTTTGGCCTTTCACGGCTCACTCTTTTCTGTTCACGACTGTTCCTGAATTACCTTCATTGTGCTGATAACAATGAAATTCGTATTCTAATACGTAGATTTTATCTTCCTTCTAGGAGAGATCTTTCTAAATTATTTTAATCCTTACCATAATCATAGTGATGGAATTATATATGTATAACAAAATTTAGTCCCATATATCAAATACTTAATTGTTTTTCTATGTGTAAATAATGACTGGGTAGCATGTAAATGGCTGTTCCACAACATTAATTTATAATTTTTAGTATTCCATAAACTGATAGTGCTATCATGAATAACGTAGAAAATTGAACACTTTATACCTCATTTTAAAGTAACAATAAACCACTGAGAGACACTTAAAATTATTTTTTGCTGTCCCAAAATAAAGGACAATAAGAGGTACGTGTTTTTGAATATATGTAGATTAAACTCAACTTGGTAGCGATATTTAATCAAGAAAACTAATTGTTTCAAATTTGGTTATACATAAAACATCTACAGATTACTCTGTTAAGCGTCTTTTTCTATCTTGTGTGGCGATTGAAGTGCGTTGAGTGTGAAATATGTTTCTTCTGATGGTATTTTCCATCAAAACGTAATATTATATATGTGTTTTTGTAAGATGTTACTCGTTTCATCTTTTTGTCGAGCAAAGAACTCTGATTTTTTTTCCTTACAACGTCTACCTCGTGTTATAGCTAATTGTACGCATCGTTCTGGAGCATTCTCTGGATGCGAAGCAGTCCATTCTCTACTTTTAAATCCGTGCATTATCAACCTAATTACGGTAAGCTAGCTGACGGTTAGATCTTTCACTAAATAATGGCTCAATCCTTCTAGTCGTGTTACTTGGAATTAGGGCTACGTTATATTTAAAATTCACTAATGTATAAAAAGACGAAACCATGAAGCGTCCTGCTTTAGATGGAAGGGGCTTCAGATTGGATCGTGTTCTATCTGGAAGAAAATTTGTATGTCTCGACATTAAAAATTCGATGATATACAACAAAAAGTGTATCAGCTTAATAGCTTTACTACAACCCAATGCCATCCAGAATAAGCTTTCTCAAATTTCAATAGAAATTTAAATTCTAATTTTTAATATACCTATCACCGTACTTGAAAAGAGACGCATTTTGAGAAATACTTCGATGTTCATGAACTTCAGATCAACTGTTGTTCGATATTAACTAATTGTGTGAATCTAAGTTACATAAAAACAGAGAACCAAAAACTAGATGTGCTCAACTCTTGTTCCTGTTAACCCTTTCGACGCGGCTGGGACATATGTGTCCCAGTAATTTTATTTATCAAATGTTCCTGGTTAAAGCAGGATAAATTTCGCGTCGAAAGGGTTAATATAGTTAATTGAACTTTGCTGCGAATGGGCTCGCAAAATTTCTTGCGAGTTACTGAAATGTTTGCCGTAAAGTCCGCTGACTTTTTCGGCCCTCGCCACTCGGGACACGTGTCTTTTCCAGCTTGCTACCAAACTTTTTCTTGCGGCATCTGCTGACTTGCATATTTTTCTGAATAATTGAGAGCTTTTGTAGGTGTCGCATTATTTTCGCGTCTGAATGTTGCTAGTAACCATTACGACAAACAACATTAAAAATGTTTACTTCAGTTTGACTGAGTTCTACTCTAGGGGTTTTGTTGAAATTAGTTTGACTACTTTCGGGGTTTTGTTGGAATTATGGTACGAGCAGAATTATTTTGATGTGTTATACTTGAGCGTGTTTAGAGCAAAACCTAATCATTCACAATAGCTCAGCATCCGTGTACCGAAATATGAAAGTGATCTATTAATTTCATTGACTTCAATCAACACGTTTTTCAAAATTATTCGCCCGCCTATACGATGAGAATTTTTCTCTAGACCATGTCTTATTTCTATCTAATTTTCTAAAAGGGCTTTGTTGGTACATGAAGAAATGTTGTGACGTAGCACTTGAATTTATTTGCAAGGTGATATGTCTTGCTGCTTGTTTTTTTTTCTTCACAATTCTGAGCCTCAGAATGGAGCGTGGGCTGAGTGCTCGGTTTTATCTAGAATAAGGCCTGCACTTCCGTTGCATTTCCTTGCGCTGGAAATAGGAGATGTTGTATCTTTTGGAGCAATCACTCTCAGGGGGAAACTGTGGTAGAGTAATCTAATTCTATCAATTTTTATGCCTAATACTTCATGGTATCTTTATTTTCTCGAGATCTATCTCACTTGTATATTGTCGTCGATAGGAATTCAGCACAAGCTTATGTTGTTCATCCGTCTCTTTCTAAGCCTATTCTTTTTTTACATCTTTTCCAGTTCTCATTCTTTGGCTTCACAGAATTTTTTTTGTTTTACACTCATAAGAATGCAAATTTTTTCGTTTTCTCCAGACTGAGGGATAAAGCTAATTTGTTTATGACCTCACTCAACTTTGTCAATGGAATTTTCAACAGAACTAATAAATAGTCACGGGAAAACTGTTTACATCGTTCATTGAGGGAAAATGCTTTTTGCTTCGAAATTATTATTTGAATGTTAAGTATTGGCTTAGTGTCTAGAAAGTGAGTGGCACTGCTAGAATTGATGCCTATTTGATTTTAGATCACGGAAGCTGGTCATGTAAATAGCTCTACAATAGCAGTAAACAATAGCAGCTGTACATAAAAATAGACAGAGAAGCAAGAAATAAATCTTTTACGTTAATTGTTTTACGACAAGGGTGATTAGTTCCATAAATTTTACTACTAAATATTTTTCGATTCTAATGGCTCATACGAGATCGACGACAGTACGCGTTTAGGAGGGGGGAATTTGCCTCTTCCTTTCTTGCAGTCTTAGAAATTGTCTCCATGGGTTAAATATTGACAATGATTTTTTTCATATTTTAGCGAATTGAGTACAAGTCATCAAAATCAACAATTTGTTACTTGGCTCCAGCCTTCGACAGTAGTTCTTCTCAAGTATAGATCTTGTACCCTTTGAAAAGCTTGAAAATCAAATAAAGCTGATTGACTTCTTAAATTTAAGTATGTGAGAGAAAATTCATTTCCAAAGTACATAGTTCGCGTCCTTTTGAATTTCTTCAATAATTTTTTCTGATTACTCCTACTTAACATAATTAACGATACCTGAAAAATAAATTTTTGCGTTCCATAGGAAACCTTTAATTGCTTAATTCGATACAATTGTTCATTTATGATGTTTTTACGTTTGTTAGCCAGCGTACTTTTTTGTAGATGCTGAATTCGCTCATTCCGAGCGAACAAATTTTAATGCATGAATACTGCAGTAATTAACGCGATTATAACTTTCATATGCAATTTTCTTTTTAATAGTTTTATTTTAAAGGGTGCCTGTGCACCGGTAGCGTGACACATTTGAAACATGACAAGGTAAATTAATTAGCTTTTGCAGATCCTTTTTGCTGATAATTTACTCGATGGGTAAAAACTTGAGCACGCTATTTCTCTAATGATTGTAAGTTCAGACATAGAGAAGTTTGCTCAGTATGCAGCTGGGCTTACAACTCCATTCTAAAATTTTAACCCAACCACTGACTGGGTTCAAAATTGTAAAAGGGAAATTTGCAAGGCTATATGTCCACTAGACTATCCAGGAAACGAGCGGTTGACTTCAATAATTCACTTTGGTTGTACAATACGGGATGATTTCTTCGGTCTCGACAACATTGTATCACAGTGGTCTCGCGTTCGTTGACAATATGGGCTTTATAATCATCTTGTGCTGGCAAACATTTGTCTTGCATCATTTTAAATACTTTATTTACAATGATTGCTTTCAATTTCCGATATCTTCAGTATGTTGCAATACGTATTGTGATGGTCAGAAATTCTTCCGCCATCATTTCATTTCGACTGCTAAAACATTAAGTTTATTCATCTTCTAGATAATTATCAAATTACCTTTTAGTTCGTTGGTGTCATGGCGTTTTCTACGCTATTCATTAAAAATTGTGAAGGTGTCTGCATTGTTGAAGAAAGGAAGAATAAATCCACTATTTTGTATTTAACATGCTAGGAACCGAAATCATTCTTTGGGTTTCCAGATTTCTGAAGTTTCGCATAAGAATGAAAAATCATAAAAAAATGTATTGAAAGTATCGTAGCGTTTTATGTTCCAATGAAATTTGCCGTCATCTTGATTTATTTCGATAATTTTGTCCTTAGATCACTGGATGATTCTTTTGATATTTTCTTTTTCTAATTATTTCAAAATTTTCCAGTAGGTAGGTTACTCGAACTAGTTTTAAATAAATATTTCGACCCCTGATAACTGGTATTACTGAATAACTGGATATTTATCGTACTGAGCCGTGTATTAAACTGGAATAAATATGTAATTAACCAAGAGATCCGTGAGACAATGGAATCATTCTCGAGAAAGAATGATTCCATTCTTTCTATTGCGTCGTTATGTTAAATTTTCACCCTGAAATGTATGCTTTCTCTTTATATGTTCACTGCGCAACTTTCAATACTTTTCTCGTACAAACGGCTAAAGCGTCGGTAATTATTTTCATGCCCTCTACAAAACCTATTCAGTCGTGTTTACATTTCTTTGTTTGTTGAATTGGGTGAAGTTTCATGCATCATAATTGTTTTGGCGTGTTTTGCTTCCCTCATCTGCATGAGAAGCGGTGGTGGCTGCCGGTGATTGCCTCTGTTTTGCCGTTCTTAAATTGCTATTGGATTGCCATCACAAGGAAGAGGTTGAATCTGTCATGAGCCAACGGGCTCAAGAATCTCATTGAGAATCTGGTCGGAAAACTACAATCTCATTGAAATTTTCATTGTTATTATTTGTGTCTTGATTTATATGTTATTCATTTTTTATAGAAGTTCCTTCTCTGGAAAATGAGTAAAAATGATAGCCCTGTTTTTGTTTTAAAGTAAAATTTAGAATGCGCTAAAAGACATCGGAGAGCTCTCGAACACGTAACAAATGTTTTTCTTCGGTCTTTCTCAATTTCTTTGTACGAGTGTAGTAAAATCTTTAACCCGTTGTACTCTTTTTGCGAAACATAGTTTTTACTGTGCCTAACCGCTGTTTGATTCAGCATTTAAATCAAGTTTAATTACACTTTTATTTGCAACATGCATTGTATTTTCTCAATTCAAATAAATACTTTTGCATAGTTATAGTCTCCATACCTATTTGACTCGCTGGAGTAGGTTTGGTCCCTTTGTTGACTAATTAGATTTTTCGTGAACGTTAGATCGTCGAAGCATGTAGGTGAAGGGTTCTCATTCTCTTAAGAGAATAAATCTCTGTGAGGTTTAGTTTTGACACTGAGCTCTGTTGGTAATCGTTTTCAATATCACTGACTTAAACGGTTACTTAGATTGAACCTCGTAATTAGTGGGCAGTTTTTTGGGACTCATTTTCTCGTGAACGTAGACTAACCTGATTATTAGAGAGATTAGAGAGATCAGCTTGATATAAAGTAATAAATTTCATTTATTTTGTACTCCGAATGTTCTCCATTCATAATTTCAAATATTTAGGTGTAGTCCTTACTTCAATTGTGGGGTTTTGACGCCTTTAACTCGTTGGAATTCTGTTACGCTCCCTCGAGAGAATGCTGCGTTGGGTTACAGTCGCACCCGGCGGTATCTGGGAAGCCAGAGCTTCGGATCCGGGTCTCTTGGGCTGCAACGATTCTTGGTCTTTGAGCAGAGTTTTCTGTGTCGTTGCTCTTGGGAAGGAAAGTTTAACGGTCACCAGACATGGCAATTCTGCTGGTAATGGCCTTGAGGTGGCCGGCATTCAGACTGCAGAAGCCATTCCAGTGTTACAAGTGGCCTTACAAAACGACCTCCGAGATGCCCCCAATGCTTTTGTGCTTGCATTTTTCCAGACGCTTGGGTGTTTCTTTGCTACAGAAACTTTTTAAATGCCTGCATTTGAGCCTTGTGCTGTGTACATTGATTGTTATTGAGGAATTGCTATGAACTCAGGCGCGTACAAGTTATTTCTCTTGTATAGCGAATTCCGATAATGGTTCAAAATTGTATATAGTTAATGCAGTTAGTGTATCGCTCTCGAACGATTTATTTTGGCAATGTTAATTATATTTAGAGACGTATGTTACTTTAAAACTGAAATCACTAAATCAATTAAAAATGTATTAATTGATGTTGACAATTAATGCGTTCATACTTAAATTTACCAAATACAAAAGCAGTCCCTTGTGATTTATGTTTTACTATATCGCTAGCAGAAAATGTATCTGTGGTCGGTGTGTTTACTCACAATTTAAAATTGTTCAATTCATGAGTTAAATGAACTGACTACTATTCTGACTCATAACTTTACATTTCACACGTTATTTTCATAACCAATCTCATGCGTCGCATTTTGATAATTTTACTGACACTACATTACTTCTTTCCATACATGGCTTACTGCCTCGTGCTGCAAGTTCAACCATTAATGCCTGACTTTTTTGTGATTAAACAGTCATCTCACACACATTTGACTTTAAAACGGGTTTGAATTTTGAGGTGTACGTAGAGCCGACAAAAGCAAGCCACTGGCATGAATGCGGCATTATCGCCTGCCCGACCCTCACGTCGCCGTAGTTGCTGCAGACATCGTGTCGTAAATCCAGGCTGACCTCATTCTCTCCTCTGACAATCAAACTAACTCCGCGCCTTTGAGTCTGCTGCTGTGTCCTGGAACCCTGTTCTGCAGGAAACTCTGTTCGTTTTAACAGAACTTTATGCCTTGTGCTTCATTGTGCTCTTTCACGTTAGACAATGTTTAATGTGGAAAAAATTAATTTCACTGTTACAAGGCTTTATATTCTGGTGTTCTCTCATTGTTAGCTGCGGAAATGAACCTCATTTGATGTTTAAAATTTCCAGTTCGCTTTCTAGTGGAAAGAAGTACGAGACGGGAAGGAAGCGAAACAATTATGCATTGTTGTAAATAAATGAAATTAATAGCTAAAGACCAGACAAATGTTAGTTCTGAATTGATAACGTAATAGATTTTTCTGAAAAAATCATTTTCATCACGCAAATTGTCTGAAAGAAGGCGTAACTTACCAGACTGGCCACATTGATACTTCACTTAGCTACAGGGGGTGTAAAAATATCCAACATGTTGTTAAAAGTTTAAATTCCACTATTTCATTCTATCAAATTTATTTTTCATCCAACTTTTAGAAGCAAAATTACAGCATCGAATATTTTCACGTCTACTGTGAAGTGTGGTAAACTGAAACCAGAAGAATATTAACAGGCGAGTTAACAGTCTATATAAGTTGAAACATCATGATAATGAACTCGTGTGTTTTCTCCATCACTCAAGAGAAACCGATGTATAAGAGGATTACATTATTACTTACTCGAGGACGGCCTTTAAACTTGTAACTCAGGGGAGTTTAGCCTTTAGCACGTTCGGTATTGGTGTGTGTGTATAAAATTTTGTTCAGCTAGCCAAAATAGAATCACCGGACTAGTCTGATGACAATATGGCGCTTTCCAAACTAATTTGTCACTGAAGGACAGAAACAAACAAACAACATGCATAAAAAATAACTCTCGTATTCACACACTATATGTAGACAGTGCCCCTGATGGAGACCACGCTCTCATTTGGGCGTGTACTGTATTGTACAATTTAGAGGATTATTTCACTAATTCTTATCACCTATATTTCCTAGTACGACCATGTAATGCCTCACCTTTGGTTCTAATCGTTGTGCAACTTACTTTGTTTTCAAGTTACAGAAATTACCGAATTTCATTCGTTTACTAAATCTGGCCGCATTCCAGAACCCTGGTGTGTAACTTGGTGACCAGGCTTCTAATCTACCTCTGCAACTATTTTCTGGAACATCCTGTACTCCAACGTGAGGAAGAACTCGTCAAAGCTTCCCAAAAGCTCATCTGTGAGGCTACACTCGTAATATTCATTTAAAAACGAGTGTGCAGCAACAAATTAACATTTGATAGGCACCTAATGAATTTTTATTGGCATAGACAACAATGTTGAAACAAGTCTAGAGCTATTTTGGCCATTTAGAAAGAAAATCTTTTAAAATTTGTTACCATTTTTCTGATCGAGCAGTAATATTTGTTGTTCCTCCATAATCCTGCCGCCCATCGCTTTCTTATCGATTATTTCTGAAACAACTGTGCTTTCTAAGTCTGTTTTCACATGCTATATACTCGTTATGTAAGCGGCTAGAGATCACTCCCGAGTGCGCATGGAGTTTTGTTGCGATCAGAAATCATACAAACTACCAGTCGTCTGTTTGGCTGGTTGTCAAAGGCTTTTGACCAAAGAAAGTATTGTAATTGTGATTTGATGATCGTGCATAGGCTTCGCATTGTGACTGGAAGCCATATTAATTGATGAATTGTTCAAAATTTTACAACTTACGTTTCTACTCAGAAAGCACTATTACCCTAGGATATATCTAAATTTCATAGTTGTGTACTTATTCCACCAGACAAACAAGCATGATAACTTCCTGTTACAACTAAAACGTATTTCCTCACTACTTATGTGTTTGCTACGTTCGAATGATATCTCCTTTCTCATTTTACACATCTTCATTCTTTCTCGTTCATTTTCACACCAATTTATCGTGACAGTTCACTACCGCTGTAAGCTGGATGCGTCTGGTGCTGGCATGCGTTCAGTAGACGCGTGTAAGTATTTTCAGGTGCATCCTGACGTTGTTGCAGCAGTCGCTAAGCCGAGATCGATACCACCGCTCAATACTGCCCACCTGATGCCGTGTCCATGGTTTTAATTAGAGTCCGCTCATGCTATAGCATCAGTCTGATGAATTCCGTGCAACCAATAACTGCGATGCAAGCGTCTCTCGCAAGGAACAAAGAAATTATTCTAAAATAAAGTCGTCTCCAATTGCCTGTGAGTTCTGTGTCTGGAAACTTTTTGAATATTCTTTGGTGGCTGTTGAAGTGCTTCTTTCCTAAGTCTTGAATGGCTTTCACTGTGAAATGTTAATCTTATGTATATTGGAGAGCAGGTCTTCATTTTTGCCCGGCTTTATTTGTAGAGAAGCAAATCTCATGCATGTATTCAGGATAGCTTAAACATTTTCAAGAACTTAAAATGAACTCCTCTTAGTAATGATTATTCTTTTGTAATGTAATATCTTGAGCTCTTGAATATTTTGAGTGTGGATGAACATTTGGAGTGTGGATGAACATTTGGAGTGTGGATGAACATTTGGAGTGTGGATGAAACTAGCAAAATTAGGCGAATGCAATTCTGTTCATTGTCTCATGAAGCGTCTACATTCCTTTGTCTCATTCATTGGCTTCTCGTGCTACGTTAGAATGTGCCTTCCAACTTGAGCATTTTATCTAACGAAGAAAACTTACTTTCTCAAAATGATCATGTATATTTTGGGTCATGAAATCATTTTTGAAACTGTTCTTCCTGATAAATCTTTTAGCTTTGGGATCGATATTTAACTCAAGATTAGTTAACGAATTAATATTATATGGTATGAATGACTATGATGTTTATGATACATGCAGCTTTATGCATTTCTATTTTGTTTCAAGTATGGTTTTTTTAGTTAACTTACAGTTAATATTTCTCTTTTTTCCATCTTAAAGAATTTTTAACGAATTTATTGTATCTTACAAACTCATTGCAAAATAAGATTTGTCTCAATTCTCTTATTGTATGTTTTTTTCCTCTATGAGCCTCTTTTAACATCACCCTAAGTTCTTTTCATTCAGATCTGATTTTATTAATTTTCATGTCATGAATTTCACGTACAACTAATCTCTGTACAGTTAATTTATTTCACTTTCTTGGAAAACGGCATTCGCTCTTGACTCCGTTGAATATCTCCTTCCTTTGAAGTCTTACGTTCAGGTTCCCTTTGTTCGAGGGCGTTAATCCTAAATTTGTTACCGAACTTTACACTCTCGTTTACAGTAAAATAAAACTCAATTCATCTTACAGTTTCAAGTCTTCTCTCGGAGTACTCTTTAATGAGTTCCTTTGCAGTAATTTCTTGTAAATAGAATTAAGCATACTATAAACCACTGTTATTTACTGTCTTGTTGGACGTCGATGTAGTCATTTGGCAGGCTGCCCTTCCGTTTTAATTTCGCTGGGATTCGTCGATTAACTTGTACACTAGCAACGCGTTTATCGATACTTGCGTCAATGAAAATGACATGTTGTTTTCTAAAGGCTAAATTGATATCAGGGAAATTAGGTTGACGGTTTGTACCATTCTCCCAGAAAAAAGTCGTCAAGATAAAAACGAAATTGTTTTTCCGTGATAAAAAAATGCTATCTTCATAACTGCCATTTTTATTCCCTTTTGATATAGAGTGATGCCTCATCGTCAACTAGTAGGCGATCAGGAGATATTTATTTCCTCACATGACTCACCATTGATTAGTACCACAGTTCATATTTTTTATTTTAGTCTCCCACACCTGTGACTGCCATTACGTCGTTTTGTCTGTAAGGGGCTCAATTTCAAATTTGTGAGTAGAAATTCGTTTTTCTCTCTGTTTGGCGTATCTCTTTTCGATCGCCTGTCGTCCTTTATGGTGTGAATTTTATACGTACAGTAGTAATGTTTTCCTGTTTAAGCTCATGGCTCCTTTAATGTCAATGTATACTTATAAAATTTCTGCCGATCTGTTTTCTTCATTTGCATCAAAATGTTCGGAAAAAATGTTCGTATTAAATAGACACCCATTAAATTTTCGCCTGCAGGTTCATGTCGAAAGAAGTGTGTAAAATTGTATGGGTTATTTCAATGAGCGTTAGTTGTTTTTCAATATAGAATCTCATGCGAACATCGACTGAAATATCCTTTTCTTTTTCTAACAAAAAAATATTTCATGATTTGGATTTTCATGATTCGGTGTCTCTATTTATTTTTGAATTGTTGTATTGCAACGTACTCTGACTAGTTATCCAGTAACGGAATCACTCAAAAAAATTTGCTTCCTTTATCAGTGTTCCACGGTTAAGTTTCTTCAAATTTCTCGGTTGGTAACCTAATTTTGGTTTCTGCTGTACTTCGTCACAGTTCTTTTATCTTGGCTGCACAGGCCTTTCCATATTGAGTTACTGTGGGCCTTGTGTTGCAAATATTCTCGTGTTTTCTCATATATAACGATAGCTTTCTTTTCAGAGCCGAGTTAACAAGGATGTGGGCCTCAAACTGCCCGTAGGACTCTCCGGAGGATCTCGCAAAGCTTCCCTGGGTCTCGAGTCATCCCGCATGTATAAAGTTGTCTCGTCCAAAGCTCATGTTGTTAAGAAAACAGAGAGTGGCCAGCAGACGGACTCGAGTGCCTTCAAGTGAGTCGTTCTCGCCGCTGTATGATGCTCAAGTAAAAAACTGACGCTTCTTTGAGCACAATTCACTGTAGTTTATTCAGCACTATGGCGCCGCATACGCTGGTTGTTAGCATGGCTCGTGCTGGAGCTTGTAGGAGTCCTGTCTTAAGTTACAATCTCTACGTTGGAACTTTGACTTCAATGTGTTCGTTTTCCTGACATTATTTCAAGCTTCAAATGTTTATGGAATTATCATATTTTGCTTCGAAATTATTCATTTGTCTGCATTTTATTTCTATAATTTATGATCGCTTATTTCTGAGTTTGGTATTCATGAACTAAGAACTTATAATGATAAAAAAGAACTCAATTTGATACACTTGAATCGATGTATCATTATTTGACATTTCCTTCGTTTTAAATAGATCTTTTGATAGCAGTTGCTTATTTGTTTACTTTTTTACGCGTTAATTCTCCCCAGGCAAATATCTAATACGCAGTGGAAGAAATACGTGGACACTTCCAAGGACTCCCAGCGTGGAGTTTTGGACTCCAGTGGAGGCGCTGGGAGGAGACTTGATCAAAAGAAACCTGGCGTGCTAGGCTCTCCGTCCATTCCCAGCAATCCTGGGTTTGGATTCAACGCTGGTTTGGCCAACGCTCACAATGGAGTTATTGGGTCTCAAATTGCAAATAAGAAATCATCTGACCGACAGAAAATGTCCGGCGACAGAAGGGAAGCCGACAAGTCTTTGAGGGGAGCTGCGTCTCCTCAAACTAATGGCGACAGCAGAAAGTTACAGAATCCTAAAACTTCCCCCAGTAATTTTGGATACAGCTCCAAGCGAACAAGCATTAGCAGCGTTTCGAGCACTGGCAGCAACAGTCGTGCCAGCTCCAGTGTCGGTCGAAGGCAGGATAGCCCTAATGTGGCACCCGCGGCGCCTGATCCAAGAAGAGAAGGTTCGAGTCACAGCTTAGAGCGTCCGAGAACGAAAATAAAGGTGTCTGGAGGAACGCAAACCACAACCACTGATCTCCCTTATTTACCTGGTTCTGCCCACAATTCAAGTGTGCATTCAGACGGAGAGTATTCTTCTAACTCCCTGGGCAGAAAGTACCAAGTGAAATCCTATTCTCTGAATGGTCCGACCGCTGCGCAGTTATCCCAGAATGTGCGAGAGCGCATCATGCAGTCTCCATATGGCAAAGTGCACATGGGCCCGGAATACAATGCAGTCAGCAATCCATTCGCTTCTCCTTACTACCGGGAGCGCAGTCCCCGCGTGAAGCCCACAGATGGTTCTCTCAGTGACTCTCCTTACGCCAACTACGCCGACCTGCAGTACACCACAAGTCCGTACAATAGCCCTTACATGTGGGGAGCAAGAGGCAATTACCCTGGCTCTGTTTCATCTGCTCCCAATAGGTACGCTATTTTAAGTATCATTCACAATTATTAGCACTCATATTGGTTCATTTTTTGCAAATATTCGGCATGTGTGTTTTTTGAGCTCGTTTCATAAGTAGATTCTTCTTACTAATAATACAAGCTTATTGTTACTACTGTAAAAATACAGGGTGTCTCAAAAAAATGTACTCACCCTTTAACCGTTGCTAACATGCTGCCTTCTTTGTATTGCAGGTGTGAGGTTCGAACCTTTGCGAACATGATTAAATGTGATTAAAGAATCATGTTCGCAAGGGTTCGAACTTCACACCTGCAACACAAAGAAGACAGCATGTTAGCAACGGTTAAAGGGTGAGTACATTTTTTTGAGACACCCTGTATTTCTATGCAGTCGACTGATGTACAGTATTCATTTCACCACGCGATTCGTACAGTTCACCTTGATTCAATGTTAGTTAACAATTTCCAACGAGGTATATGAAACTCTTGGACCCATGTTGAGTAAGTTATCTGTAATTATCTATACGTAAGTAAAATCCGGATATTCGTTAAATTTGTTTTATTAATTTTTCTTTCAATTTGTATCTACTGCCTGCGCAGTAGACGAAGATTTTAAGAATCAATGTGAAACTGGCATATTTCGTATGGTGCATTAAGTAACCCATTCTAATGTTAAATAAGAGTTTATAATCACAATGAGTTACCATAGTTTCTATATCTAAGATACACCAACAGTCCTTGTAAGTTCATCTATTTGCTAATTTAGGGTTTTCTGTTATCACTAAAGCTTTGCACTTTATATTTTATCTATCAAGAAAGATTTGCGTGCCGTTGACAGCTGGTCTTTCTTATATTATTTTACTGCATTTGTCTAAGTAAAACCTGAACGAGGTCGACAATGAAAGGTTTTATTTTTTCAGGCAACCTTGCGTACAAAAAAAAACTCACTTGACTTTCTTACGCTGTGAAACTTAACAAAGGAAGACGTGAATCCCTGACACTAATTAATTTATAATTACTTCAGTAGGGTTCAGCTGCACCTGTCATGTGTTGCACATCGTTGTGCTGTGTTGCAGAGCTGGAGGAGGTTCTCTGACGGAAGCTGAAAGCCTTGAGAGCGTCAACAGCAGCACAGCAAGTCTTGGCCTCGCTCGTGCAGGAGTGTCAAGTCTCACTCAGGCGCGGCTTCTGCGGCACCAGCGGGACATCACTCAGCAGCATCAGCAGCCTCCTCCGCAGCAGCAGCAGCAGCAACCTCCGCCATTACTAAGGTCTAATAGTGTCAGGTCAGTTTGCTAAATGTGTTTTCAATATGTTTTTCTTCCTTGCCATTCAGGAAGGTCTGGTTTTTATAATACATTATGCAAGCTGAAAAGATACAAGTGAGGAGTGGAAAGAATGGTACGCGGTATCAGCTTCCGGTATAAATAGATATAACTAAGATATATTACCACTCCGAGGCACAGCATAAAAATGTCGGTACGGTACATCAGATAGTTTGAGAAGCACTACGCTAGAAAATACTATCTCTACCTTAATTTTTTCTAAATGCACTTGAAATAATATCGTAATTAAGTTTTTTGGCTCCATGTTTTCTGAATATACAGTTTTCATCCCAAGTCTTGAGGAATGCTTTCATTTCCTGTGATTACAAGTTCAAATTCAAATCTGGAAACTTCATTTATGTGATGTCATGTGCTATGTTTTATCCCATCATTCTAGTTGTGTTTGGCAAGCGTGAATGTTTTCTTATTAAAATTCATGTTTTTCGTATGCAGCCACCTCATTGAGAGGACCTATCCTAGGTACGGTCTACATGTTTTTTGTTGTGAGCATGCATCGTAGTTACTTCACCTACTGCACTCTTATTGAACCGTGCATGCAATAACTATTATATATATTTCTCTATGATTACTGGCGCAAAAGTTTTGCTTCTCATTTTGATATTTTTCTTCATGCTGGCCTCAAGGTCAGAGATATAACAGTAAATGTTAGGGACAGAATATCCGAGAATGAATATCAAAGTTTATGGAGAAATAAAAGCGACAACCACCTATGTACCTTCCTATTTATTTGCTTCAACATATACTGTAATTGAAGAGTGCATTTAACTTATATTATTAATATTAAAAAAGTGAGGGGGATTAAAATTGATAAATATGTTGGAAATGACATATTCGATGAGTATAAATGAAGTGACGTCGTTTGATAGTGTAAAATGAGGTTAAAAAAGTTCGGTTGATAAGAGAGTTGCGAGACACACAAGCCTGTTAGATTGACATAGTTTGGTTGTATTCATGGGATAAAAAATTAACATCTGGTCAGGAAAAATGATCAAGTCGAGAGTAACGGAAGGTGTAGTGGAGATAAACTGAGGTTTAAATGAGTTAAAGTATAAGTGAATGGAATAAGGGGATGCGGGTAGTAGGTAGACGTGTAGTTTATAGAAATTGGCGAAATGAGACGTAAATCAATGGAGAGTGCAAGTGGACCAGTCAATGGTTAAAATTGTACTCTTGGAGTCTATTGTCGCTATTAAATTTCTCACATGAGGAGTCTAAGAGCGGGTAAGAGAGAAAGAAATCATACTTAATGCTACTGGAGTAATCCCGGTAGTGTTATTTGGTACAAACTTCACATGTGTTGGCTAAATCAAGGAGCCTAATATGCATGTCTGCAGGCCTGTGGGTCTGCGTTTCCGTTAGAGTGATGAAGTGGGGCAGAGAGCTAATTTTTTTTCGGAAAACTCTTCGATTGTTGGAAATACCATTACGTATATTAGTTATTTGTATTTTAAGTTATTGCCGCCTTTATTCTTAGTGTGTGCATGCTTTCAGGATTGTTTCTTCACTCACTAAAAATTTAAGTTCTTACTTCTCAGTTGCGTTGAACTATATTTTGAAAGATTGGGTCGTAAAATTCAGAGTATGATTTAAGTACCCTATTCAATTGCGTAGGATAATAATTTGCATTCGGTTAAGTGCACTAAACCACGTTTTAGGTTTGACCACTAAGTAAAAATGCATTAATTTTCGAGGTTCGATGCATTGCCCTCTTTTACGTCGTATTTCTTTTGCTAGTTTATTACGGCATGTTTTTTTTCTACAAAGTAGCTTGCCGTTTCCTGTGAAGGCCTTTGGAACCTGACTATTTTTTACTCTTTAGAACCGTCAACTCTATCTTTCTCTTGCAGGTCTACTAAATCAGAGAAGATATACTCCACGAATACCTCTCCGGCAACTCTGGGCAGTAGTGGGGCGGAGGATCCTCTTAACATGCGAGGACTCTCTGGTGACAAAGGGGCGTACATAACGTCCCAACCGACCAGTCCCACCCCGCCCTATTGCGGGACAACGCCCAGAATTCCCATGTCACCCCTTAACTCGGCCCGAGGCTCTCCCTACTATACTGGACCTGGAGTTCGTGGGAAGGATGAGGACTGTGAGTTTAATTCTGTCAATGCTGCTTCAGTATTACACATAACAATTCCTCACTTGCGCTAGTGAAATTTTATTCATTTGCCTAGGTATATGTCAAGCAAATACTGCTGGTCCCCCGTTTACTTTTCATCGCAACAATAGTCAGTGTGGGACTTTTTTATCCTCTCTCTTTGCCCCACGCTCCTAATAGCCTCGCACATCGATATATTTCACTACCGTTTCATTGTGACCGTTCTCGACGTCCCTAAACTCGCAGGTCACGGGTCGTCGCTGTCACTAGTGTCGTCGTCCTCGTCACTGTACAGCGGGCACGAAGACAGGCATGCCGCTGAGGTGCTCAGACTGAGGAAGGACCTGGCAGATGCTCAGGACAGGGTGCACAGCCTCGCTACGCAGCTCTCCACCAACGTGAGTTATTTAGCTCGGCTCGTGTGTCCAAAATTAAAATTTGTTGGCCTTTACCAAGCTTCTTACTACCGCCAACGCAACGCCAATTTGCAACGCCTCAATCATTGAGGTTATTCTTTAAGCTTTACGGTGTTTTTTTCGTGGTGATTATATTATTTCGTGCGTAAACCTCTTATTCATTACCCTCCTGTTGTTTTTTGTTCTGGGTTTAAAAGATTGATTCGTGTGTCAATCAAAAAACTTGTGAGATTTTAAAAAGCAAAGTGAAATGGTATACGTCAATAGTCCGGATCCTTTGTTCCGAGGTATTTTATCCATAAATGCGTAGTAGTCTTCACTGCATTTTATAATTGGTCTTATTAGACAAAATTCGTAGTTTTGTTTCTGAATTTTTCCTGATTTGTAATGTAATTGTATTTACCATAAATTTGCCACATTCATTTGAAAAGTCTCTAGAGATAATCAATAAAAAGTTATGATCATTTTGCATCAAAATTTAAGTATAATATATCATCCTATGTTCCATTTTTAGTCTGTGTTCGCTGATGCAGATGTAAAATTCATTTTAGTGTGAGTCGTTGATAATTCGAATTGTCTATGTGCATAGAATAATGACTTTTAAGACGTGGAATTGCTATGGGGGAAATTCTGTGTGATATCTTGTGAAAAATTTTGTAAAATATTTTTTCGTCATTGTGTTCTGGACAGGCCCACGTAGTGGCGGCATTTGAGCACAGTCTGACCAACATGACCAACAGGCTACAAAAGCTGTCTGCCACTTCTGAGCAGAAAGTAAGTTTTATTCTATATTATTGGGTCTTCTCTGTTCGTATAGAAAAAAAGAAAATGACAAACTTGTTCTCGTGTTGTAGTTGGGTAAGGTCTATGAATTTTTTCAATGGCATGTTTATTTCTATTTTCTTATTCATGTTCTGTGTCTTCTTGTTCGGTGTCTTCAAGATAACTTCCTTTCAAAAAAAGATCGTTATGTTGTTGCGCCCTGTATTACTAAAGTTCTTGTTTGATAAGAATGGAAGTTTTTACTAATTAGAAATGTTGTGAAAAGGAATGTTTTTCATCTTATTTGCCGAGTATGTGAAGAAAAGTTCAGAATGTACTTTATACTAGGTAAGCAAGCATGTAATAGTCAATATTATTCTCCTCACCTTATATTTATGTCCCTGTTCCAGGACTCGGAACTGATGGAGCTGCGCAAAACTATTGAGGCTCTACGACAGCAAAGCATTGACGCAGGACTCACAGCTGCTTGCATACAGAGTATGTCTTCGGCTCTTGTAGATCAACATGAGCCACACTCAGAACAACAACAATCACACCATATAACTTCGAAAATAAAAAGCACTTCTAGTGTTGATAAATCTTTTCCTGATGATCAGTCGAAGTCATTCATTCAAACTTGTCAGGGCAAGCAAGCTGCTCCATTCAACAGACAGAGTTTACCTTCTCAGCACCTCCTTCAGAATCATCTTCATTCTGAACATGAAAATGGACTTTTTTCTCTAAACAAGAACGATATTCCCCAAAACCTGGCTAAACCTCCTCCTCATCCGCACTCACCTACCGCCGCTTCGTGTTCATCCGTGTGCCAGCCGCCCCAATCATCCATCTCTGCTTGTTCGCCTCATCCGTCGCCTCATCCTTCCCCACTAAACTCACCCCGTAATGGCCCTCATCATACTAACCATAACGCATCTTCTCCTCTGATGTCTGTTTTTCACTGCAGTCATATCCTCCCAAAAGGGGTTGCCAACAATGGTAACTTCTCATCTAAACAAAACGTCACGGTGGCTTCATGTAGTTCTCGTGATGTTCTAGCATGTGTTGCGAATGCGAGCACTGACGCCAATTGCAATAGATCTGAACAAGGCACTTCTGCGTACTGTACTCCGTTTATTGGTGATCCTGTTAGGAGACACACTTTCACTGGACCTGTCTTAAACAATGCTCTAATTTCGCACGACGTTTCTCTTGTTGATCCCAGTTTGCCACCTTATCATGTTTCCAGTGATGTTTGTCCGTCAGTTACTGACCTTCCCTCACTCGGCTCCTGTGAAGTTTCCTCTCCTGCACTTTGTGTTCGTAGCCATGTCGTGGCTCCCAAAACGCAGCCTTGTGGCAAGTCGGCCAGCGTAAACGCATGCAACGGTGGTCTCACCAATGGTAACGTGTTGCCCTCACTACCCGCTAGTTTTGGTACAGCTAACACGGGTGGCAGGGCTCTTAGTAATGGTGAGGTCCAACGCTTTATAGCTTAACGTCTATTGCTTCGCTTAATTTCCCATTTGGTCTACTTTCAATTTTTCTTTAAACTCATTTACTAATTCTTCATATGATGGTACTTGCTTTGCTCGTACTATTGCAGAACTTGAATTTTTGTCGTTTTTCGATTCAATTTTTTCTTTGTAATTACTGATCGTCATGTTAGTTCTACCATGGCTATGGAAAAGTCTGTATTACTTGTATTCAGCATTGCGTGTCATGCGTACGAATTTTATATCTGCCCTCTTTGTTCAGCAAGCTTGAATGACTGCTTCTCATTTTTTTCTGATTCCACTTGTATTTGTTTCTTGATAAGGCGCGCTTTGTGTCAGTGTTCAATTTTTTATTCTACCTTCTTGAATGGCTTTAATTAATTTTTTCTGGCCACTTTTCCTCAAGTCGGTTGTCGGTTGCCTATATTATCCACCTACCCTATGCTTTATTTGAAAGTTTCGTTGTCCTTCCTTTGTCATTCCCTAACATGACTTATTCATGACTATTTTTCCCTCACCACTCTTATCTTCCATTTCACTATTATGCGTTCATGAATATTTCTAGCGGCTTTTATATCCGCTTGCCAAAATCATTCATTCACTAGACCCAAAACGTTCATTATAGTGTTATTACTTGATTGACATCGTTTTATTGTGAAATCCATTAGTTTCTATTTATTAATAAGCGTCGAATATTGTATATATGAAAGTTGCTTCTACAGAAGTTATATTCTACCTATACAAATCCTACAATTTAACTCAGTTTTATGGGCATGAATATGAAGAATCAGGACTAAAATAGAATGCTCAAGACGCTACGTGCCAATTTGTACTCATCTATTGGTAATGCTTACGGGATTCTTGGAATACGCTTTCGCGTTAGTTCAGAATTAGTGTACCTGGAACGGTTTCGCAACTAACACGAAAATATGTGGTAGCTCGTCTGCATATAAAGGCGTAGTCAGCTTTAAATGCAGCAACTCTAATGACAAGGAACTCTTGTAATGGTATCAAAGAAAAATTTCCAACTAATCGTCGTTTTGCTTAAGGTGTCTGAACTTTATTGGAGGTGTCGTAAATGGTTTATCCAGCTGATCTAAACAGAATTAAAACTATAAATTAGTAGAATTTGTGAACGTCATGGTATTACATGATAGTTTTAGATATTTGTCTTCTATGTTTGATAGCGGATATCTGATTGAACCCAAGATGGTTGATTTAGACGTATTAACTGGACGATCACGATACTGACCATATTCATAGTTGTCGAGTTAGGTACTTTGTTTACAGTTTAATCTTTAACGAATCAAATAAGTTCATACTCTTGTGGTAATAAACTGACATGTGTTATGTGTTTGTATTTCTCTCGCAGATGAAATATAATTTATAAATAATTACTGTACTGAAGGTATTATTCCAGGTGTGGCGTTATTTATAAGATTATTAAAGCTCTATTATGAAATGAGACTTATGTATCAACAAACATTTTTATGAAAGTATAGCATCAAATAATGCTTCCAATGTAAAAACTGCATTACAAATATAAATTCACATGTAATAAATCTAGCTCCTAAGGTGTTTCTTAAAACTTTCGTTGTGAAAAATCCATCTATAGTTTGAGTTGATGTGACGATGTGCAGGTGGACAATTGGTCCGAGGCACATCTATGGAGTCCGTGTCTAGCCTGTCCTCTGCTTGCTCAGCCACCTCCCACACGTCTGGACAAGAGAGAAGCGATGGCGGCAAGTCGTCTCTCACTGGCTCTGGCAAGAAAAAGGGATGGGTGAGTAAACACTCTCATTTCTGTATCGTACTCCCAGGGACACAAAAGTACTAATAAAAGTTACATTTTTTAAACTCATTGATGAGGTCGAACATCGTGAAATTTTATTTCTCATTCATGCTTTCATCATTTCACAGTTGAGGTCTTCGTTCACAAAAGCGTTCTCTCGAGGACACAAGAAAGCCAGCGCTGGCAACGGTCACGTAGTCAAGGAGGCAAGCATCACATCGACCGGATCTCCGGCGACTGGAGGCTTGGAGAGGCAGGAATCCGCGTCCGACTTGGAGTCACGGCGCGAAAGTTGTTCTGTCCCCAACTCGCCATTGACTTGTCGTAACGGGTCGAAGACCAGAAATAGCAGCAATAGGCACTCGTCCAAGTTAGTTTTATTTCGTACCACACTATTTGAAATGTAGATAATTAGTTGCTTTCGAAGTTTCTTCAGGAATTTATAAAAAATGTCTTGTGACTTGAAAGGAAATAGTTTCTTTTAAATATTTTCCCGCTGATTCCGAAAGGCATTATTCATGACTGAATTAATAACACCATTCTCAGAGATTACATGATATCGTATCTTTCCTTATAGAAATGGCAAGTCTGTCAATTGTTTTTAAAGCTAGGCTTAATTTTAACATTTACATTTATGAGTTATGTGAAAGCTAAAATAGTTTTTTTGGAAGAGACTGTTCTTAAACTTATACTTACACATTTTAAACAGGTGACTTTTTAAAATTAAAATCGTTTTGTTCCATGAAATGCACACCCATACTGAAAATTCTGAACATTTTTTGAAACATAAAAAGCATCTTTTGTAATTCTATTCACATTGATTTTATCGTTCAGCACGCGCATGAAAAAATTGTCATTTTAATCTGGACATCCCATAAATGAGTACTTCAATGATATACCATTTGTCCTCAGCAGCCACGAGTACGTTGATCCTGAGGAAGTGGAGATGCTGGAAGAACAACTCAGGGAACAAGACATGGCGTTGACAGATATAAGACTTGAAGCTTTAACTTCTGCGCATCAGCTGGAATCATTGAAAGAGACCATCAATAAAATGCGTTCAGAAATGATCTCGCTGAAACAAGATAATGAAAGGCTTCAGAAAATCGTGTCATCGAAAAGCCTTACGTCATCTCAGAGTTCATTACCTACTTCTGAACCTTGTGGACCAAGATTAAGTAGTTTGATAGACGATACCATCACTTTACCGGACGCTGGGGATTTACTGCTTCTTCATCCTCTAGATAAAGATGGAAAGAAGGTCAATATCGCAGTTTTCTTGGGTTGCCATGGTGATTTTACAAAATATGTTCAACCACCCGAAGGTTGCAGCGCAAGTGAATGCGTTATCGGTGCCATCTCTATCAGTAACAAGAGCAAATGGGATATTCTCGACGGGCTTGTGAAGCGAATCTTCAAGGAATATTTGCTAAGAGTTGACCCTACATCGGGCTTGGGCCTGAGCGCAGACTCTGTTGTGAGTTACCATCTGGGAGAAGCCGTCAGAAGCAAAGAAGTCGACGTGCCAGAATTGCTTCCTTGTGGATATCTTGTTGGAGAGGTGCAGAACATCAAAATTGTTCTCCGGGGAGCCTCAACTAACTCTGTGGATGCCTTAGCCTTCGAGACATTGATACCAAAATCTATTGTACAGAGATACGTATCACTGCTAACTGAGCACCGAAGAATCATACTGTGTGGTCCGCCGGGCACTGGTAAAACTTACCTTGCTCAAAAATTGGCAGAATTTTTAGTGAGCAGACTAGGCAAAGACCCTACGCCTGGCAGCATCGCCACTTTCAAGTGAGTAACGTGAGAGCTTTTATTGTACATAAAATGAAATGTATATGTCTTCATATTAATCCTGCCTTATGTAATAGCCCGCGTTTTTCATGTATTCAACTTTCAGCCATTGTTAAGAGTTTGTGCTGAATTGTATGGTAATGTGCAATTTGAAACACCCTGGGAACCACGTCACTCTCCGTTTGAATGTTTTGACCTCTTCGACACCGTGGCTCATATTAATTGCTGTGTATTGGCAAGGCACTTCCTTTACGAGAAATTCTTCACCGTTTGTATTAATTCCCTCACTTTTTTATCCCGTCCAGTGTTGATCCTGAGAACAGCAAAGACTTGGGCTCCTATTTGTCGCACATTAGTGAACAGTGTGACAACCCTGACAATGACCTACCACTGGTCATAATACTGGATAACCTTCACCACGCTGGTGCCCTTACTGATGTTTTCAATGGATTCCTCAGTGCCAAATACACCCAGTGCCCGTACATAATTGGCACTATGAACCAGGCCACTTCTTGTTCCACTACCAACCTGCAGCTGCATCACAACTTCAGGTTATTATCTTAGTTTTCGCGGTGTGCACTTCATTCCTCCGTAAAGGTTGCCAAATGTTCTTGTATTCATGCGACATTGATCACTGAGTTTTGCAGGTTTCATTTACGAACAGAATTGGTTCATATACTGTGATAGTTTAGCTGCTTCAAACTATTCCACTCTTGTAGCAACATAAATTCAGTAATCTCAAATCTGCCTTCATAGATGCGTTCTGTGATCTATGTACTGTAGTTGTATCAGTGCCCTTGATTTTTTTATTTCAGTACTGTTGCTCTAACGGATCGTCTTCTTAAATGCAGGTGGGTCCTGATGGCAAATCACATGGAGCCGGTGAAGGGAGTATTGAGCCGTGTGGCGCGCCGTCGGCTCACACACGCAGAGGTACAGGCAGGAGCGAGGCTACCTCGGCTCCAACACGTGCTGGACTGGCTCCCTAAGTGCTGGACTCACGTCAACAAGTTCCTGGAAACTCATTCGTCTTCCGATGTTACTCTAGGTGAGAAATGTACAGTTTAAACGATTTAGTTTAATCTTTTTCACAGTTCAACTTGCAAGTTTGAGCTCAATTGAAAGGTGCGTACTACTAGATTAAGAAACGTGTGTAGTCCACGTTTATCTTTAAATTGTCTCATATTCAGGAGGTTCTTATTGTATCTTGAATCTGTTCTATCAGGTTTATACATCATTATCATCTATTGAGTCATTTGAGAGTAGGTCAGATTTTTACAGAAGTCAGTCATAGTAACATGCGGGATAGTGGAATAGGCCGAGTTTTTATTATAGTTAGATGCGATAAGATTCTTGAAATTTAATCATTCAAGTTCAAGTGAAGTGTAAATTTCTCACATTTTTTAACAGGCTTCTTGTTTTTTTACCGGAAATTGTTCAGAAATTTAACACATTATTTCCACTGTACTCGATTTTTCTATTCCGTCTTGATGAGCTATGCGGAGGAAGTAGGGACTGTTGTGAATGTTGTATGACATCGTTTTATGCATTGATTACTCAGTTGCTGTCTCATTTTTTACGAATGAGCTATTATGTCAAAAGTATAATTCACAGAAATTCAACTTATTTCTCTAGAAATCGACTATTATTATTATTAATCTCCCGTTTAGCTGCAATGTTTCCTAACATCTCAAGGGTCTGAGCTTACTCACAATTATTGCGTCTGGTTTTACTGCTTGGCTACACAAGCTAAGAACAAATACGGGAAACATATATGGTTGTGAGATTAGAAGTTTAGTGTCTTGTGTAGACCTATACAACCATTTTTAAAAAATATCCAAAAATCGAGTTAACAATCTAACGTTTGAAGCAGAAAATATTTATATGTGCACACGTACTCAACGCTCTTTCATCTCGCATGTTTTGACGCGCCAGGTCCCCGTCTGTTTCTGTCGTGTCCTGGGAGCGTCGAGGATTCGCAGGTTTGGTTCACGGACCTGTGGAACTACTCGCTCATCCCGTACTTGCAGGAGGCTGTCAGGGAAGGACTCCAGCTTTACGGCAAGAGGACTTCGTGGGAGGTACGTGGGATCCTGCTCTTTGTTTCAAACTTTAAATAGAGACTCGCTGGCAGTCAAAATTTTCAGGTTTTTGTGAGCCAGTGGCTATAATTATGACGTGCGAGCCTCACTTCTTGCCTCTCATAAGGCTGTGGCGATACAAGGGCTTCGTCATTGGCAGAATCGCTTACCATTTCTGTGAGACAGCGAGTTGTATCGTTGCCATAGGTCTGTGACAATTGAAACAGGAATATGTTATGAATCTCTTTTAAATTGTCTAATTTACTTGGAAAAGTAGTTCAAATGAATGTTTTTCTTTTTATGTTCGCCAAATTTATGTAGATTTTCAGTTGCAATACGATCATGGTACACGCCCAGTAAGTTTTCTTTATGAAACATTTATTTAAAAAAGAACAAAGAATAAGAACAGAATAGAATAAGGCAATAGAAATGAGCCGTTTGGCCCATTCTTGGGCTGGTACCTGCTGTCTAAAGTAAAGGAATCAATCACGCACGTACATCTTAATCCCGTAAGTCAATTCAGTGACGTACACGCACTTCACTCACGCACAGGCATTTCAATTACGTGCATTTATCTCAATCATGCACTAGCCCTGGGAGTTAAGGACATAGAATCAGTATGTTTGAATACTGGGGTTCGTAATCCAATATTCTTCGAGGCGATTTTTGAATATATTCACAGTGCCAACAAAAACGATGTTTTCGGGCAACTGGTTCTAAGTTGCGAAACAGTTGCTGAGTAATGCAATATATTGTCGCTTGACGTCTAATTCATTATCTCTGTAAACATGTCGCTGACTGTTGCCATCTTTATTGTTTTATAGGATATGTTCACTGCTGGAATTATCCTTGATAGCTATTCAACGCATCTCACGACACTGTCCCAAATTCGTTCCTCCTTTTTTCAAATGTTAACAAACCTGCTTACCAACTGTAATGATAGATAAGTTTTCATTATCTTATGTAAAATATATTCTTTAATATATAATTTCATTGAAATATAAGTTTTGTAGACATAATTCGGTCTACAATTCTGAAGGGAAAATTTTGTATAACCAAGAAGTGCTTGAGCAAATCTTCTGTCATGATTCTTTGTTGAACATCATTTGAGAATTAGTACCATATATATGTATGCGTTACCATCCATTCCCGACTACTCATCTTTGAAGACGCAGAATGTGAATACTCAAAAATCTTTCTGCTTCAAGGATGTCAAACACACGAAATGCACGCACACGCCGTTTCTTGAATTATCCAATGTGATATATTAAATTATCGACATTTTTCTCCAAGGATCCGTGTGCGTGGTTGCTAGAGACGTACCCGTGGCCGGAGAGCTGTCACACTAGTCCTGCTGCCCTCACGCCGCTGCAGGCCTCCGATGTTGGGTACGATCAGGCTACAGGATCTGCTGCTCTCACGCCTGGTGCTACGGACTCTAAGCAGGACGTTGCTACTGAGTCTGACCCTCTCGTGAGTGCTGTTGGATAGTCGCTAACGCGTCATCTTTAGAAACTTGCCTAAAAGCTGGAACCCCCTAAAATGAAGCCAATACGAACTACATTGTGCATGCTGTGTAAAAGATAAGAAAAATTGATCAAAATGAAAATCACGATCGTTCTATTTTAATTCCTTTTTAAGCTTCTGATCAGAAAAAGAGTTGGTTCTTCAGGATCAAATTATGATCGTCAAGCTCAAGATTATCGTTATCTTAAGTATCACTATAGAATGCAGTCGTATATTTCAATAATTTCGAAATTAATTTCTACTATTTTGATTTTTTTAAATTCAATTGTTATTCCGTGTTGCGGACCTGCAAAAACAATTAAAGATAGAGAACTTATCGATAGCTTTGATATTGATAAAAAGTTTTAACTGAATTTTCAGAATGTTTGAAGATTGTATTCTACAGGAAATATTTACAGCAGTAAAGTCATTCAAACTATTAAGTTCTCTCTTTTTTTTTTAAATGTGATGAAAAATTATAAATCTTCCAAGTACACTTGTAAAAAGTATTTAGTAGGTGAGAAGTAAGTAGAGATGAATAATTGTACAGGTCCAGCATGCTCATTTCGGCAAAATAACGAGGAGCAAAGGCGTGCTGAGATAATTTTTCCAATGATCACTAAAATCGGACAAATAAATTTGACGTATCTTGTTTTGTCATGCGAGTGAAATTGTTTTTTCAGAACGAGTTATTT
This sequence comes from Trinorchestia longiramus, assembly GCA_006783055.1. Taxonomy (NCBI): domain Eukaryota; kingdom Metazoa; phylum Arthropoda; class Malacostraca; order Amphipoda; family Talitridae; genus Trinorchestia; species Trinorchestia longiramus. The sequence goes on along the minus strand of VCRD01000002.1, from coordinate 46,472 downwards.
GTTAGGAACAGCACATTTTAAAAGCGATATACGTGTTTCTGACTTTCGAATTTTAACAAACGTTATCCAAGCTTGTTTCTTGTACGTAGGCTTTTGAATAGCTTTTGTATTTCTTCATCTCAAAACGTTTGATGGAGATTTGACAAGAAACTTGACTATCTGATTGACCGGCAATCACTACCCCATGCGACTCATGGTGAGGCTCAAACTAACTATTACATTCATGCTCCACATTGCGTGGTCGACCTCGAAGCACATTGTTGGCACGGTAATGAAATGATACTCGCTGCCCTCTTGGAGGAGGCAAAAATTCCACCTTTCATAGCAAGGCTTTAAATACAAACAGTCGACTCGTGTTTAGTGTCTTCGCCATTGATGCGTTCCATTCGCGATGTTATGGAGATAAGGCTTCTAATAATCAATTGGTAATTTATCCTAAAAAGCTTACGACTATGCTTAACAATAGCTAATGTTCCTATTCTGTTACGATCTAAGCCAATTTTTACATTGACAAATGTGTAGACGTGAGTTTTGCCTAGCTAGTGGAGACTAGTTGGTTTATATTTCTTTCCACATGAGATAATGTTTCCTATCAGTCCGTATGGAATGTGAATCTCGGGCGTTCCCTCTAGATGAGCAGGATTGTTTTTCTGGCAGTAGAAGTGCAAATTAAAATCCAGTGGTCATTAAATATTTTTTAGTGATAGAGAGAACTCTACGAGTTTCATAGAGGTTTCAGTGCAAGTGTTGCAGCACAAAGCGTTCAAAGTGCATATGGAAATGATGCTGTGTAGAAGAGAACTGGCAGGTGATGGTTTTCCCGTTTTCGTAACGGAAATTTCAACATGAAAGACGAGGTTTAGAGGTGGTCGCCCAAAAAAAACCTTGATTTGGAGTTGTTAGAAGCCGCTGTTTTTGAAAATTCGACAGTAACCTCGAGGGAACTGGCTAACCAATTTGATGTAACCCATACAACCGTGGTACGCCAACTGAAACAAATGGGAAAGGTTTCAGTATTCGGAAAATGGGTTCCGTACGAACTGTCTCCTGAGAACCTGTGCCAACGTGTTTCTTGTTGCGAATCTTTGCTTTGATTGCAACTTTTATTGGGAGGTTTTACCCCATCCAGCGTATTCTCCCGATCTCGCCCCTTCTGATCATCACTTATTTCGAGGATTATAGAACCATTTAAATGGTCTTAGTTTGACATCACGGGAAGAGATTAAAAATGAGTTAGATTCATACTTCGCATCAAAACCTTTAGAATTTTACAAACGAGGCATATATAAACTCATTGACATATGGAATCGGGTCATAGAAGCCCAAGGATGTTATTGTTATGAATAAATTTTTCAAAAATAACTATTTTTTCATTCTCAAAATTGAACTTACAAATCGGCAAGAATTTTTGCACCAACCTGATATTTGCATTTCATACGTACTCTCTATTTTTATCAATCGCTGTCTACCTGTTCGCTAGTTCTCTAATTCTAATTCTCTTCTAATAAAAATGTTTCAACTATGTCGAATTGGGCAGTTTCCTATTTTCTCATAATATTTGGATAGTTGTAGCTCAATCTCTGTCATTGGTTGCGTGTTAATTGTACGCTCAGATTTAAACAGATGTTCACACTCTACTAATTGTGTGAAAGTTTTGAAACGTTTTTTTTTTTAATTGTGTGCAGTTCAACATGTTGCTGCGACTGCAGGAGGCCGCTAACTACTCGGCGCCTCCGCAAGACTCCACTCCCACTACTACTGTTGCCCTGGAGAACATCGACTCCGCTCTCGAGTCCACGCTTTAAAACGACCAAAAAGACCAATTTCAAACTTAGTTTTTTAGGGGGTCTCGAATTTGATGTTTATTCAATCCAGTAAACGAAATTTCCCACTCTCGATTTTTCCGTTGCGCGAAGTTTACGTTGCTATGAATTTTTTAGGCATTAATGAGTTTATCCACTAAAAAGGTTCTATTCAAATTTGTTACGTTTGAAGTTCTTTTACATTTTGAGATACGTTCATGTTTGTTAAAAAAAACTCTTGCCTTGTGGCATCACGTTGATAATGCTGTTCCTTCAGAATTGTTTACCATGTTCGAAGAAAAACCTTTCAACCAGCGAGGCTGGCCGACCTTGCGAGGGGTTTTGTTTTTAGGGCAAGCAAGACCCACTTATATCGCTGAAATTAGTTTGTATTTTCACGAACGGTTTTCACCAGAAATATTTATAATGTTGAATATGGTCAGCTCAATTAATTATTGTTGATCCATCTACTACTTTCAATACCGTATTAGAGTAAAATAGCATTTTTGAGAAATAGAATATGTAGTATATACGGGTTGTTTTTGTATTTTTCTTCATTTTTTAACGTCCCATATGTTACTAACAAGTTTCATGCCATACGATTCGTTAATTTTTTTTTAAATAAGTATTATGAGTTGCAGGCTTCGTTTGTGTTCTTCAAGCTCTCATTTAAGGTAGCTTGAACTTTATTCTGCAAAACCCATGTAGTGCATCTGGAGCCCGGATGTAAAATGTAAGGAGTTCAATTTAATTTCACAAACTGAATATTCATAACTTGTGAGATGCGAAATCTCTTTAATATTGCAAATATTCATGTCATTGCTTGAAATGCAGATGAAATGCAGAAATATTCATGTCATTGCTTGAAATGCAGATGCAGTGCATGCAAGGTCGGTGCATGCTGACAGCGTTCGTCTTGAAGGGGGTTTTCCTAGCAGCTATAGCATGCACTTTCTTTGTATACAGGAGTTTTTGGGCATAATTACATCACTCTTTCTTGCTCACGTTCTGTGATTGCAATATGCTCGATTTCTAATTAAACTCTCTGCTCAGTATTAGATTCAGTATGCAGTATTTCTCCGCATTTCTTCCTAAAGCTGTACAAAGGTTCATAAGAGAATTCCAGCAATGACTATTTAAGCTGCCGGCATAATCATAAAGCTAACGATTCAGCGGTGCAACTTGATCATTGAAATAAAGGACTCGCAGAACTGCTATATCGATTGAAAATATTTGAGCAAGTCTGAAGACGATTACTGTCTATCTACTGAGACAGTCCTGGAGCCTAGATATATTATATATATATATATATATGTTTTGAGGTGGGTGGTTGCTTGTATCTTTAATTTACAATTGTGTTATAATGCGCACTGTGATGATGTGCGCCGTGCTGTTTCCAGTCCGAGTAAGGGCCTCGTGCTGTAAAGAATTATTGCTGTGTGTAGCATGTCCATATTTGTGTATATCGTAACGAAACTTTACTGTGAATTTGTATGATATTCTTGTATGTAATGCATTTGTGTGTGTCATGATGTCCATAGAATATAGATAGCTCTAAGATATTTGACGAGTCATTATTCATCTTCACATGAGATTTAGGTTGTTTGAATATTAGTTTTTTGACTAAGCCTCATATAATTAATATTTTGGTCTATTTCATATAATCCTCGTGCCTTGTGACGAGCTCCAACTTCTGAGTTTCTGCTTCACTGTGCGCATATCATTCTCTGCGTTGAATTTATAATTTATGTGGTTTTTCTTCATCGTTTGTGTACGTAACTGTCGACTTCGTGTTAAAAAGTTGGGTGTGTGCTGTCGTAATCTTTTGTTTATTTGTTGTTGGCTTTTTTGACTGCGAGTCACAAATACTCGCTGCTCATTGATATGATTTCAGTAGATTTTAGCTATATGATGTACTCGCGAGAAGTAGCACTTGTTAAATTAGATGACTTCTGTGCGGTCCATTCCTTTACTTCTTAGATGGGTTCACGTTCCTTGGCGGGGATTAGGCACTGTCTTGCTGCTTGGGTATTAAAGTGCACAGATTGTCAGCATCGACTTACTTAAATGTTTCAATTTATCTTCTGTTTCTTGGCCTTTTAATGATTGATCCCAACTCGTCCCTCGAAATTACAAATGTTTCTGAACTAACTTTCCGATTCAACAGAAAATTTACAATTTTCTGATCTCTCTTCTTAACATAGTTAAAATAATCTTACTTTATTTATTACAATGGTTATTGCTTCGTTCAAATGCACTTCTTAATTCCCCAAGCACAATAGTGCCTTTTTCCTCGCTCTGCGCATGAACACGACAGCTTGAGGATCACTGTTTAAACGTAGCTTTTTCCCAGCTCACGTTTTTCAAATGTACTTGATATATGTCAGTATGTCCAAGAATTCGATGGTACGAGGAATAATTTATTACACGTTTGGACTTATCAGAATAATCAGACGACTCCTGAATCGTTTGAAGCAAAATTTAGAATCCGTTTTAGTCATTTGTGTGCGAAAAATTAACATTTCATTCTCATTCTTACTGTTCCCCAAACTTCTGTTCTACATTTCTGCATTTTTATTTTTTAATCTTTGAGTAAGTGCTTCAAATTCCGAAAAGCCTTCTTAAAATTTATGTTGAGTTCAAAGGAAGAATTAAGAACATGAGTAAAGATCAAATAATTACGAGTTTAAATGTGTTAATCAATTTCATTAGAAATTTACCAATTACGCCATGCTCGTAAATGGAAAACCGTTGCATATCTTTGGCCATATTTTGCCAAGAATAGTTCAAAGTATTATAGTCATAAAAGTTCCACAAAGGTATACCACTAAAGGAATAATCGTCTCGGGTTACGTGAATTTTGCGTGTTCGAGTTGGGAAAAGCGAAATCAATTTGTGTTCCTCAAGCGTCTGTTCATGCTGCTCTCCTAAATATTGGACAACACACGGCCTGTGATCTCCCAGCGATGTCGTCTTGATCACCATTTCCCTCTGGACAATTTGGCCTTCAGAGACACGACTGCATTAATGCCTCTCACCGTAACGTGCGTACTGGAATCCCGTGAAATCATACGTGACGATGCATATCGTTGTTGCCGGTATGAGGTAGGTCTAGAATGAGAGTAACTAAATTTTGACCATAAAATTTCTAAATAGAGTAAACTTCTAATGAAATATGAGGCGGTATTGTGAAGTCCTCCACGTTTCAAATTTGAAAAGCGTTGCTAGAGACATTGAAAAAGGATTTTTCATAGAAATATGTTTTCCGGCAATTAAACTACAGAATTTTATAGTTAGACCAATAAGGCTTCATGCTGGTGGTGGGGACCGTGTAGTGTCGGCCAGAGGGTAACAAAAGAGATACCACACTTGAGAGTGAGATGGTGTGAAGTACGAACCTCGCTGGGTTCATAAGGTCGTTCGTTTACAGAGCATGGCACTTGTTCCTACTCTGTACAGTACATGTTATAATCAACATTTTAAGTAGTACACGTACATGATTTCTTGAAAATCTGAAGGTTCCATAAAGGAAACGAGGTTCGTGAGCTTTAATTCGTGTAAGGTAATATTTAATATAAGCATCTTTTCTCATAATTTGCCTCAGAGTATCATGTAAGTGATGTGATGCAGTCTATTTCACCGGCGAATACAAAAGAATGTTGAAACGTGACAGTTTTAACTTAGATGTTGATAATATTAATCCAAAATTTGTACCTTGCATGGCTTAACACTAGCCTGGTAGTTGGTGCACCTCTAGCTTCAGCCGTTGATATATTTTGTGAAAGACTAGCGCAAAATATTGATCGTATCTGAATTTATAGATTGTTTCTAAACAGAAAATGACATGTTTTTACCATCATTTTATTTTAGAAATAACGTTGTAATTAGTGCACTTATTACTAAAATCGGGAAAAATTCGCATCCTCAATTGTTTAAATACATTATGATGTTTGTAAAATTTTGATCTCTACTCGTTTTGAAATTTTATAACTTATCTCGTGTTTAACATTGAAGTCAGAGCCAGGTAGTCGGTAGTCATGTTCTTTTTCCGAGTTTCTTTTTTGCTATACAGTTTTCTCCGGAATTCTAATTTAATGTTAACACGTTTAGATTCGAAAATTGTAATTAAAACTGTCTTTGGTTTCATTGAGACACATCTTGTGAAAACAATATCACAAATTGTGATTAAAAATTCTGCTTCCAAGTTCTCAATTCAACTACTGTACTGTGGCTACAAATAGTGACTTATTTTTATGGGCATTTCCTGTGTGTGTGAAATACTTGGTCCTTCCGTCAAAGTTGCTTTTTTCAATGTTGACTTTGAAAGTGTCTTTTGAGCCTCAACTCAGAAAGCCTTCTGGATTTTTATATAAATAAGCTTGCTGTAAACTGCATGATACTGAGTAAGCTGGAATTAGTTGCATTAGCTCTATATTTTTGCTACTAATGTACAGAAAACGTAAATAGCGAAAAAAATCTAGTCTTCGTTTAACATCTTAGAAATAGGAATGCTCTTGCCAGACCATACTAATGTAGTTGACATTCACACTCTGCTATTCTTCAATCATTTTATCAGATATCTGGTTACGAATTTATTCCTTCGAAACCGTACTTAATTTACAATGCCATAGATCATTTTATCGGTCGTTCCTTTGTCTCGCACGTCAGATTAAGACAAATGTTGAACTGAGTCTACTCCCAAGAGAAAACTTAAATTTTCTCTAATACTTTCTTTTTCTGATACAGGAATGTGTTCAACGTCTATTTCATAAACATTAGTAGAAATGTATAGAAATGTGTGTGCATTTTCCGTCAGCTGTTTGTTACTCGTGTAACTTTAAAAACAATAAGGCCAGAATTATCTGTAATTTATTATATTTGTAAGACTTACGCGTGACTACATGTAGACCGGACATTTTTTGAATGGCGCCTGACAGTCAGAAAAAAAATTTATTACGCAATTGTGTCGGATCTCCTAGAATTTTAATATCTCTTTTATATGAGTGGAAAGTTTGTCAGTGATTGAAAATAAACTCTTCCATGTGAGTATGGGCTAATTATTAGCCTATACAACTGCGGCGCGAGTGTGACTTGATGGGAGGGGCATGTAATCCTCTTTCATTGCTATGCACTAAAAGCAACAAAATTGTTTTGAATTATTTTTTAGCTAATATGAAAACATTTTTTGTACACGCAATGTGTGCAAGCCGATCATTATATCTTTATCGGGTAACCATTACTGTACTATGTGCAGAAATACCGATTAAAGTTTTGCGAATAAAAAAATTTATGATAAAATGGGATAAAACATACGAAAACAATTATTTCCAACGATTCATATCTCCTTTCACCACCAACATATAAATTAAAGTCTACGTTAATAGCTGCAACACTGAGAACAATGAACAAGTCCTGCGTGCCGTAAATATGCAGGGTGTGCCTTAAGCTTTTAACGAAAGCCTGATGAATTTACGTCAGAGAGAAATGTTATAAATGCCTTTTATTTTATTCAGTGGCATCTAAAATACCTATCTCAATCTTGGAGGGAAAATAAAATTTTCATTCAGTATCTAAAATCTTAGATTAGACCCCGATATTGCGAGAAAATAAATAATGGCGGATAATGATTAACTAACGTAAATGGATAATGGCAGAGTTAATAACCAGCGTGAATGGATAATAAAAGAGTTGATAACTGATGTAAATGGATAATAAAGGAGCTTGCTGCGACGCACTCGTCAATAGCGGCTTAGCGTGAGCCACCGGCAATTGAAGAATTGATGAAACTTGCAGGCAAATCTACGAGAGAAATAAGCGAGGAAAATGTCACGTGTAACTGTTGGCTTCAGGGTAGTGATCTGCTCAGAGGATTGGATTCTGTGTGAAGCTGAATTTCACGTTTTAACGTTCAGTACAATTCAATCATGAGAGTTCCGTTCTCTCAACATATTATCCTAATTTACAGCTGAACATAGTACAAAATGTTTATTCTGTAGGGCTTTCAAGTTATTAAAAATTTCTTTAACATTCTATACTTTAGCTTAAAACGAAAGGAAAACTTTGAATTGTCCACAGTGCAAGCATACAAAGATCGAACAAATAATTGGAAACCGTGTTCAACAGGGAGTTTGTAATATACAGCCGCGTTTCTAGCAGGCTTAACGCGCCCTGAATATTTCATATGCCTAGTGAAGTTCACGTCTTTTTAAAAATAACTGCAGGCAATGGCGCTGAGTGTAACCTTGTGTCCTCAAATAGCCACAAATGTTCCGTTGCATTCAAATCTTACGATTATGAAAACCAGCACTAATGTTCTACATATTTTTATCCCCTACAGACCGATCTTGCACGCTACCTAAACTTTGTACACAGTCATCTTGATAAAGAGACTAAACAAGCTTTCCAAATTTTTCAAACGTATGAAATTGTTAAAGGTCATTACGTGTTAAAGTTCTCAAATCGTTACTAATGATTTTACTGAAAGCAATATCCATTCATAAAAAACAAAGTTTTAATGAGTTCAGTTAAGTGTAAAGCTTCTTCGCACGTCGGAGAAACTTTACTTTGAACTGTAGAATTAGAAACTCTTTGCACTCGCATCCAACTCTGTTTTCGACTCACAATAGATGTCAATGTCTTAAGGTATTAGCTATCTTTGAATTTATCTTTAGGATAATCTAGTAGCTATTGTTGTGTCTGCTTAAGCTTTTAGGTGTAGTAGAAGAGCTCAGAGTTACACCATCGTCCTTACTGACAAATGAAATGTGATAAGTGTATTGATGAACTAATATTGAAAGAACGTCCGTCGACACGCAAGGTATGGGCAGGACTTCTGTTTTCCAAACGTTATTCTATATTCACTGAGTGATTTAATTTACTGATTTATTATAGTGTATTTAATCTAAGCAATTAAAGTCTGTAGGAGCTCTGGGGAAAATTTTATCGTAAATGTATTCTTTTATATGAGAGGCATTTTCACGACATATTCTGGAGATCGAGTTTCCATTTACGATTCTCTTAACTTAAACTAGAATGTTTCCTAGCAAAGAACTGTGCATATTGGGGTGAATCTGTGGCCAGAAATGGTTTGATATCACTTAGATTGTTCTTGAAGTAAAACACAGAATAGGTTGATGTAGATTTATTTTGAGTAATTGTTGGATTTTAACTAGACTATTGCGCAATTAAACATACACAGGAAATCCGATTTCCTCTGTAGGTACGATTGTCAGCTTGAATTTCGTGAGGATGCGAATTTAGGTTTCTGTAACCAGTTGACACCGCCCTAATGTTTTCAAGTGTATTTTAATACTTTTTACTTATAGCTTTAACACGTTTGTTGCGATGTGACCCACCGGTGGGTCACTTAGGTTAGGTTCTGTAATTTTTTCAGATCCTTCTAGTGACTATGCGTACAAAGTGAAGTTTTACAGCAAACAGGCAATCGCAACAAACGTGTTAAGTTGCATGCAAGCCGTTTTTTAGTGCTACATAAGAACTATCACCTCTAATCGCACATTAGGGGAAATTAATAGTTATAAAATTACTGACTTCGGTTAAATAGAACCGATAAAATCAAATATATAATTGACGCTTGATCGATTCCTAAATAAGTAGAAAAAATGTAATGGATACAAAAAGTTTAACAACCATACTATTAATTTAAGCACACCTACGAAATTACGCATATGTATCTGCAAAATAATTATTAAAGTCAGAATGCCACAACGAAAAATTTGAACAATCTTTGCAGGAGTCCTCTGAAGTACGAGCAAATGTTAAGGGTTGGGAACTACGCGTTGAGGTTTGGTTTTTGTCGAAAGGCCGCTAGGATGTCGTTAAGTTTAGGTAAATCTTAAAATTGCGACCCAATTATTCGCGTTGGCAGCAAATACGAGACATGAAAAGATGAGTCGGCGAGCAAAGTAGTAGCTTCTCAATGATGCAAACCTCAGTACATTGTCTTACTCATTCTTACTCATTTCGCAAGAAAAGCTTAGAAATTGTAAAAGATGATAATGCCGAATATACGTATGATGGAACTTAGGTTCATATGACAGCATTTACAATGATGAGTGGAGGGCTTGTAGGTGCTAGAGTGGGATCAAGAATTAATTCCCTGCCTTCAGCTTCCATTCAGACGAACATTTTGTAGTTGCCGTAGTTCTTGTTAGCCAGATGGAATATTTCTGGTCAGAATAAGATATGAGAAAAATTGAAAGGGTTTATTCTAAGCTTACCCTCACACCAGTAGTCAAGTATTTAAATATCATGGTTCTTAATACCATACAAGCATTACGTCCTCTCAACAGTAGCGCTCTTGAAGCTTGGAATGAAAATTTTGAAACAATCTTCTAAACACGTTTCCTGCAATTGCCGAACTGGTGTAAATCTTAACCCTTTAGCGACCAATTTGTTTTTCTAGTTTCTACATTTAAGCTCACAAAGACCGTCTGTACACTGATGCAATGAAGCATGCTGAGAGCCAGGCAGCCAAAAGAACGACGCTGTAACATGCCGAAGCGTTCAAACCTAGTAGCAACCTCGTATTGCTCACTGTTTAATTATTAGAACAATTCTCCCAAAGACCGTGAAAGGCGACCGAATAGTCCACTTGGTCGCTAAAGGGTTAACTTTGTAAACATAGTGTGTACAATAGAACGCTCTGTAAAATTTACGCCTAACCTAACCCAAGCGCTTCCAGGGGTCCTTTCGCAGAAAATGAGTTTAACGTTCATGTTCGTCCTAATGTTCGTATTTGTCTGTTCCCCTCAAAATGAAGATTTATGATGGCCTACCTAATTTCAACCGTTTTAACACGTTGACTCCGATTGCCTGATTGGTGTAAAACTTCATTTTGTACGCATAGTCACTAGAAGGATCTGAAAAAATTACAGAACCTAACCTTAGTGGTACACATACGTACCACTTCGGAGTCAACGTGTTAAGGTCAGTGTGTATGTGTTATTATAATTATCATTTTCCCCCTTTTATCATAATTTTGGCTCTAGACTTCACTACTTAATTGAAGTGCCTAACAAACGAATTCATTTAGTTATACTTATTTTTGTCTGTGACGCAGAAAAGACTGCATGTCGTGTATGTATCTAAACACTTTATATTATATTCAGTAAGCTTAGCAGTTTTTTACGTCCAACTAGAGTTCGAACGTCTGGCAATGATGTGTTCAAGTTAATACTTAACAATAAAGCTGAAGCAGGCGCTGAGGTAAATAAATACTCGTCAAATACACGACATGATGCATACTCGTAAGGCAAATAACCTCGATCAAATGTTTGATTGTACGTTCTCGCATCTTCTGAACATTTCGCATCTTCCGTCATTGATTACTGTCTGTAATTGATTACTTGATAGGGATCTACTTACATAATAAACAGTGAATCTTCATCTCTCTTTATCTCTATCAGAGTGTGTCTGTCCCATTTCTTCCTATCGATTGTTGAATAAAAATTATTGAACTGAAATCAGAACAGGTATACGAGTACATGTGTTATATGGATTGTATTGTGGATACCAAAGCTAGGCGCCGGATTACTACAAAGTACTCCATTTTTCGCAAAAAGAAAAAAAACAATCGAAATATTCCTCCTATTGTTCGTTTCCTTCGGTTTGTCCTCCGTTTCTCTCAGTACATAATTGCATTCGCTTCCTCATTCCCGCCATCACTCGTCTAACGACAACATCATCTCCTTGCAACAACTTGGCCTCATTTTCAATTCTTTGCTTGAGTTCGTCGGTATCGCGCAGTGGAGAGCTATAAACCTTACTCTTTAGCTGTCCCCAAAGGAAAAAACACACGGCGTCAAATCAGACGATCTGGGGGGCCACTCAATACGATGATTCAAGGCGATAATGCGATTGCCGAATAGCTCCTTCAGTTTTTCACTTACAGCAACAGTTTTATGCGCAAGAGCACCGTCCTGAATCCACCAGGTTCGATTGATTCTGTTTCCCTGTGTTTCTCGAAGTTTTGGAACGATCCTGTTATTTATTGATCAAAGTATTCAACTCCATTTATGTTATTGTTGTAAAAATAAGGACCGATGACATGTCCATTTTCACAAAGTTCCATCCACACATATACTTTCTCTCTCGAAATTCCTACGTCAAAGTTGAAATTAGGAAGTTGGTTCTTCGGTGCATATGTGGAAACGTTGTGATTAGTTACTTTGCCATTCAAATGAAAAGCGGCCTCATCGCCAACCACAATGTCGTCCACAAACCGAAGAATTCTTTGCAAAAACCATTGAGCAAAATTCAGCCGCCGAGGAAGATCGTTATCGAGAAGTTTGTTCCGCACATGCATCTTGTAAGGATGCCACTTCAAATCCAAAGTTATAATTCTGTTGAATGTAGATTTAATAACATCTAATCCACTTTTTCTTGCAGAGATTTGCGGATTTTTAGTAAGTGCTCCTTGAACAATTCGAACATTTTCTTCTGATCGCCTCGTTCTTTTCCGTCTTGATCGACCTTTGTTGAGATTCAGGCTTGTTCCTTCGGCTCTGTACCTAGTAACATTTCTCCAAATAGTTATCTTTGTTGGAGACTCTTTCAGTAAAATGCTTTTGAAATGATTGAATGACCTGTTGGAAACTTTTCGCTTGAAAATACTTCTCAACGATGAATGTTCTTTGTTCTTTTGTGAGTTGCACAATGGGGACGCTCTTCGATCGGTAAAAATCTTGAATAGTTTAAGATCACGCTTTCGTATTCATACGTAATTCAACTTACGAGTTGAAGCCGTGTCCATGATACCAAAGCATAAGAAAACAAAATGTGACTTTCAAATCTTTTGTAAGTTTAATAGTTTCTGAATTGCAGCCCTTGAAAATTGTTTTTGTTGGGACACCCTGTACATTCATGAAAAATATTCAAATTCTGATAGTACCGAGGGTAAAACGGAAAAATGTATTTTATTTCATAGATTCTTAATTAATTACTTTTAAACCGTGGAATCTCCTTATAAATTTATAAAAAATATTTGATTAAAACACAATAATTCGTCGTCAGCCTTGAACAAATTCGTTTCTATAAAAATTTCAAATCGGTTAAATCTAATCAAACGTATAATGTGATGACGGATATCAAATTCTTAATTTTATCTCGTTTTAGCCGTGGAATTTCCACTGTTATAATGCCTATTACCAGCAAGTAAAGTAAACCAGATAGTTCTCGTGGAGATTCCACGGTTTAAAAGTATTAACATTAAGGTTCAGTGAAATAAAATACATTTTTTAGGTTTACCCGTACCACAATCAGAACCTTAATAATTTCCATGAATACTGAATATATATACAGAACTATCATTCTGTATCTTATCGACCGATAACATGCTCATGTAGGAGAAGAAGGCTAATGACGGAAAAAATGGCGTATTTTATAGTAATCTGGCACATTTGGTATCCACAATACAATATTTATAATACATTCATACCCGTTCTGATTTCAGTTCAATAATTTTTCTTTCGTAGTAGATCGGCAAAAATGTGACGGACATACACAGATAGAGAGAGAGATACATATATTGACACAGAGATGGAGATACACTTAAAACATTCTATTAAAAGGTTTGCAGTGAGAATTGCACAAAGCTGGAACACTTCTGGCAATATATGTCCCCAAGAAAAGTGGTTCAAAAGTTACTAAGGGGCTTGATACATTGCTTTGTCTCGTTATTACAGTCCAGTATTTCTCTTCTTCGAGTCCCCTTGAAAATAATGAAGAGGAAGGTTAAGCTCTTGCTCCCGGCTCTGCAAACAATAAGCCTGATGGAAATAGCGACAGCTTAGCTAAAAAGCATTTATCGGATATTGAACAGAAATGTCAGTCAATCTCAGGAGTCACTGTGGAACATATTATCCGAAGTTATTAAGTTTAATAACAACCAGACAGTATTTGAAAAGAAATGGAACTCAGAATTCTGAATTCATAAGTGCCTTATAAATGGAAAGCTCTTCAGTAATATTTCTTGTATCCGTGGTAGTGAGCACACATTAAAATTTCCCGAATCCTAGCCAGGCAAAATAGAAAAAATGAGACATTTAGTGCATGGCAGTGTTGACTAATTGTGGCTGTTCACGAGCGTTTATTTACTTGTGCTTCTATGCTTATCAATAATGCAGGAAAGTTTTTAATTCCTGAAACCTCATTTTTTAACCAACCAACTACAACGTACCGCGAGAAACTAACTGTAGAAATGGAAAATTGTACCTCTGGATGTACAACGGCTGATCAACTGTAGATTTTTAAAGCATGGTGTAAACCTTGGTATTACTTGGCTTTTTAATGGCCTAGGATTTTTCCTATATCAACGTTGAACTTCAGACTAAGGGGTTTGTACTTTATCTCTTGAAACTGAATCAAAGTCGAGTTGAAAATTCATATACGAAACTAAAATCTTTCGCACATTCTTCAATCTTAAACTAAACGACTTGAATTTTCCGTTTCCAAGGTTTTTACAACGACAGTTCCACGTTTTCAAGTGTTTCGAATAAATTTTAAGACATAATTGACAGGAAGCTAGCAAATTTTTTGACTATGTATGAAATATGTATTGAAAAAGTTAGAACTTAGCTTTTATAAATCAAAAAGCTCGCAAATAAAAACAATGACTCAATGGCACCACCTAGCCTTGCACTTTGCCTTCTCTTTTGAGACTAGAGTGCAAACAAACGCTTCCTGAAGGGGCACGGGTAAACCAGTAATACCGTTGTCATAAATAAACTCACCAGCTGGTTTTCTGATCCATAAATAAACCATTATTTTAGCGTATGTGTGGATGGTCTGACAAAACTTCGGTTACACTTTTCTCCTTGATATAAAGATGTTTCCAAAGTTTTATACAATGTTACTATTACATGTGGAAGGACACCATAAAGATAAAAAGCTATGAAAATATTTCCCCGGTTGAAAATGGTGTATGATGTCGTAAAATTTGAAAGTAAATGCACGTTCATGGTTCATATCTACAACGTAAGAGGATTCATTAGAGGAGCAATATACTTAATTTACTAAACCACCGTATATTTCCTCTCATCAATGTTATAAGTACAACTCTCAGCATTAATCATTGCTCTGACACTCACGATTAGATTTCTGCACAAGCTTACTACCATCATTACCTTCCGAAGAATTAAAATTATTTTACCACTTCGTGATTCTTTACAGGCTAGGTATAATTTTAGCCCGTCATCCGCATGGATCAGATATGCTTCTAGAATTCTATGCGCTAACATATGTAAATATTTGCTATAAAATTTCAGTTTTACAGTCGAACTTTTCATCTCATTGGTTTTCCAGGCACTAATACGCAATAATCCACAGCCTACGAACATAGACGATTTTGTTGCCATATCCAACTTTTCAGTGCCGATTGTTTCACAGTGTGTTTTATGTTTCATATTTATTAGTTATCCGCAATTACTACGTTAGCCTATCACTCAATTTACTGATCTTCAACAGAAAATTTTTCGAGTAACTTATTGCTTTAAGTTTTATATTTTAGCATTTGTTAAAAATTGGTTCCACATTATTGCCCCAAGACTGGAATATATGTACAAGCTTTAAGACAAGATTTCATTTTCTATTGTTAAATAACTCGCCGCATTTACTTCGGTACCAATATCAGCCAATACACCGAAGAAGCTTACATTTAGAATGGGCTTCAGCTTGCCAAGTCCCAGGAATAAATCGAAGAATATTACAAGTCAGTTTAAAAGACATAAAGGTCTTACGAAAATGTATCCCCGAGGGCATTAAATTGCCGAGGCCTGAGATAAGTGGAAACCTAAGAAAAATGGGCACTCCAAAGTTTTAGAAACTTCGCAGCTGTGAAAGCCTTCAATTACTGGAAACATTGGATCATTCTAAGTTTGGCCTCTATGAGATTTTAGAAAATACTTTCGTGAGACAGAGATGACATAAAGAATTAAATTTACCTAATTTTTTGCTCGAAAAATAAGTCTTGAGAAATAAACCAATCGTTTGCGCCGCTTCGTGATGCTCTTACACTTACGAACAAAATGTGGAACGGGATGAACAAATTGTGATGAACGGGATCTGCAGTAACGTATGTAAGGTGGCACTACAAAGGTTTCTATGAATACGAGTAGTGTGCAGTGTTTCTGAAAACATTTTTAAATACATATCATCACGGATGAAAGCGGTAATTGTGAAGTTCACGGTCGACATTAAACCTTTAGCGACGAAAAGGACCATACGGTCCTCTTTTACGGTCTTTGGGAGAATTGTTCTAATAATTAAACAGTGAGCAATATGAGGTTGCTACTAGGTTTAAACGCGGCGGCATGTTACACCGTCGTTCTTTTGGCTGCCTGGCTCTCAGCGTGCTTCATTACATCAGTGTACAGACTGTCTTTGTGAGCTTAAACGTAGAAACTAGAAAAACAAATTGGTCGCTAAAGGGGTTAAGACCGACGAAAACTACGATTAAGAGAACAAGTGCTGTAGAAGGTGTTGCAACGTAGAGTGTGTCGTTTCCAAAAATCTAACCTAGTAAATGTATATTTTACGACTTCATCAAATTAATTTATGAATGAAATAAATACGTAACAGCGAGTATCAAAATCTGAAAGATCTAATATACAAAGAGATTATAAAGCCCTGAAAGCTTATTGCTGTAACTTTCAGTGCACACACATAGATTTTTCCAAAAAAGTCAGTTCTAAACAATCGCAAACAAATTTTTCAAAATGAACGATGCTTCAAACGCTGTGTTGCCCTCGATCCTGAAATTGCTCTTCATCCATGAACTGACTTTAGCAGCTGTGCCCAACAGGCTTGAAATGACGTCTCATTATGCATACGTACGCATAAATATAACTTGCTGGCGGTAAATATGCGCGAGACTTTAGGTCACATTGTTACTTTTTCTTTTCTGACTCCTCATACGGAATTAAAGTTCATTTTAACCTGTTAACGGTCGCCGCTCACTCCCGCTGCGCCATCCACAGCGTCACCGGTGTGGCACCGGTGTCCCTTCCTGGCGGCGCCAGGACACCGGTGCCGACTGCGACTGATTGCATGCCCGTACAGCACTAAATTTCTTGCATTTGTTGTGAACACATTTCCTATATTATTACGAGGACATACATAGTTAGATATTTACTGACACTGACGTGCTTTCCCTGTACGCATCCAGTCTGCAGAATGAACTATTGCATCATCTCCCTCTTCACTGCTTGAGACATACGAAGAAACCGATTTATTTTCTGAATCACTGCTCAAACTAAGCTCCGATTCACTGTCACTTATTACTTCTTGTGACGCATGTTCAATTTCCTCTTCCGTTTCATACTTTCTTTTCGCCATATTGCATGGGTAAAAGCGCGACAGAAGGCACTTGAATAGCTTAGCTGCAAAAACGAAGCTCAGGCGCAGCCGCACTCATTCACGACTAATTACGCACTGGCTAATCTGTCTAGCTGATTCAAATGGCAAGTGTGACTGTTTCACATGGTTGTCAGATGTATGTTCCGCTACTATGCGTCATATGACGGCGATGACAACGCTAAAAAAACGAATAAACGCTATAACATCATATGATGTAGATTGCCGATGTGGTACCGTCGCGCCTCAGCGTCATATGATGTAAGTTCCCGGTAGAATGCAACCTGTACAAACATCATATGACGTGAATACCGGTTAACAGGTTAATCAGCTGAGGGAATTATGCTACACGTATCCATCTCTATTCGTAAAATTTAATATCAACTTAATTCAAAAATGTAGAAGATTATTTAATAACACGAAAGTGTAAAATTTTTTATCCATGGAGGCACCTAATCTAAGCATCAGTATCAGATCATTCACTTACTTTGTATCATTCAAGTATCGACTGCTGTCGATGGGTTCTCGATGGCATCAGCATTAGTGCTTAGGACGTTTTTGTCATCACCTAGAAATGTATATTAGTCAATAAAAACAGATTATTGGTTGATTCAGAAGGTTGGGTGTGCGATCTGTATTACATTCTTGTCCACGATGCAATGAATAATTAGCTTGTGCGAATTGGCTCTCTTAAACGATGCTTCTTGGAACTCGATTTCTGTTATCGCATATCTGTCAAATTAAATCATAAGCAAAAAAGTGGCTGCGTTCAAATTTTGATTTGATTTATTGCTAGCTAATTCAAAATTATTTTCTGGATTTTTTCACAAACATATGGAATTATACGAAACTCCGTCTGTATACAAATATTCGTGTGCCGATCACGAAAAATACGCCAGTTTTTGATGTATTTCCCTGTATTTGATTTTTTGCCAGCGAATCTAAAACTTTTGTTGCTTAAAAGTGAACTATAATAGGTAAACTGAAAGATGTTGTTTTTCTCATTGTTTTGAAGGAAATCTATGATGTAAGGTGTTTCCCAATGTATTTCTGATTGATTTCTGTAAAAAGGGGACAAATAAAAGGTACATATATTTTATACCATTACATGAGAATATACCGTTATACATATCCTTGCATTAAGGGAATACCCTTATGGTATTTTTCATAAGAAATAAAAATTGCACGAAACTCCGCCTGTATGCATATATTGGTGAGTGATTCACGAATAACACAACGGGGTTTTACACAACTATTTCAGATTTTTTGCTACCAAATTTCAAACTTTGGTTGGTAAAAAGTGTGGTGTGGTAAACTGAAAAATGTTGCATCTATAATTGTTTTAAACGCAAATCTGTGATCTAACGTGTTTCCTAATGCCTTTCTGATCATTTTCTGTGCAAATAGGATTAATTTCTTTCAACAACTTAAAAAAAATCTAAGGGTATAGCGTGATGTTTTTTCATCACAAATAAAAATTGCAGGAAACTCCGTCTGTATGCATATATTCGTGCGTAAATCACGAATAACGCATCGGTTTTTCCACAACTGTCTTAGATTTTTTGCTAGCAAATCTCAAACATTGGTTGGTAAAAAGTACGGTGTGGTAAACTCAAAACTGTTGAATCTCTGATTGTTTTAAACGCAAATCTATGATCTTACGTATTTCTTAATGCACTTCTGATCACTTTCTGTACAACTAGAAGGATAATTGTTTTCAATGATAAAAGAAAAACGTTAGCTTGATGTTTCTTCTCATAAGAAATAAAAATTGCATGAGACTCCGCCTGTATGCATATATTTGAGTAAATCACGAATAATGCATAGGTTTTTGCGCAACTGTTTTAGATTTTTTGCTAGCCAATCTCAAATTTGGTTGATAAAAAGTACAGAGTGGTGAACTGAAAAATGTTGCATTTCCGATTGTTTTAAACTCAAATATAAGATCTAATGTGTTTCCTAACGCACTTTCGATCACTTTCTGGGCAAATGGAAGGATGTTTCTTTTAACAATTTTGGAAAAAACGTGGAAGATGTTTTTTTCATCAGAAATAAAAAATGCACGAATCTCAGTGTGTATGCTTATATTCGTGAGTAAATCTGGAATAACGCATCGACTTTTGTACAACTGTCTTGAATTTTTTGCTAGCAAATTTCGAACTTTGTTTGGTAAAAAGTAGTGTGGTAAACTGAAAAATGTTGCATTTCTAATTGTTTTAAACGAAAATCTATGATCTAACGTTGCCTGATGCACTTCTGATCACTTTCCGTGCAAATAGAAGGATAACGTCCTTTTAACAATTTTGGAAAAAAACGTAAGGGAATGACATCTGATTTTTTTTTTCATAAGAAACAAAAATTATACGAAACTCCGTCTGTGTGCATACATTTGTGCATAAATCGCGAATAACGCATTGATTTTTCTACAACTGTCTTTGATTTAGGAAAGCAAAAAACTAAGAAAGCAAACCAACAGTAAAGCAAACCAGTAGGAGAGAAAAAACTAACAAAGCAACCAGTGAGAAAGCAACCAGTGAGAAAGCAACCAGTGAGAAAGCAACCAGTGAGAAAGCAACCAGTGAGAAAGCAACCAGTGAGAAAGCAGCCAGTAAGAAAGCAAAAAACTTAGAGCAAAAATCTAAGCTAGAAAAAAACTAAAAAGCAAAAAAAAACAAAAAGTAAAGAACAAAAAAGCAAATCAAAAAACTAAAAAACTAAAAAGCAAAGCAAAACCACTAAAAAAGCAAACAACTAAAAAAGCAAACAGCTAACAAAGCAAGCAGCGTGTAGTGATCACTCATCACTCTTCAGTCCCAACCCTCAAACATCTCTTATCTCGGAGCAGACATTGAATATCTTTATCTTACTCGGAGTGAGCGCCCGAGGGAGTAAGGGATCGATGAGGAACCCAATAGGAGAAAAGGCAATTAAAGCAGGATGAGTTTAATACTTTGTACTTGTGCATTTGAATATTATATTAGTTATTATTTCTTCGTTGCGCACGTCCCATCGTCGAATACTGGCGTACTATCAGTAGCCACCGTGGTCGAGTGATCTATGTCCTGTGTTGTGTATCAGGTCTCTGCTTCGTGTAGAAAGACTGCGGATTCGAAACCCGGCCATGAATACGAGTTGTTTCTCGTTGTTTCGCGCCGTGAGCTCGCACGTATCTGTAAGCTCATGGACACGCCCATCAATCTCCCGGGATCGTCGCATGGAGCTAACCATCACCCTTACTCTTAGGATGCTAACCTTAAGAACTTGAAAAACCAATGCACTAATGTCAATGTACTGTGTATTTGATTGGAAGTAAAGTTGTTTGTTTTTGTTTTTTGTTTTCCGGCAGAGCGCCGGGACGTATAGAGCTTGGTGCGCGTGGCGAGTTGGAGTACATGCACTTCTTGTTGGTGCGTATGTTGTTTGAGCCCATCCTGTCTGCAGACAGGATGGTTGGTTTCTGCTTCCTTCGCTCTGCTGTTGGCTGTAAGTTGATTTCTTCCGGTGATGAGAGTTCTTGTGGATATGTTGACTTTGGAAATGATTGGGAGAGAGTCCTTGACGAGGTGGTGGTAGGTACCAATAAGAAAGATTTGAGGGAGAGTTTAGCACAGGGTGTACCTGAGTATAGGGGTGAAACGGAGAGGGATACTAGGAGGGGAATAGAAATGAGCGCTCTGCGTACATGCGTTGAGTGGTGGGGGTCTGTCCCTGGGGTTTGTTCTTGTAGGTGGCCTCTATAAGGAGTTGTTTTTTCATTGATAATAGGGGTTGGTGGTGGAGGGGCATGGCTCTGGTGGGGGCTATGCGTTTAAGTGTAGTTAGGTAGTCGTGCAATTCAGACTGCGGTTGTAGCCGATTGGGGCTTACGTCTAGTTGACGTTTGTTTTGTTTTGATACCCTAGAGGGGTATTGATGCTAGGTGCGGCAGTGTGGGGTGTCATGTGTATTTGGGTGTTGGAGGCGGGCCGAGTATTTTTGTTTTCGAGCTTGGGAAAGCTCTGTGTGGTATTTGTCTAGTTTCTTGTGGGAATGTGAGGTGTAGGTATAGTTGTGGGTGCATTTGTTCAATGTTAGTCCATATTTTTTTGCGTGTTCGTCAAGAGGGTGTTGATGGGGGCTAGTTTGGTTTGACGGTGTAATTGAGCTGATGTGTTAAAGTCGTGCCATTCTGCGTTTGTGATGAATCGTGTTGCTTTGTTTTGTACACTTTGTAGTTTTGAGAAGGAGGATGGCAATAATGTGTGAAGTGGGATGGCTGGGTAGATGAGGGCTGATCGTATGTAGGCCAGGTAGAGCTTCCTTTTTGTGTCCGAGTGCATGTGTTTAAAACGGTATAAACGAGAGAGGTTATTTTGTGTTATTGTTTTCCTCTGTGTGATGTGTGAGGTGTAACCCTGGCTACTGAGGTGGAGGCCTAAGACTTTGCCCGATTTATCGTACGGGAGGGGGGTGTCGTCTACGCGCACTTCGTGTTTCTTGCGGCGGCTGATGGCTATAAGTTTGAATTTGTTTCAAACGTGACACGAACTGGACTTTTAATATCTTTGACTTGAATATCTTTCCAATGTCCAGTCGTGCCTGTGTACTTCTTCCGACTCCAATAAGTTAAGGAATGTTCCTTCTTTTGCCTTCACTGTGAGATAACGAGTAAGTACGTCTGTACAGCGCAGTGGTCACGGTGACAATTCCTTGTGACGAACAGCGTTTCAGCCTCATTATATAGGGCAGTCGGCTTGGCACTGTGGCCTGAGCGTAACCGCTCATTGGTTAATGACATCAAGCCTCGCGTGGGATTCACTTCTTCTGTCCCGTTTGCTCAATGGTCGATGACGGCTAGCCTCATCGTGAGGCTCGCTTGTAGTCTTT
>VCRD01000001.1:1650211-1677194 GCA_006783055.1 Trinorchestia longiramus | reverse complement strand
AAGTTTTGATTGTTTAAATTATGTTCTAAGATTATGATGGTAAAATATTAGGTGTTTCCATTATTTTGTCCACCACCTGTACATACGTAGGCCTACCTAACTATCGTGCAAAAAATCAGAATTACGGTGTTTAGCATAAAGGTTATAATTTCATGGCAAACTTGAACTTAAATTTAAAAAAAAGACTCCAATAGTTTGGAAATTCACAGCACAAGCTCGATTATGAGCTTAATTCTTATGAAAAACTCAGTAAATTCAGTAAATTCTATTTGTAATTGAATGAAATAATAGTACTCCTCAAGACGTACCTGTGTTGCCACTCTGACGCTAATTTACCTGTTATATCGTATTGAAGTTTCTGTTGCAGTTGTGTCGTGATGTCACATTTCATTATAATCTGTTCAACTCGTGAAGTAATTCTCTTGTAAAGATAAATAGAGCTGTAAATTTTATGTCGGCATGTGTTCATATATGTTTGAATAAAGACGAAAACAATTCCCAGGCTGGTCAATTCTATGGTTAGTCTTTGGACGACTAAGCTTATAACGTTTCAGAACTTTTTGTTAAACGTTGTTCTACCACGAACACTAATTATCAATGTTCATGCTCAAATTATTGCGAATCCTTGTACTCTAACGTCCACCAACAAAGTCACAATGTGCTCGTAAAAGTAACTTAAATCAGGAAACCAGTTACCGTAGACTTAAATGAACACTTTTCGTTGCTTGCTGTGTAGAGACAATCGATATTACCGAGGCTGTGTATATTTCTGAGACATTAATGTTATTTAGATCATTAGTGAGTAACGGGACTTACTGTTCTAGTGTATTGTCACTAATATACTGCTGATATTGACTAGGCTAAGGCATTCAATAGCAATTTAATTCGCAAAATTACTGGAAAATTGGAGTCCCTACGACCTCATCACACAAGCTCACACAGCAAAGTTCGCTGTCGTATTCAACATTGTAAATTGAGCTCAATATGACGACAGCATGACGTACCAGTAATGGTGATGACACGTAGTTTATTTCCTAAATTATAAAATTAAATAATATAATATTATAAAATGGTGACTGGTCTGATGCTCAACATAAGGGTATAATGATGTAACAATAATGATTTCATCATATTGTGTAATCTTCAATCAAAAGAATAAACGATATAATATTATGTGATGCTTGTAGGTTTGGTTGGAATAGAAATATTGAGTTGGCTACTCATGACTAGAACACGTAGAAGAACCGTAGAACTTTATAAAACTGGTAAGCTGATTAATAAGTACACCTGCGCTACAAAAACAGCGCCAATAAACAGTAAAATATTCATAATAAATTCTGCTATGGCAACTATTAAGAAAGCTGTACTACTCAGAGTAAAAGAAACTGAGTTTTGACGAGAGCAAACCACGCTCATATGTCTTAATAATATAATAGTATGCGAAGTATTATGGTGAGGTGGGTCTGTGTGGTCACTGTGTCGATACAAGTGTGTGGGTTGGAAACAAAAAGCTTCCCTAAAGACTGGTGCTACGTGCGTGACTGATGTCTTTACTTTAGACGGTATGGGACTTGGTAGCAGCCCAAGAATAGGCCAAACAGCTCGTTTCTTTGCTCTATTCTATTTTATTTTATTATAGAGTTTTCAGACACGTGCAAGTTCAAAATTCTCCAGTGATCAAGTAGCACTTAAAGAACTGAGAAATCTTTTCTTCATTAAGTAACGTGTTCGTCTCATGCACCGGTTCATGTCCCGACACCGATTTCAGAATAACAGGGTGCGTTATTATAAGCGTTAGTAGCAGAATAGAATGAGGCTATAGGAACGAACCTCCTGGCCCATTCTTGGGTCGGATAATTACTTCGATAATTATTCGGTTGTTTACCCAAGTCCCATGCCGTATTTCTAGCCGCGTCAACCATGTCGGCAGCGGGATTCGAACCCGGGTCTTTCCGCTCGCAAGCAGATTCGCTCACCAGTCGACCAAGCTGGTGACCAAGCATTGTTTTTATGATTATTATCATATGGAAGATAATTATTATTCTAATCAAGATATGACTCTCTTTACTCAACTTCACTACACTATTCATTAACGCTCATGTGGGTCTTATGTTCATATTCATTTATACTGGCAACGTATGCCTCTGTACCGTGGCTCCACACGCCCTGCCGTGTGTGCCCCCCAGCGTCGCTCTGGCGCTTCACTGTCTTCTTTTTGTCAAGTTGTCACGACTGACCGCCTGGGCTTGGCAGAACTTGGCCGCCCCAGCTGTCCGATTTGTCAAGGCTGGTCTTGTCAGTCGCTTGTCTAGCAATCGCTGCCATCCCGGCAGCCTC
Source organism: Trinorchestia longiramus (assembly GCA_006783055.1). NCBI lineage: Eukaryota > Metazoa > Arthropoda > Malacostraca > Amphipoda > Talitridae > Trinorchestia > Trinorchestia longiramus. Next base: position 1,674,857 of record VCRD01000001.1, on the reverse strand, counting down.
TTGCATGTCATTTTGTGTCAAAACTCGGAGCATTTCTGGCTTCTTTCATCACTGAACAGAATTTCTTCAAGCTTTGATGCAGACATGCAAAGCGTGGACAGAATGCGTTCTAATGAGAACGAATGTCGGCTTGTGTTTTATTGCATCAGTCTTTGTTATGTAGAGTTGTTAGTCAAGGTCATGCTTGACTTTGCAAGTCAAGGTTGTGTTGGTCTGTGTTAGTCAAGGTTGTGTTGGTCTGTGTTAGTCAAGGTTGTGCTGGTCTGTGTTAGTCAAGGTTGTGTTGGTCTGTGTTAGNTACTGGCGCTCTATGGGGTACTGGCGCTTTATGGGGTACTGGCGCTCTACGGGGTACTGGCACTCTATGGGGTACTGGCGCTCTATGGGGTACTGGCGCTCTACGGGGTACTGGCACTCTATGTGGACAGGTTAACGTGCTGTATGTTAATGATCCGCTGGAAAAATTCCTAAGTTTAGGATGCTACACTTCACCGTCACAGTCAGATCTTTAATACTGAAGTGTTAGTTTATTAAAAGATGAAGGAAAAATGGCTTTAAAACCTCTTCCTCTGTAATAATCAAATTTATACCCTCTGTCCTAAATGTTGCCTCCCTTTAAGTAAATGCTACATGCCTCTTTACTGGAGGTTACCTACATCTTCACTGGAGGCTACATCCTTCTTTACGGAAGACTACAACATGTATTTTCAGAATATATGTATATCTTTGAAGCGGCATGGTGCGGAACTTGGTTAAATTACCAAACAGGAAAATTTTCACTGATGACAAACTGACCTCCACGTAAGTTAAATACTTTTTAGTAGAGAAAATGAAACATTTGTGCATGGTTCAAGTTACTAAACTGAAATTTTTACGTAGTGGTTGGCATCGCAGTGTGAGCCGCAAAGTCAAAATGAAGAAGAATTAGCCCTAAAAAATGTTTAACATTCAATGACTGTAAATTAAAGCATGAGATAGTAGAAAGAAACAGCGAAATTGAAAGGACAACAGCAACGTGTAGGAAATTAAGTTTTGTGAGATAAAAAGAGAGATAATAAAAACATATTCGTGAAAGAGTAGGAAATAAAGAAAGCAATACAAATATTTAAAGCAAGAAAATTCTGTGGTACAGGACACCTTCCACAGCTCCTGGGGCTGACGAGCAGCATCAGAACACTGACAACAAAACTTACGAATAATGTAATAAAAAATGAGAGTGACGCGCAAGAAATGGTCATCACGTCCGTAAAACAGCAAGTGTGAAGTGCTGAAAATGGGCACTACGCCACCAAAACAAGTGTGAAGTGTAGGAAATGGGCACTACGCCACCAAAACAAGTGTGAAGTGCTGAAAATGGACACTACGCCACCAAAACAAGTGTGAAGTGCTGAAAATGGACACTACGCCACCAAAACAAGTGTGAAATGCTGAAAATGGACACTACGCCACCAAAACAAGTGGGAAGTGCAGGAAATGGGCACTACGCCACCAAAACAGCAAGTGCGAAGTTTAGAAAATGGTCACCACGCCCCAAAACAGCAAGTGCGACGCAATACAGGAGAGCAAGTGCAGCTGTAGAAGAGGTAACCGGCTGCCTCGTTATCGGTCCTGATAAGAGATAGTGACTGAAGAGTGTAGATGACACGCAACATCTGCATGATAATTCATTCTAACCATGTGGTAATATTGCATCAGTTTCATTTAGTTACGCATTAACATTGCATTATTTCACTCTAACCATGTCTTAACAATGGTTCATTTATCTCTAACCATATCTTAACATTGCATTATTTTACTTTAACCATGTCTTAACATTGCTTCATTTCGTTCCATTGGTGTTTTAACACTGCATTATTTCACTCTAACCACTTGGCAGCATTACATCACTTCGATTTAAGAACTCCTCTGATTTTTAATATCAACTGTAATGATTTTTCGAACAAAGTCATACACATTTTTATTAAAATGATAATGGATTACAATGACATTCTTAAAGAAACTTTGATGAACGTTGCAGCGATTGTCGACTTTCATAGAAAACATTCTGAATTCTGCTATGGACGACAAACAACCTCAAAAATGTTCAGACTACAAACTTATTGACACGAAACGTAGTGTTCATTCATTATTAAGTTATTGAGAGGTTAGTGTTATTCGAGTGCCACGTATGGTACTCAAATGAAGGTAATGAATGAAATTTCAGCACTTGTCAAGATTTTTTCTAGTCAAGATTTGTCCTTGTTAAGATTTTCACTAGCCAAGATTTTCACTAGTCAAGATTTTCCCTTGTCGAGCTGTTCACCTTCCGAAATTTTCCCTTGTCGAGATTTTTACTTGTCGAGATATCCACTTGTCCAGATTTTTCCTTGTCGAGATATCCACTTGTCCAGATTTTCACTCGTAGAGATTTCGACTTGTCCATATTTTTGCATACAAACAACCTATGCACGGAATTATATATGAATACAATAGAGCTACCTAGCAAAGAGAGTGTATGCACCAGCACCCACAACAACAAAGGCGGCTGCCTGAAGTTGAAGTTAATGTTGGACTGCAGTTGTCCTTGTTAGTGTGTCCAGCAGTGTGCTGTGATTTATACTTAACGAATCGTTTCAGAAGTGCAATGTCTCCTAACGTGAACTCGCAAAAATTCTTCCCACAAATATACTTTTTATTTTTTTATTGTAACTGTGCCGTTTGTAAATAGAGCAACAAATTATAAATCAAAAGTTAGAAGGGGAAATTAGAATTAACGTTTCACTTTCGAATCTGTCAGGGTATTAAAATATTGAGTCTGAACGCAGACACATTATATGAACTAGGAGTATTACTGTACTAACTGAAATAATACCTAAGATACCAAAGAATTTATTTACGGGCCATGGTGTAAAGTTATTTTTCAAAGGAAATTTTTTGTTGTCTCCAGCGTTTCCGTACTTAAGACACAAGGTCACTGTGTTCCTTGAACATTCAGCACTGAAGTCAAACAAAATTTATTAAATCAGTTGAACAGAGTGAAAACCAAGCAAAGGTTAAGGTAATATGGAACGAGTACGCTGGTGACTGATATAAGAAGGCAGAGAATAGTAGAATATAGTCGAAATTGAGCTAAGGAAAATGTAATGGAACGTGAATAGTTGAAATTGGAAGATTATTGAAGTTAAACAAAGTAGAGGTAGACTAAGTAATATTTACGAAAGCGTGAACGAAGACCCACAATGAACCTGAAATTGATATACATTTTGATTATCGTGCAGATCATAACACATCTACAGAGACCCTACAAAAATGTATAATCATTTATGTTAATAGTCGTACGGTACTATTTAAGTTCCAAAAACAACAAGCAAATCGAAGTAACAAAACCCAAGCAACTGAACTTATTTAAATTTTTAGATTAGAATAAAAAATTCTATTGTGAAATTTGCCTCTATACACGAGCGTTTTGACTCTTGAAGGAGACTGCATAAATAACACAAGGTTTTGACTGTCTTGAAGGAGACTGCATAAACAACACGAGCGTTTTGACTGTCTTGAAGGAGACTGCATAAATAACACGAGCGTTTTGACTGTCTTGAAGGAGACTGCATAAACAACACAAGGTTTTGGTTGCCATGAAGTGTAGTCCCGTACATCACAAGAAAAGAACTGAGATGCTCAGTAATTATTTGATAACACAACTGAGACGGGCCTGCTGACATCCAGAAGAACACCGGCACAAAGTGCGCGCTTTATCTACCTAGACACGGCGTAATTACGCAATTATCTACTTTACGACCGAGTAAATACATTAGAGCCATTTAATGTGGTCAGTAAGATAAATGATACTCCGTGTACATTAACAGTATTTACATGAATGTTAATTATTTTAAAACGGAGTATACAACCCAAGTAAAGTTCAAAATAAAAGCGTTTGTCGAAGTTGATGGTTGATGTGAATGCTGTTATCTTTAATGTGCTAAAAAACATTTTGATTGATATTCAACCCAACCCCAGAACTCCGCAACTAAATGTTTCTGTAAACAATAACTTTCCTATAAGATTCTAAAATAAATCTTCTGATGGAACTTATTTAATTTTTGGGGGCAATTTCTTTTTTTAATGATAATGTTGCAGTTGACAACATTTTCCCACAATTTTATCTGAAATCTACTCGAATTTGAGAGGTCAGCGCACCTTATAATAATGCTACGTAATTATGCCCGGAAAAATAGCAAAACAATCATTTTCGTGTACGTGACATAGAATCAAAAAGTGGTGCGAGACCATCCTTCCTCAGCTGACTCCTAGCAACAGAGTTATGTGAAGGAAATTCTAGCCTCGTATGATGGATACTTTGAGTTCAGACATTCATGGCTAGCTGTTGGCAGCACGGATTAAGATTACACAGTGTGTAGCGAGGCAAATGTCAGAACAGGAAATTAGGGTTGACGTCTCACTTGTGTATTTGACAGTGTATTAAACTGAGTCTCTGAAAGCACACGTGAACAAAGCCCAAGTACATATACAGGTGGTTGGTAGCTATGATACCAGGGTACTGATCAGCAAACCAAGATATAAAGAACGTAAGTGTTCGAAGGAAATTGTTATCTAGTAGCAGGACACCAACCAATGAGGATCTTCGATCCCGACGACTAAGCTTGGTCGTGTCATCGCAGAAAGACGATGTAGAATAGAATAGAATGAGGCTATAGGAACGAACCTTCTGGCCCATTCTTGGGTCGGATAATTACTTCGATAATTATTCGGTTGTTAACCAAAGTCCCATGCCGTATTTCTAGCCGCGTCAACCATTCGAACCCGCGTCTTTCTGCTCGCAAGCAGATTCGCTCACCAGTCAACGAAGCTGGTGATAAAGCTAGATAAAGCTAGTGTCAAGCTAGTGTCAAGCTAGTGCAAAGTTGGCACTGCACTCAGTGATGTTTTGAAACTTGTGAAAACGAAGCAAACTTATGTTTTTGATTTTCACTACATAATGAGGTTAACATTGCGCTTGTTTCCTTTTTATTTTAGGTTACGGGACGTAATTTCATTTTGAATCATAAGTAGTACTAAATTTGGTTGAATTATATTATTTATTTTACTCCTGCCAAATTTGAATTGATAGCCTTAATTTTTACATTATTCCTTTTGATGTCGTATTTTCTTAATGGTTCTATGGAGGTTTTGAGACTATTTTAATAACTCCACTCTTAATTACTAGTAGACCCACACGTGAAAATTCACGTGTTTCTACTGAATTTTTTCGTTTGATTTGCCAGTGAACGCGCGCTTTGCAAAAAAGTTTCCACATTGAAGGATGTGCCTTTGGTATCCACAATACAATGCTTACAATACATGTATACCCTACCTAATTTCGTCCAATCTAAATTCTTACGAGCGTCACAGGAAGACGAAACGAGCAAGCAACAAACTGGGCATTATTATTCCACTATCCCACTCTATTATAACAAGCCAGTTCCAGTGGAAATTCCTCGATTTAGATTTGATTAATTTGAAATTAGTATAAAGATAAATGCATTGAAAACACGACGAATTATTGTGTCTTAAATGAATACTTTTCATTAATATATACAAGACTTTCATTCTGTATCTTATCTACCGATAACATGACCCAGATAGTACCCGTTAAAATTCCTTGATTTAAAAGTGACGAAATTAAGGATCTATGAAATAAATTCATTGTTAAGTTTCCCCCGTGGTATTATCAAAATCTGAATATTTTTTAGGAATATATACAGAACTTCCATTCTGTGTCTTATCTACCGATAACATGGCCGTGTAAGAGAAGAAAACTAATATCGGAAAAAATCGAGTATTTTATAGTGATCCGGCGCCATTGGTATCCACAAAACAATGCTTGTAATACGAGTACATGCATACCCGTTCTGATTTCAGTTTAATAATTTTTCTTCAGTAATAGATAGAAAGTAATGGGACGGACACACACAGATACAGAGAGAGAGAGAGAGAGATATGGAGATACATTATTTATTATATATTTAGATACCCAACTTGTATAATAATACACAGTTTGTTGATTGCTTGCTTGGTCCGTTTCTCTGTCACGGTCTTAAGGATTTAGATAGGAGGAAATTCGATCAGATATATGTATACATGCATTGTAAGCATTGTATTGTGGATACCAAAGACACATCCTTCAATATGGGAAATCCTTTGCAAAGCCCGCGTCCACTGGCAAATCAAACGAAAACATTCAGTAAAAAACACGTGAATTTTCACGTGTGGATCACTAGTATAGCAGAATACTATTCTGAGTACGTTTTCATTTTGCGAGCTAGAGAGCCACTTCCTCGTATTCTTGCAGGGAACAGATTCCCCAATAAAAACAACTGGGACGCTGATATTTAGAATAGAATAGAATGAGGCTATAGGAACGAACCTTCTGGTCCATTCTTGGGTCGGATAATTACTTCGATAATTATTCGGTTGTTTTACCCAAGTCCCATGCCGTATTTCTAGCCGCGTCAACCATGTCGGCAGCGGGATTCGAACCCGGATCTTTCCGCTCGCAAGCAGGTTCGCTCACCAGTCGACCAAGCATACATTTCACAGTAGCATGCTGTACAACGAGCCCGTGTCATCCATTAAAATGGTATCACGAATACTGAACACTCGTAACTTTTGCGCTTGAAGCTCTGGTGCACCACTTGAAGCTCTGGTGCACCACTTGAAGCTCTGGTGCACCACTTGAAGCTCTGGTGCACCACTTGAAGCTCTGGTGCACCACTTGAAGCTCTGGTGCACCACTTGAAGCTCTGGTGCACCACTTGAAGCTCTGGTGCACCACTTGAAGCCCTGGTGCACCACTTGAAGCCCTGGTGCACCACTTGAAGCTCTGGTGCACCACTTGAAGCTCTGGTGCACCGCTTGAAGCTCTGGTACACCGCTTGAAGCTCTGGTGCACCACTTGAAGCTCTGGTGCACCACTTGAAGCTCTGGTGCACCACTTGAAGCTCTGGTGCACCACTTGAAGCTCTGGTGCACCGCTTGAAGCTCTGGTGCACCACTTGAAACTCTGGTATTTGATAGCACAACTCAAAGGCCTGAGTTGTGAAGTATTTTATGATAACATTACCTGGTTAAATATTTCCCTAAAGTGCATGATTTTGGTGAGTGAAAATGAACATGACACATTTAATTAGGCTGACTTTTGTGTTATAAAATAATTCGTTATCTGGAATGGCACACTGTAGTATAATATGGAAAAATGCATTTTACATTAAATCTTCTCATATTATTTATACTCATAACATAATTAAGATCATTAGATATTTATCTTTCTAAACGAGCATATTGGTGTATGTTTAGATTTCTCATGTGATAATCATTTAAAGCCTAAAAAGAATATTTAAACGAAACAAAATTTTTATATAAGAAATTATATTTCCGATCAAGAATACAGTACAGATACAGTAGCAGTCTTTTTAACCGGCATCCATGGCACTTTGCGGTTGCCGGTTAATATCACCCAAGTAACCACAAACAATTCATACACACGCTAGACAGAAAGAAGAAAACAATATCAATTGCTTGAAGCAGTTAAAGAAGAAAAACCAATGAATAAATATATAAAGCTTGGCGAGCGAGTGCCGGTTTTGAGGAATTCTGCTGTACATTAGATTTTCAATTTTTAATGTTGACATATTTATAGTAGTGTTGCTGCAATAAGCAACAATATAATAATAATTCTGTGCCACAACTTGAAGTAGAGACTCGATAGAGCATTTCGATGAGCATGATTGTCTAGTCTTACTCCGAGCGTCCAGCATCGCAGCATGCTGGACGTGTTTCTCGTCCGCCGATGATCAGGCACAAACAGAGCAAGGCGACTACGAGTATTGAACCCGAGTCTTCCCGCATTGCGAGCAGGGATGCTTACTACTCGGCCCCTGTTGCAGCTCAGTGTTTCTTATAGTCACGTTTGAACAAATTGAGAGACACCGAGGTATTCTAATTGTCATTAAAATCAATTCTTCTGGAATACAATATATTATGTTGTTGAAAACTAATGATGGTTAACCTGACACTGAAAAAGTTCTTCGTAATGAAGATTAAAGTACTGAGCACCAACCGAGTTTGCCTTAAATTTCTAACACTGGACAGAAAACCGCTTAAACAAATTAAAATAGCATTCAATTTCCCACCTTGCTTCCCTAGTCCTACAGTGGCCACGCCCAGCTCACCATAAAAGTTCACAGAAACATTTGTTAGGCCTTTTCAATTTGGAGTATTTTTAAGGCTGAGTTCTATTAACGCAATTGGAGTGATGTTTTCTGCACGCGTATTGGTCCCAAAAATGGTTTTCCATTAGAACGAAGCAGATAAAATACTTGGTCTTGTTTGTTCTGACATGAAACTGTAGCCTCACTCCCTCGTAAAGCACGTTACAGTTGGTATATATATGAGCATAGCTTATTTTAAAATTTATCATCACTATTTTTTCTACAAAATTCGTAAAAACCTTTATCAATTTTCTGCGGGACAAATTGGGATGCTGTACACTTAGACAGTGTAACGTACATACCCAACAGTCGTGTTTGTATGTTAGGGAGGTAGTCACGTACTAACGAAAACTGTACAGGCATTCAACATTCCGTGACATAGCTTCCCATACAGGGAAAAGAGAATGAAGAATGAAGACATGTTGAGAAATACGTGTTCTCTATGATGCCAAGACATGCTTTGTCCTCCCTAACTAACTCATCGTTAACGATTGTGTTAAGATCGGCAGTTGTAATTCAAGGTCATTAAGTGTTGAAATTTTAACACACAATGATCTCGAATTATTTTGAAAGGTTGAAACGTAGAAAAGATAGGGGTAACCTCACCACTTCGTTTTGGTGATCACAGTTTTCATGACAAGATGTAGAACTCAATTCAATCAGGTCCAATTTAAAACAACTTACATTCACGGGAATGTAAGTTGTTTCGTTTCTAAGACGTGCACATAACAAAACAAAGGCTTAGGCATCCAAGTGGTTGTTCAGTACTACACACCGTTACCAAAGATAATCTTGTATCAGAAATGCGGGAATTTGAAGATCTTTCAGGTAACTGAAGAGAGCGAGTTGATCTTATCCAACACTTATACCCTCGCGGGTATTTACTGAAGTTAAAATTAACAAACGGAACTCATATCGCAAGCAGGTGCTGAAAACTCTGTTGTGTCAATAGAATTAAAAAACTAGCATATTGATTGATGGTATATCATACGGGTTCCTAAATGAACGCGGGTGTCATGTATTCTGTGTCTTCTTGACTTGTTTTCGTGTTTCCTGGTGCATGTCCAAAACAAGACCTTATAAAAATATGAATGTTTTATTATGGATTTTTTAGAAATGATGTTTGACTGGGGCTACGTGAGCCACCTGCATGTCAACGCGTACACAGGCACCAGCTGGCACACTTAAGCTCATCATCGTTATGGTATTTGGTTGCAGTTTCGAATTATAATTCAAATTAATGATTTGTAGAATGATAATTTTAAGTGCTTGATAATGAACAGCTAATGATTAGTTGAATGATAATTCGAATGTTGGTCTTTATAGATGTGAGCAAGAATTATCTGGGATTTGCCTGCATGAATAAAAATGAGGACATGGGTAAGTATTGTCCATTTCTATCAAGTAATGGTGGCGACTACAGAGATTACTTTTATTAGATGGGATTAAGATTAATTTGACTATTAAAGGGATTACTTGTATGAGAGGGGATTAAGATTCATGAAGGGGATAAGAAGTCCAGACAAACAAAAAATATTTGTGTGTTTCACGTATACCGCAATGGAAAAACGTTTCTTTCTTTTTTTCTTTACTCCCCTCTGATGTGCATACAATGATTTACGACACATCTGCATCCTATACATTGTTTACATTTTATAAGAGGGGCTGAGGTCAAAAATTGTTCTTGTTATACGGTCTCAGAAAACAAGAAAATGAACTATTTCCGAAAACGTCAATAAATCTTTCAATTTTCCGACAACACATAGTTATGGGGAAGCGATTTCCTGGTTCTTTCAAATTTTTACTCCCCATAAAAATCTCCAAAACTATCCCCCCCTTCACTCACAACAACCCCTGCCCCTCCCTCTCCAGACACACACTCTTGAGCTACATTATCCGGTGTAGTTCGTGATTTTGTGCCTCGACTCCTTCACAAAACGCTGTTCGAGACACCAGAAAAGGTTTGCGGACATTTAATGCACTTGTGGTGCGAGGTTTAGCGGAAGTAAGACGGCAGCATGTACGTCGTTCAGGGGAGGTTATTTAAGACACAGTTTACAAGCAGTCAAGCCTGCCACTGTACGAAATTTTAAGCGTGATGCCCCCGCAGCTCAAAATACCCTCGTTCCCTCGCTGTTATCCTGAAGCGCTTGCTGTACTTCAGAAGCCTGGGGCTCTTTTGTGACGCTTGTGCGAGAATTTTATGTTGGATTCGTGCTTTCCGCTGGAGGGAAAGAATTTTGTGAACTTCTGAGTGTAGTTTGCGTTCATAATATTGTGAAGATGCCACGTATGTTACACTGCGAGTATTGTGTTAGCTGAACACGTAAACAGCTTATAGTATTGTGTTGCGAGTATACCAGTATTACGTTAAATGTGCACGTATTATTTTACCAAGATATATAATATATGAGTAATGAGTTAACTGACACGTAAACTACTTGTATTGTATTGCGAGTACGCGAGTATTGCGTTAACTGTGCACTTGAACTACGTACTCATATTGCAATGCGAGTATCTTGCACGCAATGATTGACAACTCTAAATTTATAGCACAGAAATTTTGAGCCTAACAATTTGGCTTAGATTCCTTCAGATGCTGCACTTGAATTCACACTCAATTTATTTATAACTTGACCTATTGGTACACGATGAACTATAAATAATGAATTCATATATAAGTACATTAAAGTCATGAACATAGAATAGAATAGAATGAATGAGGCTATAGGAACGAACCTTCTGGCCCATTCTTGGGTCAGATAATCACTTCGATAATTATTCGGTTACCCAAGTCCCATGCCGTATTTCTAGCTGCGTCAACCATGGCGGCAGCGGGATACGAACCCGGGTCTTCCCGCTCGCAAGCGGATTCGCTCACCAGTCGACCAAGCTGGCGAATATTGTAAATAACAAAACCTGAATGAAACCTTCAACATATTTGAAAAATATAACGTGACATTTTCTAAATAATTATTTAAGGCTGACCACGCGGACGATCCTCAGTCTGTTGAGTGTTGCAGACTGTTTGTGTGCAGACAATAGAGAAACTCTTCTTACATTCAAAGAAAATCAGCACATACTTGTCAGACTCCGACCATGTATGGGCTCTGCTACAACCTCTTCAAGGACAGCGTTATGAAGTATAAATCCATAAATAATTATAATGATCCAAAATATATAAATTTACAATTTATAGCCTTTCACCAGTTTATTTTGGCTTCATATGTTGTTAATCGTTCATAATATCGATATGATGACAATAATGACGCCATCACTAATAAACTGTAATAACAATAATACAATATCTCAGAATAAGCTCATCAAATATTTTAAATATTTTCAAAAATTTCAAATATACTTTTTACTTTCAAAATTAACACAATTTTGGTAATGATAATACTATTAATCATAGTACAGGGTGGCGCATAAGTAACTCACCCTTTTAAAAAATTAATAATAAATAAAGTATTACCTCAATATACACTGGGTATCTGTAGACAGGATACGACATGTAAATAAACTTTAAGAGTTCCTCTATCGTTTACAATTATCCCCATCGTTATACCTTTCATAGTTTATTTATTATTAGTTTTTTAAAAGGGTGCGTTACTTACGCGCCACCCTGTACTAGTGTATCGAAGTATACTACCGATTATAGTCGCATTTGTATCAATAGTAATGCAAGTAATAAAAATTTCAACAACTATCACAACAACAAAAATATTCTAACAGACAACGTCTAGATATCATTGAGCCTAAAAGACAGGCAAATCGAACACCCATAAACCACTAGTGAGGAAAGAAATACGAATAGCAGTAATAAAGGTGGAGAAAAATAACTTTGTTGGAATTAGGTGGTCTGATCCCAGCAGTTCGGGAGGCAGCTCAGTGGAGAAGGTCAGCAAAAACATACCATCAATAAGTTGAGGAAACTCTCAAATAGCAATAATGAAAATAACAATAGAAATGAGAGCCCCAGACTAGGAGCAACGTGCTGCTAGGTCCGTCATAACGGATTGCGGTAAATAGGCGGCGCAATCAGGGCGATGGCATGTAAACACGCAATAAATACGAGTCTTGTTAGCTGCGTGTAAATGGCAGCATCGCGCCCGCCAATTATCATCTCCCCTGCCATGTTCTGTGGCAATAATTTATTGCTGTTGGTCAGAGCAGTAATACATTTGTGCACACATTTACGAGGACTTCGGGCTTCCCACGGCGTTAATGTACTTCTCATTCTCAGTATTGTATCTTCTACACGTGACTAAAGTTATTGTAACTCGTGCAGTATTTCTCATTCTCAGTATTGTATCTTCTACACGTGACTAAAGTTATTGTAACTCGTGCAGTATTTCTCATTCTCAGTATTGTATCTTCTACACGTGACTAAAGTTATTGTAACTCGTGCAGTATTTCTCATTCTCAGTATTGTATCTTCTACACGTGACTAAAGTTACTGTAACTCGTGCAGTATTTCTCATTCCCAGTATTGTATCTTAGATACGTAACTAAAGTTATTGTAACTCGTGCAGTATTTCTCATTCTCAGTATTGTATCTTCTACACGAGACTAAAGTTACTGTAACTCGTGCAGTATTTCTCATTCCCAGTATTGTATCCTAGATACGTAACTAAAGTTATTGTATCTCGTGCAGTATTTTTCATTCTCAGTATTGTATCTTCTACACGTGACTAAAGTTACTGTAACTCGTGCAGTATTTCTCATTCCCAGTATTGTATCTTAGATACGTAACTAAAGTTATTGTAACTCGTGCAGTATTTCTCATTCTCAGTATTGTATCTTCTACACGTAACTAAAGTTATTGTAACTCGTGCGGCATTTCTCATTCCCAGTATTGTATCTTAGATACGTAACTAAAGTTACATAGCTGAAATTATAGTAACTTGCGCAATATTATCAGGCAAGTATTTGCATGCTTAGTTGCAGCACTAATGATACCTCAAGATACATAACTTAAGTTGCTGTAACTCGTACAGTATTGTCAGGCAAGCATTTACGAGCTCACAGACTAATGATACTTCTATCTATATTTGGGACACCCGCAGCCAGTAACACGTTTGTCATCGTCACTTGTGTTGTATTTATACGCAATGCATCTGTCAGCGCTGTTCTAACACCACAATTATCTTCCTTTATGAAAATTCCGGAAAAATTTACGACCTCGCAGACTTACAGCCGCTATATTACTCTGGACGATCCTTTATAGTAAGTAAGGGTGAATGTGCTGATCAGATTGTAACTACTGTAACTGTACAGAGAACGTGTTGCTCGATGCAATGCTGGCAGAATTAAATACAGAATAATATCATATTGTTGTTTAAAACTTGCTAGAAGTGAAATATACGTTAGCTCAATCATCTGCTTCTGAATACTACCAGTCAAGTTTAGCGGAGAACAAAGCGAATCTGGATACTTTTTTGAAGTGGTCATTACCTTTTCATATAATTTTTCTTTATTGAAGTAGTGAATTGTGTTGTTCATTTGTAAAGTTACTTAGTAATTTAGAAACTAGACATCCTTTATAGATATTCACCACGAACATTAAAATTCTGACGTGTTAAAACACTTCTCTGAGTACTCGGTGATGTAGGTTTTAATAGACGCACGCGCTAGCAAGAGTCAGAGAATAAATAGAATAAAATAGAATAGAATATAGCAACAGGAACGAGCTGTTTGGTACATTCTTGGGTTACCAGCCAAGTCCCATGCAGTCTAACGTAAAAGCATTAATCACGCACATGCACCTCAATTCTACATAGAAGAGATAGCGCGTCTCGAAGCCTATAGTTACTATGCCAAATTATTGCGAATTACATTGCAACTCTGAGACAACTGGTTACTAGAACGATGAAGGAACAACCCACCACGTCTTGATTTTCTGCCATCCACTGACGTGTAAGACATTACTTGAAGATGACTGGTTTCAGATGAACCCATGACCTGACTTGATAACCATGGCTTCAGTACCCATGTCCTGACTTGATAACCATGGCTTCAGTACCCATGTCCTGACTTGATAACCATGGCTTCAGTACCCATGTCCTGACTTGATAACCATGGCTTCAGTACCCATGTCCTGACTTGATAACCATGGCTTCAGTACCCATGTCCTGACTTGATGATATTTAATTTAAAATAAAGGACACTTGATCGGATTACACAACACACTGTTTAGTGTTTAACACGTTAACTCCGAAGTGGTACGTATGTGTACCACTGAGGTTAGATTCTTTAATTTTTTCAGATCCTTCTAGTGACTATTCGTACAAAGTGAAGTTTTACACCAATCAGGCAATCGGAGGCAACGTGTTAAAAGACAAATCATGTTCGTCGTTTCATGTATAAAACTGATGATATCGAAGCTCAAAATTTTACGCAGTACAAAATGCAATTTCTTTTTGTGAGCTCGAATGAGTTTGTAATGATTTTCATTCGAAAATTTACTTCGAGGTACTTGAGAATGTGTAAAAATTAATTATGTGTACAAAAAAGAAAGACATAATCCCCAACGCGTGCTCGACACAAAATATGACTATAGGTTCCTCAGCAAGCAGAAGGAAGGCTTGTAAAAAGGATAATCTATGAGCAAAAACAGTTCATGCACATTTACAAAATGGTACAATTATAATAAAGTTAAACAATGGTGAGCTCTCAGCAAAATTTCAGGGTGTCAAGACAAACAGCCTGCAGTAAGCCTACACAAACAGCCTGCAGTAAGCCTACACAAACAGCCTGCAGTAAGCCTACACAAACAGCCTGCAGTAAGCCTACACAAACAGCCTGCAGTAAGCCTACACAAACAGCCTGCAGTAAGCCGACACAAACAGCCTGCAGTAAGTCCAGAGAAAGAGCCTGCAGTAAGCTTAGAGAAACAGCCTGCAGTAAGCCTGGAGAAACAGCCTGTAGTAATACAGAGAAACAGCCTGCAGTAATACAGAGAAACAGCCTGCAGTAATACAGGAAAAGAGCCTGCAGTAATACAGGCCGGTCATCACTAGGAGGCTGCACTAGGAAGCAGTACTAAGAGGCAGCACTAGGAGGCAGCACTAGGAGGCAGCACTAGGAGGCAGCACTAGGAGGCAGCACTAGGAGGCAGCACTAGGAGGCAGCACTAGGAGGCAGCACTAGGAGGCAGCACTAGGAGGCAGCACTAGGAGGCAGCACTAGGAGGCATCACTAAGAGGCAGCACTAGAAGAGTTCAGTCTGGAATGTGAGAAGAGGACACAGCTGACGTAGGGACATGGGACAGGCAGGGGCAAGATAGTGGAGGCCAGAGGCCTAAGTGTTATCTGGGAGGACGGTAGGACTAGCATGTTTAAGGAGACCAGAGCATGTAAATAAGACTAAAATTAAGATACAACACCTGGAAAGTTGGTGGAAAACATGCCAAGAAGTAGAACGGAAAGTTTCTGAGGGAGATAAGCTGTGTATGAGTACGTTTCCATGAGTAATGGCACGATTATTCATGGATAAGTTGTGCGAGAAAGGGTCATGGATGAGATTTAGAAGAAGGCTTATGGAATAGTTCTATGGAATGATAAACGGTTACGGAAAAGTACTGGAAGGGATGTTTGAGAAAGACTATGAGGTAGGGTTGTATGGAAATGCATGGAAACCGTAATATGATGAGAAAAGAACTGGAGAAAAGATAAAGGAGATTTTATAAAAGAATGATGAAAAAAGTATGAATACTAAACCGAAGGTAAGATCACACAAGAGTAACAAATAAACTGATGCATGAAACCCCCTAAAAACGTGTTTCGAGTAACTGATTGAAAATCAAGAGAGGTAATTAGAAGGGTATCTGCAAGAGATACAAAGAAGAGCAGCTGAAATTGCTCTCAAGTGTAAGTAATAAAGATTAGGTGGTTTAATTTGATACGACCCTGTGACTGCACAGAAAAGTGCAGAATACAGAACAGCACGCAAACAGAACTAGCGCTTTCAGATACAGGGTGTCTCAAAAAAATGTACTCACCCTTTAACCGTTGCTAACATGCTGTCTTCTTTGTATTGCAGGTGTGAGGTTTGAACCTTTGCGAACATGATTAAATGTGATTAAAGAATCATGTTCGCAAAGGTTCGAACCTTACACCTGCAACACAAAGAAGACAGCATGTTAGCAACGGTTAAAGGGTGAGTACATTTTTTTTGAGACACCCTGTATTCCTGGAGAGGTAAACTTTGACTGGAAAAATACGTCATGAGTCAGTGAACGCTTGGGTCCAGGCTGTTTTAAACAGAAGCTCACTCTGTGAACATCGTTTTTGAACACATCCTCATTGCTCGAATGTCATTTCAGTATAAAATCTCGAGTTCAGTGAAAAAGACCAAAGCAGAAAATTTCAGAATTCAGTGAAAAAGACTGAAGTAGTAAAGTTCAGAGAAAGACTCATACAATTACGGTGAATTTTTAAAAAAATGTACCAATTGCAGTGAAGCTGTAAAAACTTGTATAAAAGAAGGACAACATTTTTTTCTTTCGAAAACAGCCAGTTTGAGTTTCTAAAAACATTTATAATTCAGCACAAAATCATATATCTATCATCAATTTTTAAGATAAATAAAAATAATGATGTAAAAGAGTACTTTTCTCAGATAGAATAGAATAGAATGGAATGAGGCTATAGGAACGAACCTTCTGGCCCATTCTTGGGTCAGATAATTACTTCGATAATTATTTGGTTGTTTACCCAAGTCCCATGCCGTATTTCTAGCCGCGTCAACCATGTCGGCAGCGGGATTCGAACCCGGGTCTTTCCGTTCGCAAGCAGATTCGCTCACCAGTCGACCAAGCTGGTGGTGATGCTGGCAGTTTTCCTTTAAAATATTTTCTTCAAAAATAAAGTCTCTCGCTGCACAGGGCGAATAATTACGGCTCAAAATAGTACACGTATGCCTATACTGCAGTTACTTTTCATTAAATGTATTTTAGCTGAGAAGCGCAATTCTAAATACCCTTTGAAAATGACCGTTGTGCTTTCTAGAGCCTGCTAATTTTTTAACTAAGTTGCAGTGCTCTATAGAAATAGTAAATTTTCTTATTGGAATGCAGAGGTCTCTAGAGAGACACCCCCTAAATTTGTAAGCTGGAAGAAGGGATTTTCTGAGAATCGCTAATTTTTTAACTTGGAAGAAGAGCTGTCAAGAAACTGCCAGACTTTTGACAGCTGAGCTCTACGGAAAAAATCCCCTTAGCATCGTCATCAGCTCAAAATAGCAAGAATTTGTGATAAATATCAATTTCAACTCAATTTCTCGGTATTTACTCACTAATAATACAATAACATGCTTCAGTTAGCGTGTTGTGGGCATTTTATGAATTGGCATCAAATTTTTACATCGTAAAAACGCGGCGACGGAACGAATAATACGAGCAAATAAAACAACATTCTTAGTGGCGAAGAACAAACAAATAAAAAAGCACTAAAATTAAGTGTTGTTCAAGTGATGCGGTTCTAAAATGAAACCCCCACGCGCAGTCTTTTTTATTTTAGTCTGCATGGCGAATACAAGCTAAATCTTTCTTGGTGTTTTAATGAATAAGTTTTCTGCCAGACCAACTGAACATAATCAGCGGTGATCCGTCCTCAGGCTAGATGAAGGGGCGAGTGAAGGCGGACAGCAGGTTAAGAAATGGGAAGATAGTGCCATTTTACTCCCAAGATTAAAATTAAACTGAGTCACTGACAAGGTAGGATAGGAATGAAAGTTTCAGTTGAAGTAACATGCAAATAGTAGAGAACAGAAAAAAAACAGAAAATAGAGTTTAGATAATAGACATTAATAAACAACAAGAAAAGGGAGAGGTAAAACGATAAACAATAATTAAGAAACGTACTTGTTTTAGTAAAAACATACAATAGTTGTGAAAGCAGAGCAGATGCTGGGGTAAATATTGAAAACCGTGTATCAATTTTAAATAATTCAGTCCTTTACTCAGGGTCTCTAAGACCTCTGCTGTCTACTGCACAACGCCTAAAAAGACAAAATCTCTGCAGTTGATAGCATGAGACGGTCACCGAACTTAAAGTTTACTAGACTGCACACCGCTGAACCCACTGACAGCTGAGGCACACCGCTGAACCCACTGACAGCGAGGGACACCGCTGAATTCACTGACAGCTGAGGGACACCGCTGAACCCACTGACAGCGAGGGACACCGCTGAATCCACTGACAGCTGAGGGACACCGCTGAACTAACTGACCACTGAGGTACCTTGAGGACGAGGACTAGTAAAGTCAATAAAGTTCTGAAATATCCGCTGCTCTTAATTTTGTGGTCACGCGTTTGTGCCATGCGTGCTCAGCTGAACTGAGTCCTCTGCAGGGCTGCTAGGATCAACGCCAATCCTTCCACTCTGACTCCTACTCTTTAACAGTAATTTCCCCTTACTCTGACACCTGGACTCCGACTCTTTAGCAGGAATTTCCTCTTACTCTGACACCTGGACTCCGACTCTTTAGCAGGAATTTCCTCTTACTCTGACACCTGGACTCCGACTCTTTAGCAGGAATTTCCTCTTACTCTGACACCTGGACTCCGACTCTTTAGCAGGAATTTCCTCTTACTCTTACACCTGGACTCCGACTCTTTAGCAATAATTTTCGCCCGACTTCGAACAATCGACTCACATTCCGACTCCTCGACTTAGACTCCTACTCTACCACCAGCTTGGTCGACTGGTGAGCGAACCCGCTTGCGATGCGAGAAGACCCAGGTTCGAGACGCGCTGCCGCCGTGGTCGGTTTGTGTATGACCATCGGCGGCTAGAATAACAGCATGGGACTTGAGTACCGACACAAGAATGGGCCAAAAAGGCTCGTTCCTATCGCCTCATTCTATTCTATTCTTAATCAGAAAATTCGCCTAACTCTGACTGATTTCGCCCATCACAGCACAGGGGCTGTGATGGAGGAGGAGGACAATAGAGAGGTGACGGTGCTGCTGCCGCGGCTGCAGCACATGCAGCTGCGTGTATTTTAGGTACAGCTGCAGTATTTATAGCAGGCCTGGGTACGGGCTGTGAGACACCCCTCGTACGTCCTACGCGTGAGCACGTGGGCGCATCATGCATGTGTGCAGTAATACAGACGGGAGGTAAAATCAGCTCACACAGTTGTAGTTTCGACACAACCCAAGTAAAGGAAACAGAGAGAATGTATTTTTACATACATAAGTTTCAATTTGTTCATATAATGCCATAGTTTCGATTTATACTTTTCGTTGCACATTTTTCCTTCCATACACTATTTTAATTTTATTAAACATAGAAATGCGTGAGATCATTTACAACATACTGTACCTGTGGCACCTAATAAGTCTGAATCTTTAACACTGTGCTCAATTTTATTCTGACAGAAGCCCTTGGTTGTCTGACAGAAGCTCCTGGTTGTCTGACAGAAGCCCCTGGTTGTCTGACAGAAGCCCCTGATTTTCTGACAGAAGCCCCTGGTTATCTGACAGAAGCCCTTGGTTATCTGACAGAAGCCCCTGGTTGTCTGACAGAAGCCCCTGGTTGTCTGACAGAAGCCCCTGGTTGTCTGACAGAAGCCCTTGGTTGTCTGACAGAAGCCCCTGCTTGTCTGACAGAAGCCCCTGGTTGTCTGACAGAAGCCCCTGGTTATCTGACAGAAGCCCCTGGTTGTCTGACAGAACAAATGTCAGCAAAGCTTACGATTAATCTCGCCTGTCATCAGAAAGCAACATTTGGATCAAATGTGATGGCTGGAGACATAAAGTCAAAGGCACCAGAAATAACTGGTATAAATTCTGGCTGAGAAGTTGCATCACCTGGATGTGGGTGCGCTGTGTGTATTATTATGACACCTGCGTGCGATGCTAGAGGCACCACATTGCTAGGTACGTTTCAGTTCTTGTGGACGAGTGGTAAATGATAGAGACGACAACTCTAAGCTCATCATAGTAGTATATGTGCACCTGCCCAGTACTTGTGCAGCTGTACAGCAGATGACCATCTGCCCAGCACTTGTGCAGATGTACAGCAGATGACCATCTGCCCAGCACTTGTGCAGATGTACAGCAGATGACCATCTGCCCAATACTTGTGCAGATGTACAGCAGATGACCATCTGCCCAGCACTTGTGCAGATGTACAGCAGATGACCATCTGCCCAGCACTTGTGCAAATGTACAGCAGATGACCATCTGCCCAGCACTTGTGCAGATGTACAGCAGATGACCATCTGCCCAGCACTTGTGCAGATGTACAGCAGATGACCATCTGCCCAATACTTGTGCAGATGTACAGCAGATGACCATCTGCCCAGCACTTGTGCAGATGTACAGCAGATGACCATCTGCCCAGTACTTGTGCAGATGTACAGCAGATGACCATCTGCCCAGCGCTTGTAAAGCTGTACAGTAAATGTCCATATTGTCTAGCAGTTTTACAGCTGTACAGCAAATGTTCATGCTGTACAGCATGAGTACAGCTAAACAGAGGATGTACACCTGCATAGCACTGGCACAGCTCTTTATTAGAAGGCCATTAAACTAGCAGGGCTTTACAGTAAATGTACGCTATATTGGCGCAGCTGCACAGTAGATGCACATCATACTGGCACATTTCAACCCGCTGCCGACATGGTTGACGCGGCTAGAAGTACGGCATGGAACTTGAGTAAACAACCGAATAATTATCGAAGTAATCATCCGACCCAAGAATGGGCCAGAAGGTTCGTTCCTATAGCCTCATTCTATTCTATTCTATTCTATTTGTACAGTATATGTACACTGACACAGCTGTAACTGCAGGGGCGGTGTACAGGTGGCAGGCGGGCAGTTGGCACAACTGCTGCATGTGAGATAATAAAAGAACTATAGGCAGCAACCTCCAATATGATACAGCTGACGTATTTACATCCCACAGCTATTAGACGAGGACGTCACAGCTGACCTAACACTAGTTACAGACGTCACACTTGACCGAACACTAGTTACAGACGTCACACTTGACCGAACACTAGTTACAGACGTCACACTTGACCGAACACTAGTTACAGACGTCACACTTGACCGAACACTAGTTACAGACGTCACAGCTGACCTAACACTAGTTACAGGCGTCACACTTGACCGAACACTAGTTACAGACGTCACACTTGACCGAACACTAGTTACAGACGTCACAGCTGACACTGCCATCAGCCACAGACGTCACAGCTGACACTGCCATCAGCCACAGACGTCACAGCTGACACTGCCATCAGCCACAGACGTCACAGCTGACACTGCCATCAGCCACAGACGTCACAGCTGACACTGACATCAGCCACAGACGTCACAGCTGAGGCAATGACGTCAGAGCAGCACCGCTGAACTCAGCCGGCGTCGGTGCCAAGACACAGGGCGGTCTGACCTCTTATGAGCTCGAGCTTTTAATCATTATTGTACCATAAGTGATCAACTTCATGTTAGTGTCATCTAATAATCTTAATAATGCACCCACTACTAAGAAATAATTATTGTGCCATAAGAAGCTAAGTTGATGTTAATGTAAACTAAAACGCTAAGCAATCAGCACGCTACTCGAAAACACTTGAAGATGAATTTTCCACTGACCAAGTAGTGAGACAAAAACTAATTAATGGAGCCCGTAGAGATGAGCCTCCTGCTCATGGGTGGACTTCCTGTTGTATTTTTGAGATCCATTGTCCTTGTTTTGTGCGTCCTTGTCTGATACAAACAATAATTTTGCACCAGCTGTTTGAGTGAGTGATGATACCATCAAACTAATGAACTATAATAGAACAATGAAGCTTGATTTCGATGCTCAAATTTAGACTATACGCTCAAAATATATAGCAGGTTATATCAAGAAAAATAACTAACAACTGGTTAATTAGGAACTAACTTGCCCCTGCTCACAGGTGTTAAACTATGCTAGGAAGTCCAGCGTACAGTGGTCGCAAACACGTTACATGAAATTGTCCTGTGAATTGTGAAGATGAAATTGAAATTGTCCACCACCGACAATTTGTTCATATAATGCCGTTCATATAACGTGGGAATCTGTTCATTTTCTTCCTACAGTAAACTACAAAAATATACAAAAATTCACGGCTACCCGACAATGAAGGTAAACTCGATGAGTTGTGTGAAGTTGTTCCTTATTAAAATAAATGGTGATAAACGGTATGGTTGTATTGCAAAGTTGAACACTATAGCAGCGGTCAATAATAAATACCACGAGTAACACAGACCAGATTTCCACCATGCAGCCTGTCAAAGCCAGTCTTGCTATGGGAATTAAATTGAGGCTTCGCATAATAAATGAGTGCCAGAAAAGATGGACATGTACAATATCACATTATGCGGTATTTCAGGGGAGTCTATATCAAATTCACAAAATTCTTGAAATAAAGCGTTGCCATCGGAGACCATCGGAGGATATTATGCGTAGTGGAAGTGTCAAATTGACTTCTTGATTTTGTTCGTTGAGAGGCTTTATGAGGCAGGGTTCATGAAAGTCAAGTCTGACATTACCATATCAGTTGAGCGGTTGTGGACAGATGACGTTAAAGAGGGAAAAAATTCTTGGAATTCTGGACGAGTGGAGCTTACTGAAAGTGTGAAAGAAATGGACTCAAGTATCAGAGATGAGATTTTGCGCAAGAATTGAAATAAAGTAAGCAATTATTAGAGAAATGAAGTTCAGGGCCACATCGTGTTTTGCAGAGAATGCATCAAATGTTTGTGTAACTTATATACAAATTTGAGAGCAGTGCCCAGCAGGGATAGATGGAGCAAGCACAATAAGTAAAAATGCCTAATGAAGAATTGAATTTATCAATGCATCGTGTTTACAAAGATGAATGCATCATATTTGTACTGATGAATAGATCATATTTGCACTGATGAATGCATCCTATTTGCACTGATGAATAGATCATATTTGCACTGATGAATGCATCTTATTCGCACAGATGAATGCATCCTATTTGCACAGATAAATACATCATATTCGCACAGATGAGTGTATCCTATTCGCACTGATGAATAGATCATATTTGCACAGATCAATGCATCTTATTTGCACAGATGAATGCATCTTATTCGCACAGATGAATGCATCATATTTGCACTGATGAATACATCCTATTTACTCTGTTAAGCACATTTTCAGTAGAAATGCTGCGGGATCCCAGTACCAAAGATGCAGTACACCATCACGGAACGTTCAGACCAGCACAGGAACATGAACAACTTATGTTCCATTTATTATTATTATTTGCACGCAGTCATGCACGTGTGACGACGAGGGACGGACGAGCAGGAGATCACAGACACGTAGTAATGCATGTTATAGTTCGCACAGGACAGGGGCCGGCAAACTGTTATACCCGTCGACCTCTTCATAGGATATTTGTATTCACATCGACCCCCACGCAGAAACACTATGAACTTTAGGGTAAGACACAAGGAAAGGGGCATGAACTAGTGAATATTGTTAATGTTTTCATGCACTATTATGTGGAGTAATATTACCGGGTAATACTTCTACTAAATGTATTATGCACACGGCGCGTTGAAATGACCTTACCTATTTTTAGGTTTAATAGGAATGGAATGAAGTAAAGAACGCAAAACTCGTTTTTAATTTCGAGATGAACATATGATGTAATGCTATATTGTATCATTCCATTTTCAGCTAGCAACATGAGTTGGATATAATTTGCGACGTCTTTTTCATTGTTTACTCTATTTCGCTTCAATTACACCTACAAAAATGCTGATTTTGTCGCACTCTGATCACTTAAGACACATTTATTGAGGGCGTTAGAAGATGATGTAGCAGCACGACCAGGCACGTGATAAGCTTATTATTGAAGATTATTCTATTATTACTTATTATTATTATTGGCTCACTGTAACTTAACAGGAGAATTATCCACAATTTGCGTAGATAGTGGGACAATCAGCCAAAATTGATGAAAATGTGTGGAAGCTTTGAGCAAAGTTTCTAGTCCAACTTTTGAGTCAAATTATCTGTAATTTCCATCGATTAAAGCACACTGAGTTAATCCAATAAAAAGAAGTCTAACTTTTCCTCATTAAGGAAAGGTAAGAGCGTCCTACAGCGTACCATGCAAGCCTCAGTCCTGTGTACCATGCAAGCCTCAGTCTGTGTACCATGCAAGCCTCAGTCCTGTGTACCATTAAGGCGGCTGTACAGCACAGCAGGAGGAGGCTGTACAGCACAACAGGAGCAGGCTGTACAGCACAGCAGGAGGAGGCTGTACAGCACAGCAGGAGGAGGCTGTACAGCACAGCAGGAGGAGGCTGTACAGCACAACAGGAGGAGGCTGCACAGCACAACAGGAGGAGGCTGTACAGCACAGCAGGAGGAG
>VCRD01000001.1:1624571-1646207 GCA_006783055.1 Trinorchestia longiramus | reverse complement strand
AGAGAGGTGTTACAGCTGCAAGAGAGGTGTTATAGCTGCACGAGAGGTATTATAGCTGCACGAGAGGTGTTACAGCTGCAAGAGAGGTGTTACAGCTGCACGAGAGGTGTTACAGTTGCACGAGAGGTGTTACAGCTGCACGAGAGGTGTTACAGCTGCACGAGAGGTGTTACAGCTGCACGAGAGGTGTTACAGCTGCACGAGAGGTGTTACAGCTGCAGGAAATGTGTTACAGCTGCAGGAAATGTGTTAGAGCTATACAGGAGGTATAACAGCTACACACGATGTGTTACAGCTGCAGGAAATGTGTTACAGCTGCAGGAAATGTGTTAGAGCTATACAGGAGGTATAACAGCTACACACGATGTGTTACAGCTGCAGGAAATGTGTTAGAGCTATACAGGAGGTGTTACAGCTGTATGAGAAGTTTTACAGCTGCATGAAAAGTTTTACAACTTGAGCAAAGCATGCCATAGATCGCTACAAATCAGAAGTTTCTGGAAGTAAGAGCTGCAAAAAGCTACTACTTCTGCCACACAGCTGTAAAAGGCTGCTACTTCTGCCACACAGCTGCAAAAAGCTACTATTTCTGCCACACAGCTGTAAAAAGCTGCTATTTCTGCCACACAGCTGTAAAAAGCTACTACTTCTCCCACACAGCTGTAAAAAGCTGCTATTTCTGCCACATAGCTGTAAAAAGCTACTACGTGCAGTACGCAGCTGATGCTTGTAACTTCACCATACACTTGCAGCACGCAACTGCAGCCTACAACTGCAGCACGCAACTGCAGCGTACAACTGCAGCGTACAACTGCAGCGTAAAGCTGCAGCACGTAACTGCAGCACGCAACTGCAGCACGCAACTGCAGCCTACAACTGCAGCGTACAGCTGCAGCAGTGACCTCCTTACAGCTGCGCAGAGCGCCTTTAAATCTCCGAGGCAACGATGGGCCGCTGCTGCGTCCGGTGGAGGGGTGGAAGCAAGGAGGGGAATTGGTGGAGGAAAAGAAGGAAGGCCAGGATGAAGGTGAAGTGAAGGACAGGAATGGTGGAGGAAAAGAAGGAGGGCCAGGATGAAGGTGAAGTGAAGGACAGGAATGAAAGATGGAGGAAAAACGTGAATGAAGGAGAAGAAAGGATGGGAATGAGATAGGGAAGAAGAATGTGAATAACGGAAGAAGGAAGGATAGGAATGAAGGAAAAAGGAAGGACAGAAATGTAGGATGGCGTTGGAGGATGAATGAAGGGAACGTTAAGAAGAGGAATTAATTGACACGCACATGGAAGTGTTGAAGGCACATGGACGAACCAAGAATGATGAAAATCCAGTCAATTTAAATGAAGGATGTACGATAGGCAGAAAGAATGGAAATAAAAGAGCAATGAATGAAAGACCCGAGTGAGTGTAAAAGAATAGAAAAACGATAAAAAAGCTCAATCCAGCACGAAGAAGATGAAGATAAGAATTTAAAAAGCAGAATAGGTACTAAATTAGAAAATAACAACGAATAAAAGAAGGCCGTTAAATTTATGGGTGACAATATGTACTCTATTAGTTGGTTTCACTTTAGAAAGAATTCCCCTTTTTTTTGTCTTACTCCATGTTCAATTATGTTTTCAATGTTTTCAGAAGCGCTAAGATATCGTTATGGAGTTGAGACTGGTGATGCTAGCGCGAAACTGGCTGATGAAAAGCTATAAAAACCGCTCAGACCACAACCAGCATCTGCGTCATTATTGGACAGATATGGTCACAATGATATGGTCATAATACAATCAAAGATGAGAAAAAACACGCTCATCAACGGCATAAGACTGTGAAGAACCAAAATATTTAGCTATGATCGCTGTTAGGAGTAAGTTGCTCTATTGAAGATATATTACGTAGGAGACAGAACTTTTAACATCCTTAGTTCAAGGGGGAAAAGTCCACGTAATTAAGAATAACAATAAATCTTAATCACTAGCCTTGCGAGGGGAAATAAGAATTAGGATTTATTCTATTTGAAAGCATTCAGATGAGTTATTTTCCTGAGAAAATAACACTAGTCACTTGATACAGCCACCGTAGTCGAGTGGTCTGCGGCCCGTGTTCTGTATCGGGTCTCTGCTTGTGCAGAAAGACTTCTGCGGGTTCGAAACCCGGCAATGAATACGAGCTGTTTCTCGTTTCACGCCGTGAGCTCGCACTTATCGGTAAGCCCTCAACACATCGCCCATGGACACATCCCAGGATCGTCGCATGGAGCTCACCATCATCCTTACTCTAAGAATGTTAACCTTAAGAATTTGAAAAACCAATGTACTAAATGTCTATGTACTGTGTACTTGATTGGAAATAAAGATTGTTTGTTTGTTTGTTTACTGAATCATGGACACATCCCAGGATCGTCGCATGGAGCTCACCATCATCCTTACTCTAAGAATGTTAACCCTAAGAATTTGAAAAACCAATATACTAAATGTCTATGTACTGTGTACTTGATTGGAAATAAAGATTGTTTGTTTGTTTACTGAATCATTTAAGGCATGAAGCTCATGTGTGAAAGTAACTGTGTATTGCCTACGGTGTGACGCACGTTCGAGGGTTCAATACTGAGAGGTTAGGTCATGCTTCTGCACAAATAAACGAAAGTACAGTCCATCTCTGCAACGATAACAAGATTTTGGAAAGTAAAAAATTTAAGGAGCTTCTCCAGCAAGAAGTGACATACTCCTTTCCTACTACAGTCACTTGATTATATTAAATACTAGGATTGTATTCTCATGAATACGAGGAAATAATGTTTGGTATTTTTTACAGAATTTTAAAAAAGCTGTTGGGAAGTTTTCCAGTGATTGCGAAGGTCTTCAAGCGCCTTGAGAAAAGACCAGTCGAGTTTTATGAACGTCCGTCTGAACTTCTCCGAATATTGGCTCGCTGAAAGCTACTGTCCTAGTTATTCTTTCGTGATTTTCAAAGGACTAGAGACACGAGACAACTTTTTGAGACTCGACCATGGATGAACGACGGGCTTGATCCAACTGTCCGGGGCCCCAAGGAACATTTTCTATTATAGTGTGAATGTATATTTGCGCTCCAAGATAGGGATACATTCCGAGGAGCTGTATTTTCAAAGTCTGTTCCTTTATAATTCAGAAACTAATACGTCCACAGCAACGAATAATGATGTCTCTGCACAAAACAACGTTCCCCTCGTACCTTGAGCATCGAGGAAGACGTCAGACTTTAGTTGCAAGTTATCGACGCTCTGCACAAATACTTGGCTCATCACTACAGTTAAGCCTACGTGTATATTCTGATGGATATTTCTGATACAAGCCACAAATATTCCGCTCATCACGAGCGATAAGGATACATTCTGACGGAGTTATTTCTCCCAGACGCAACATAATGATAGAACTTTTGACGGTCGATGTCTCATGATGTTGGTAAAAACATTGCTGTTGAAGTGATAGAGAATAAATATTAGAGAGGTGTAAACAGTAACTACAATTGCGAAAGACGATGTTAGGAGGGAAAGGGCTTTTTATGAAAGTCTGGATTTGGTACAATGGAGTCCAAAATAATTACGATCATTGGAGTTGGATTTCTGGTATCAGAAAGAAAATGCCGGAAAGAAAGAAATCAGAATCTGTTGGGATTCTGGGCCATGCGTCCAAATGCCAGCAGTAATATATTCGTGTCACCTTATCTCAGTACTTGCATCTGAGACACTGAGTTTAGTGAAAGGATTCCGTCAAGTGGCGCACGCACGCGTCATGCCTCACTCGGGCGTCCTTTACGGCGTCATGTCGTGTGGCTGTGGAGATCAAGTCCAGGCATCTTTTTGTTTCACTCCTGTGCATGCAATTAACTCTTTGTGAACGCTGGAGTCAGATACAGTTTCAGATTCAGATTCTTATTCATATTTAGATCGAGATACACATTCAGATTCAGATTCAGATTTAGATTCAAATTCAGGTTCAGATTAAGGTTCAAATTCAAGTTCAGATTAAGATTCAAATTCAAGTTCAGATTAAGGTTCAAATTCAGGTTCAGATTAAGATTCAAATTCAAGTTCAGATTAAGATACAAATTCAGATTCAGAGGTCTACCAGCAGCGCACATCACACATGGACCTAGAAGACCAAGGCTGCGTACACCGCACGTACAGAGTATGTTTCATTACACACTCGAGGCCGCGGCATCGAAAAAGTCAATTTTTGTTTGGCTTACCACCGAGGACCTGGAAGATATACAGTAAGTAGGACCTAGGGTAACCATGATGAGTATGTCTTGACGTCAAAGACCAAAATATTTCATAATCCATAAATCAGTTCTGTTCGTTTTTCAAATACTGTGTGGTGTGTGCTAAATTTATTGAAGTTTTTAATGGTCATGAAGACATTTTGAGAGACCTGTAAGACAAGACACGTTTAAACGCCTAAAAGATGCTCTCTATGGGGCATTTATACAAGAAAATAAGACTGGCAGAATCTATGATATGTATCAGAGAGACTCTTAAAAGCTGGAAAATAAAAGCAAGTGTGAAGGCAGATAATGAACTCAAAGTGCAGCAAAGCATGAGGAGTAGAACCGACTGTCTCAGTTCCTCCTCTATCTGGGATATTAATCTGTTTCCGTTTGAAAGATGATGGTAGTGTCGTTAGTTCAGTTAAGGGCTGGTAGTCCACTGATATGCGAATAAGGGTAACGTAAAATACAAAGAATGGGGAACAGGCCAAAAATTTGCAAGACCTAATATTTCAAGCCAGAAAAAACATGCATCAAACAATATTCTGATGTAAAAATGCTCAGGCTTTTAACGTAAAAATCTAGTGGAGTAAAGAAGTACAAAATTAGGGTCACAGTGCCCCTGAAATGATTAGTAGGGAAATAAACACTCTTTCATTCAAAGAAATCCTCACACAACAAGGCATCTAAAACTATTCCTTCACTTCCTTTCAATTTCTTTCCGTCGTGATGACAAGACGTCAACGTAAAATTGCTAGTTAATTATGTTCTTTGATCATAACAATCACTTCTATTCGAACAGCATCAAGCTAAAGGGAAACATGCATCGCTTCTTTCTCATATGTCCGCGTAACAGCTTCCATCTCTGTATGAAAATGCAGTTTTCTTTCCGATGTTCATTGTCGTTCAAAGTTATAGCTTCAAGTTTACGACATGTCGAGAATGTTTTCCAAAAAGTTCACACCTTTTTTTCTGACTATCCCACTTCTTGCTCATCTGCATACTTCAATTCAGAACAAGCCTCTCAGATCCTCTCAAATAATGAAGGCAGTCTCTCAGGGACTCCCTCTTGTTTATACGTCAAACTTTCTTGTCTCTTAAATTTGAGGACAAGTCCATCCTTCTTCTAATTATGCATTTTTGTGCGTCCCTCTCGTAGTATTTTCCTTGCTGGGACTCGTATAATTTTCGTTGTTTAGTGCGAGCCCAATACAGCAGTACGAAAATTGCTGCCCGAATTGAAAAAGACTGCTCTGGAAGAGGCCTTGAGTCTCCATAAAATGAAAAACACAGATAAAAACGGCGTAGGACTTAATTTAGGAGCGAACTCCAGAGAGCATATATATATTTAACCCCTCTAAATTAGACACTTAAAGTCTGTGCAAAGAATACAGGATTTGATAGCAAGATATTTTAATCCTTGAATGGGAATTTTTAACGCGAAGAAAATTGGGTTATTTTAAAAACCTGTACATCATTTGTTTTTTGTGTCATGATTTGGAGTCCAAAATTAAAAATTCATTACCATCTTAAGAGATTTGAAAAATTAGGTCACTGGAGATATGTAATCGGTGTACGTGAGAAGAACTGTTTTTATTGCAGAAGCTCTGTAATGACTGGATACCAACCTATCATTTGAAAGATAAGATGACAGGCTCTTGCATCAAATCTCCATCTTATCATTGCCATCAGTACTCTTCAGCTGTTAATATTCATAACACTGATGTTGAATTTAAAGTACCAAACAACTTGCTTTCGATCCTGTTATCTCAATACATGTAAAATTTAGTTCAATTATGTACATATGTCGCTGAAGTTCCTTGACGACCATCCTCTTCGAGCGCAAGGGTCAAAGACTGAAGTAAGCCTGAACTTTGTTCTTCAATTAAGATAGATGAGTAAACTTTCGGCGCGCACAGCTCCAAGCCGCCACCGGTTCACCAGTGCTTCATCATGGTATCTTGCCACTATCGTCTCCCTACAATCCCCCCATAAGCGTTGGTCTAATATACAGGAAGACTCGAATAAAAGTCAACCAAAATTTTATTATTAGGTAATGGTATCTGGAATACCCATTGCACGCATTTATTGGTAGTCTAGAACGATAATAAGGCTAGATCCATAATAATAAAACTGCGGTTTGCTATTTTTTCTGGTCACTCTGTACAGTATGTGATGACGGTGACAGGACGGGTCTCTACAGCGAGCTCATTACGCACAGCTTCGACTGCTTTCTTGGCTGGTGCTTCAGATAAAATATTTAGATAACAGCCACCAAAATACGTGTTGCAGACTAGAAGAAGTAGCTGGCTGAAAGCTCTTCAAAAAGAAGCTCTTCATCATCTCAAAAAGATTTCTTGGTTCATTGCTACCAATCGCACAATGATCACAGCCTAATATTGATAGTATTTTAGAACTTTAAACTTCAGTTACCGGTTACTTCGAACGCTCTTTCCTGAGTTATTGATACGTAGAGAAAAGTTGTTTCTAAAGGAAATCGCTAATGGGAACTAGAATGTCTCAGAATTCTTCACCGTGCCTCATGAAATACATGTTTACATGTCTTACAAATTGATCTTTATAAATAACGTATCCCTGTGTCCTATCAATAATTATCCGCCATTTTTTAAGCATATGCCTGCAGCGAAGCAAACACTCTGTCTGATTAATTATTTGAACAATTATTTGTTATTAATCAGGTACTGTGCCAAAATGTTGTCTATCAAATAAGATACACAAATAATGACGACTTGGTTGTGCATGTTGATGCTGTGCATAAACATGAAACCATTCTCTCACAACAACCACTTGGATTGATTGAGGAACAAACAGCAACCACTTGGATTGATTGAGGAACAAACAGCAACCACTTGGATTGAGTGAGGAACAAACAACAACCACTTGGATTGATTGAGGAACAAACAACAACCACTTGGATTGAGTGAGGAACAAACAACAACCACTTGGATTGAGTGAGGAACAAACAACAACCACTTTCATAATCACGAAAAATAACGGCGACAGTTTTTATTAAACTAGGCTTCAGAAGTTTTCGTGCTTTAAAAATGAATATCACGAAGCCAAATTTCCCTTATGTGAGTTATTAATTTTAATCGCATTTTGCTGGGTAAATTAACTATATTAGTGTGTTAGTGCACTCATCAGTTACCAGTTTATTGAATTATAAGATTGCAACACATATAACGCTCCAAAATAGTCCAAACTACATATATTTGAGCTCTGACCAAATGCAAATGGAGCCCTGATCAAATGCAAATGGAGCCCTGATCAAATGCAAATGGAGCCCTGATCAAATGCAAATGGAGCCCTGATCAAATGCAAATGGAGCCCTGATCAAATGCAAATGGAGCCCTGATCAAATGCAAATGGAGCCCTGATCAAATGCAAATTGCATAACAGCTAAGCCTATCTACATCTTTAATTTAAGCGACATTGGTCATTAACACAACATAATACATCTCTTACCTGTTAAGCATGTCGATGTACACATATTCCTCTCACAAAAAATTAACGCTGCTTTCAACTGTTTATGCAAATTTTATTAATGTAGGCGAAATAATTCAGAATTCAGAATTCACAGCAGTATGAACAATTTGTGCGCACCTCATTTGTGATGGAAGTCATTGCATGAAGTTTTATCGAACTGATGAACATTCTAACATTGGCAGTACCGTATTTTTTTACGTTCGTATAAAAATTGATTAGCGTTTTTTATTTGTATATATTTTAATACACTTTCCTGCAGGCTTTCAGTTCTTTTTGAAAGTTCATAGTGATTGTTATCGGTTTTAAAATTATGATAAGATTTTAAGTATCTCAGTAACTTTCAGGCAACCAACCTAACGCTCGTCTTACTCTTCAACTCACCTGTGTTTGAAGAAAACAGGTGTCTATGCGACTAATTACAACAGCAAAATTAATCACAAATGACAAGAATTTGCTGTCAGCAAAATAATACCACGTCATTGAACCTCGTCCGAAGCAATTCTTTAATAATGATTCACGCTTTCCCTTTCTGTAAGAAACTAATATGATGTAACAGAAGTCCACGGGAGTGAGCTGTAGCATTTCACATAAGCTGAACGAGTTTTGCGGGTCCACTTGATGGGATTTTCAACACAATGAGTGTGTGTAGAGTACTTGATAACAGTGCATTTGGAAGGTAAACTAACGGAATGACCAGGGTCGAGTTGAAGATCCAAGTTAACGTACTATTACTTGTGATAAAGTTCTAAATCAAGGCGAGGGTACTCCGAGATATCATCGTGCGCTCAAACTACAACAACATTTTTGTTTCGCTTGGCTCTTTGACGTGATTTAACGAGAAGTCTCGAACGAGGGAACTAAGATATTTCTCCTCCATGAGCTATTTCCCATTTTCTCTCTTCTGGTACACACAATGAACTGGAAATCGATATTTCAGTTTTTGAAGTATTCAGCGCCTGTCAGACGAATCCCCAGGGGCACAACAATACAGCATGTTTCGCTTGGTTAAAAGGAACTTCTAAAGAACCAGTGTTCCATGCAATCTTTTGAGACTAGCCTAGCAAACACATCGCATGTGCTCAGAATAACTTCTACTTCCTCCACATTTCACTTCCTTATTATCGTTCAAATCTTCTCAATTCAGAGGCGCTGTTCAAATTAACGCACATTGGCCCAGCTTCCTCGCACAGGCCAGAGGGACAAGCCCCAGAGCCCATTACGTCTGCTCGAGACATTTTTGACTTGTCCGCCGAGAATTTAGGTCGGAGGAGCCATTAACAGGAATTATCACCGGCCCTCCAAACGTGCCTAGTTGGCGTCAACACATTTTTGATCGGAGTTTCCATGGAAGACGAAAAACACTTCGTCGAATACGGCCGAGGCAGGGGAAGGGGTAGAAGAGAACGGAAGTTTGGGGTTAGCAGAAGGCAAGTTGAGGACAAAAAGCTCTGAGAAATGGCTAGGAATTAATCCCAATTATAACGAGTTATTGTGAAGCTTTTTTGGCCTCATGTTGTATCGTGGGGAAGGCTGTGGGAGCGAGACCATTCATCTGTGTGATTTGTTCACCGTGAGTGTTTCTTGAGGAAAACCTAGAGCAATAGATTTTCAGGGCAACATTGGTAAGAAATACAGCAATGAACTTTAGTTGAGGAGAGTTGCTAGCTTATTAGGATATATTTTAGTTATTTCATATGTAGTCAAGTTAACAACTGGCAGCAACCACAAAAAAGTGGTCAACAGGAAATTATTTTTTGATAAAAGTGACAATTGGACTTTGGGTAATGACTGAATGCAACTATTGATTTGGTAAAATTAGTAAATCGAGTGACCGTGATATTTAAAAGACAGTATTGCCTCAGCAAACGTAGTAATGAAGTAAAAGTAATCACTTAAGTCTAGGGAGTTTCTATTTAGGCAAAGTAAAGTCGACACACACAGATGAAAGATTCCTGGCTCCTTGCCTCTATTCTGCCAGAGTTGACAAGACGAAAGGGTGACGAGAAAGTGTGATGCAGAATGCCAGCCTCCAGATCCCTCCTCTTGTCTTCTATTTAACACGTTGACTCCGATTGCCTGATTGGTGTAAAACTTCACTTTGTACGCATAGTCACTAGAAGGATCTGAAAAAATTGAAGTGAAGTTTTACACCAATCAGGCAATCGGAGGCAACGTGTTAACATAAACAGGCACGAGACCAGTATACAGACCAGTATATAGACTCGTATAGTAACGTGCAGCAAAATTAACAGAACTTATGGAGGTGCTAACAGCCCTGATGCTTGGTTCTTTAAAAACTTGTTCCTGTGAGGACCTTCCCGGCAACCTCCAGTCGCACTAGAAGGCCGCTGATTCAATGCCTTGAGTTCACTATTATTTCAAACTGCTTTATTTTGGAGTAAATTTCGCAATGAAAAGTTCTCGAAGTGCTCATCTTTAGCTGCTTGAACTGCGCGGTGCAGATACTCCAAAAAGCGCCCACTGGACACTGATCTCTCCTACTTGAAAGATGTCTGATGTTTAGGTTGTTGTAATCGTCATCTGCTAGCTACACCCACTTGTTCTTCATCTGTGGCAATCGTGTCGTCTTTCAACACACACTCTGTACCAATAAGCAAACAAACAACAAAACAAACAAAAACGTATATTTCCAATAAAGTTGGTACATAAGAAATGTAACAGCATTGGTTTTTAAAAATGCCTTATCATAAAATCCTTAAGTGGTAGGTATTCTATGCATAGTATCATAAATGATAGAACAGCAGTACCTACGGGTATACATAAACATTTACATCACGCAATGAACGTTAAATATACATGGGGAAACAAATGAAACTTCGCTTTTTCAGTGATGACTTAAGAGGTAATCATTGGTGATACATATAAATTCTGACGTGGTAGATATTATACGCATTTTAGCACGGGGCACGGCCAGTTAACTCTTACAAATATTCATCATGGTTCATCACCGACTTTACGTCCACGTAATACAGCAGAAGGAATAACATTCAGCATTTATTACATTATATTCAATGATTGCATCGCAATTACATTTCTTTGAGTGTATCCAATTCACTTCCTTATGACCTGTCCGTCAACACCCAATGGACACACTATAACCTGTGTGAGTCTGCCTTCGTGTCTTTTATTTACAAAGGAAAAAATGAGAAAAAGAATGAATTTGTGTAACTCAGTAGTCAAACGGAAATAATGATCTACTAATTGTTGTACGTATGAATGCCGATTTTGTGCTACATTCATGAGTTTGTAGAACAAATACAACCTGTTAGGGTTCAGACAGGCTATTCAAAAATGGCTGTGGGCATGTGTCGTACATGTTAAATATGTGGTATATACAGTAAATATCGTAAATGTTATATATGTTAAATAGGTCGTATGTAAAGCACAGACTAGAAACAGTTAACTCAGTGCACTCGTACAAAAGAACGGCTTCCCTTCGGGAGGGCAGCCGGAGAAAGGAGGGCAGCTGGAGGGAAGAGGGCAGATGGAGGGAAAGGACAGCTGGAAGGAAGAGGGTAGCCGGAGGGACGGGGCAACTGGAAGGAGGAGGGCAGCTGGAGAGAGGAGGGAAACAGGAGGAGGGGAAGGAGGCGCCCCCCTCCTCCTGCTGGGGGAACAGGAGGAGGGGAAGGAGCCGCCCCCCTCCTCCTGCTGGGGGAACAGGAGCACCTGCACACGGAGGGAAGAGGACGCCTCAGTTTCTTCAGAGGCCACGACGGTCTTTTTGTTAGGACAAAGCCGATGAATCATCCCCGCCAGTTTATCTTACGTGGGGAATCCGGCTCAGCCCCGAGCAAATCCCCACGAGGGCTGAGGGAGGCAAATGGGGACGATGAGGCGTATGCATGAAACTTCTTGCTTTGTGTTTGAGACACGGCGTGAACCCATGTCTCGGGCATGACTCATGCGTGAGACCCATCGTGGTCAGGTGCATGGACCCTCGCATGAAACATTTATGGATGAGACATTTGTATGTGAGACATTCGTGTATGAGACATTTATGTATGAGACATTTG
The DNA here is from genome assembly GCA_006783055.1 of Trinorchestia longiramus. Classification (NCBI taxonomy): domain Eukaryota; kingdom Metazoa; phylum Arthropoda; class Malacostraca; order Amphipoda; family Talitridae; genus Trinorchestia; species Trinorchestia longiramus. The sequence goes on along the minus strand of VCRD01000001.1, from coordinate 1,634,426 downwards.
TGCATGAGAAAGTTGTATGAAACATTTGTGCATGAGACAGTTACGTATGAAACATTTATGTATGAGGCATTTGTGTACGAAACATTTGTGTATGAGACATTTATGTATGAGGCATTTGTGTGCGAAACATTTGTGTATGAGACATTTATGTATGAGACATTTGTGCATGAGAAAGTTGTACGAAGCATTTGTGCATGAGACAGTTATGTATGAAACATTTATGTATGAGGCATTTGTGAACGAGAGCGTTGTGTTTGAGACAGTGTGGGAGCTCGGATCTCACACACGTGCCGTGCCTCATGCGTAGCTGGTGTACATGTATGTATGTATGAGGCTCAGTATGATGAGCCCCGTACACCACAGCTAAATATTTAGTGCAGATCATCAGTAAAAGATAGGCTTGTCACACGACCGCTGCGACAGCCACAAGTTTACAAGACAGTTCCTAAGGAACGTTAACTCATTAATGCATAGCGTTATATAAACGGACGCAAAAAAAGACGCAGTTCACCCTTGAATTGTAAACGAAAAGAAACGAAAAGAGAAAGTCTAAGGTGAGAGAAAGTTTTAACAATTTTCAATAACTTCACAGTAGCGACTTCATCTGCGCCTCTATCAGTGCACTTATTAATGCTCTTCATCTCTACATCAATAAGTTCAAAAATGTGTAAACGCTTCCAGTCCACTAAAGTAACCGCACATAAATGAGAAAAGAAACATAAGGTTACTATTAAAATAAAAGACTGGAATTACACAATCTCCCTCACCAACCATCGCCGCAAACAACGTTCGAAGTCAAACTTCATAATGGGTAATTAGAATTAGTTTTCGTCCATTTCAGTCAATTTTAATGGAAAATACGATAGTCGACGAGATTACGACAAATTCGGGAATAATATCAGGACTTGAGGAGCAGCGGGGAGCTCTTGCCTGGAGCTCTGATTTGGAATGAACTTCTGCAATGCGCAGGAAAATAAGCATGAGCTACCGAGCGTGTTAATTTCTGTGCAGGACGTGTTAATTACCGCGCAGAGCTGTATAATTACCGAGTAGTGCTGTATAATTGCCGTGCTGCATAATTGCCATGCAGAGCTGTATAATTGAAGTGTAGGACTGTATAATTGCCGTGTAGTGCTGTATAATTACCATGTAGAGCTGTATAATTGCTATGCAGAGCTGTATAATTGCTATGCAGAGCTGTATAATTGCCATGTAGAGCTGTATAATTTCCGTGTAGAGCTGTATAATTTCCGTGTAGAGCTGTATAATTGCCATGTAGTGCTGTATAATTACCATGTAGAGCTGTATAATTGCGGTGTAGAGCTGTATAATTTCCGTGTAGAGCTGTATAATTGCCATGTAGTGCTGTATAATTGCCATGTAGTGCTGTATAATTACCATGTAGAGCTGTATAATTGCCATGTAGTGCTGTATAATTGCCATGTAGAGCTGTATAATTTCCGTGTAGAGCTGTATAATTGCGGTGTAGTGCTGTATAATTACCATGTAGAGCTGTATAATTGCGGTGTAGAGCTGTATAATTGCCGTGCAGAGCTGTATAATTGCCGTGTAGATCTGTATAATTGCCATGCAGAGCTGTATAATTGCCGTGTAGAGCTGTATAATTGATGTGTAGTGTCGTGATAGTCATGATATATGCATAGGTTTTCATATTCCAGGCGATGTATGAGGTACATGTATTAGGTGTGTGTATCTTACGAGGAACGAAGTATCATGCGTGGAGCGGCGATGGCGCACCAACTCTCAAAAATAAACAACAGAGAGGTGAGCGTGAGGGCCGAAGGGGAAACATAAGCAGTAGGGTGAGGAGGTCGAAGTGTTATGCCTCGTAGCTAAAATGAATTTCAAACAAAAGAAATTTATTGGATGGCACCGTCTGACGCTCGAGAATTCGCAGTCGGAAAAAAAACTCGCAAGCTGATGAAGAGTGGGCGGAGAACATCAAAACGTTTTGAAACCCGGTTCAGACCATTGGACAAATAGGGAGATTGGAAAATGAAATGAAAAGATACGTGGGAGGAGCAAAGCTCATACAAAAGCGGTAGTAAGGATAGATGCACGGACTTGAACTTGGACTAAGGACTTGGGAACTAGATCTCGGTGACGATGTAGGCTATTGGGACTAGAGCAGCATCTAGGTTTAGGCATAGTGGGTTTTAGGGGCACCGTGATAAGAGGAAAAATTAGCGGCATCTTCAAGGTGTTATATCGTGAGTGTTAAATATTGCAGCCCATCATCAACAACGAATCTCCAATGTAATGGGCAAGTTCTAATATTATTATTCTCAATGTGATCGAGGTTAGCAACAGAGTAGATTTTGTAATCTGATGTGAACGCCCATTAATTTAATTTAATTACTCTGTGTGCACATTTAATTATTCAACTATTAAGTATGCAATAGATTCATCAATAATACACTGTTTAATAGGACATCATGTTGTGATTCATATGCCAAAATGTGGTAAATAACTCACATTTCCCATCTCGTGATATTTTGAATAACATGTATTAAATCTTTTGTGTGTATCATTACCCTCATATTGCCATTGAAAAGAAGGACTGGGAACACCTTTACCATTTCATGTATTCAGAGGATTAGAGTCCTCGTGCGATGACGCACGTTTGTTGCATTTAATTAATTATGTTTTTACAAGTATTAATTGCAATATAACTGGAGGATAGCATGCAGAAATACCATGCATTGAAACCAAGATTACGTAAATCATGAGAGAGAAAAGAACTCATCAACAATCAATCAGCATACAATTAAAAGTAGGCAGAGAATAAAGTTTTACCTTTATTTTTATATGCATTAAGTCAATCAATAATCAATGAATTAGACATTATCCACCAATTTCTAATACGAATTGCCACATTATACCTGTATAATTACTGCGTAGAGCTGCATAATTGCTGTATAGAGCTGTACAATTGATATGCAGAGCTGTATAACTGCCGTGTAGAGCTGTATAATTGATGTGCAGAGCTGTATAATTACCGTATAGAGCTGTATAATTACCGTATAGAGCTGTATAAGTACTGGGCAGTGCTGTATGATTGCTGTATAGAGCTGTATAATTGTTGTTTATAGCTGTATAATTGCCGTGTAGAGCTGGACAATTTCTGCATAGAGCTGTATATTCGCTGTGCAGAGCTGTATAATCGCTGAGTAGAGCTGTTTAATTGCCGTGTAGGGCTGTGTATTTGCTGTAACAAGTTATTAATTACTGTAACAGGCGCATGAATCACCCCCAGTATTATAAAGTACTGATTCAATATCCTTAACTACTGGGGCTTGTGTATGGTTGCAGTAACGGAAATGCCTGTGCGTGATTAAAGGGCCTATGCTTGAAACATGTATCTACTTTAGACTGCATGGGACTTGAATAGTAGCCTAAGAATGTACCAGACTGCTCGTTCCTGTTGCCATATTCTATTTTGTTCAACCATAATTCGTGCGTTATTTACTACAGTGAGTTCGTTAATTACTACAATGCACGCCAACGTGACTTGCACCCGACTCATTCATGTGCATCAGGCAATGTGTTGCTTGCTGAACACAACAGATCTTATAGGGTATTTTTGAAAACTCCTGATAAAAGGCTTTAACTTTAATAAAATAATTTATTTTGAATCAAAACCCAATGCCAGTTTACTACAGTGCATGTTTTTGTAATTAGCCATGTGAAGCCTCAGAACGCTTTGAAAGTGAGTAATTTCTTCACTGAAAAACGTATAGAAAACACTGCTTCCAATTTCAGCTATTCAGAACGATCATACACTCTTCCATTCATACACAGTACTTATTGTTGTGTATTTCATTGTATAGAAAATCAAACATCACCCACACTGTGTTCGCATCCTCCTCCTCATAAAAACTAAGAGTTGATCATTTTACTATTAAATTTCGTGTGTCTGACTCGATCAAGTCAAGTTTTTGCTGCAGCATCACCGTTCTCCATAAAAGAGAACTCTATAGCCTCTAATTATTTTGCTATTATCTGCTATAGAGGCGAACACACCACCCTCGCTCTCTCACACACACGAGCACCGGCACGACAATCTAAGACCTGCAGGGAGTTGCAGTACACGCTCCATTAAGTCCATAAATAAGGACTTTATTACTGGCCGTGAAAGTCAAGGCTCCATGAAACTGCATCGCCACTTACACCGTCGCCGCACACCGCCTCACAGAAAATGCACATCTACCACAACAACTGTTGTAGTTTCTCTCCACAACACAATCTTTTTTAGAAAAAACACAACACAGTTTGCATAGCAACTACAATACAGTCCGCAGAATAGAAACAACACAGTCTGTACACTATCCACAACAGAATCTACAGAATAACCACAACTCAGTACGCAGAATATCTTAAATATTGATATTTAAGCCTTGGAAAATGTATGTGCTCGATACGTATGTGCTTAAATATTGATATTCTACGATGTCCTAACATGATGTCCTATTCTATTAGAATATCGTAGAATATCACAATCCACAGAGTAACCTCTACCCAAATCACGTGACCTGAGGAGGGAGTAGAGTATCCATGATACAGCAGCCAACATGAGAGGCATCTTCGTGGTCCACTTGAGGTGCTGTAGCCTGGTCAGCACATAGTACCAGACATTTAACGGGTTCAGTATATATATCATTTCACTTTTTCAAAATTAATAAGACAACGCCTAATTAAAGAAAAAAGTGTGTTACCTGTTGAACAAGAGAAAAATAGTCAAGTTTTATCAAGTATCTAGTTTACTGATACAAAGGATGTCTTGTACTTAAAAAAGTGTTATTATCAAGCAATACAAAATGACAAAGTTCGACAAGGACCCTTCTTATCTTGGGAGATGATACCAGAGATACCATAGGTATTTATTGTATCACTATATTTTTATCATTGGTCTTTATATTATCAGAGGTATGATTATAAATATCATTCTTATTAAATTACTTATGTATTAAATGTTATCCTTGCTGCAATAAGCGATATTCCCGCTGTTATGTATAACACAAAGATCCTTTTATATAATCAGTGGGTTTCGAAATTAAAGTTCTGATTCTCAGAATTTCGATGAAAATCAAGTTGAATTGAAGCTACTAAATAAAGCTAATCAACAGCAACTGGAGGCCCTTCCTTTATGCGTTGCGTTTACAGTGGTACTTTTCTCCGTATGTGAATAGAAAGAAAAGATACATACAAGACGCGATCAATTCTGTTACAAGGTTAAGCGACATCAACCATATTTTTCTCTTTTTTAAAACATTTGTGCATCTCCACATGATCAAATCCAGAGCACTGGCATTTTGTTATGCTCCGATTTTATTGTTTGTCCTATTATATTTATTCTCCAATGCATGCCAGACATGTAATACATTTTCCCCACCCCGTGCATGTAATTTCCCCAAGAAAGTGTGTCACAATTTCTTCCATTACTTCTAACACACCGTTTACTTGTTCATTTCAAGCTCAGTGCTATCAAATATTGTCGACAGCATGACGAACAGTCGAAGGCCGACTGCGTAGTCCACCACCAGTGCACGTAAGTAAACGTCTTCATGGACAATAAACAATGCTATATTTGTACATGCTCTCCTCACACCTCCCCGCAATGTACTTCAGGGACGTTTACCACTCAAGTTTACTTCAATTTTCCACTCTTTAATTATAATGTGTTCACTTTTTATTCAAGATATTGCACGGTTTTTTACGCGCCGCTGTCGCCCGTGCAAGTAGCTCATCTGCGCGACAATTCACACTGAACATTAAAAAATATCGACCTCGAAGTACAGAAGGTGCTCGCTTCTCGAGCACATACATTTTCCAAGGCTTGATTCACGTACAATGGCGGTTAAGCCTGGAACAGTAATCATGAAATAGGCACGATAAAATGGGGGCGGCTCCAGGAAAATAACGCAAGAAAAAGATAATCGTCGAACCGAGAAAAACTTCAAAAATCGTCGGACCGAAATGCACATCCTTATGAAGGGATTTTGTGCCGCTAGAAGAAGCTTGATCAATTTTTGATGCAATAGAAAACGGACGGAAAAATGACATAAATGTATTTTAAAATATTACAATTATTTACCCAATTGTTGGCGGATGACTTGAACACGAAGAAAAAGACTCAACTGGAAGCAAGAAAATCGAAATGTCCACATGAAAATCTGATAGGACTATTCTATGTCTGTGTTATCACATGCAAAAGTGTGAGCTTGTATTGGATGGTAAGATAAAATTCTAATTAAAATTAAGATCACTTCATAGTATTATCATTTATTTTCATATATGATATGAATACAACATTTATTACATTGTGGAAATTTCCACTGACGGTTGTTTGAAGCTTGTCTTGTGGGTCTCTGGTAGACACTTTGGGATAGACCTGATGTTGCCCGCAAGTAGGAAGTGTATTGGAGTTTGACATTTGAATTGATAGGTAGAGAAAAGAGAACAAACGAGGAGAAAGGATCGAGGAAGGAGGTGGTAGTATAAACAAGACTGGAGTTAATTGTTACCGTAGTAGTGAGCTGTGGCGTGGACTGGAGGCGTCTGGGTGATGGAGCAGGCATTGCTTCGGTAGTCGGAGTCTCTAGCCGAGCTGTCAACGTCATAAATTCTCCAAATCTTGCTAAACCTATTTTTCTTCTGTCTTTAAGTTTGTATGCGTGAGTCCTTTGTATTCTTTATATTGAGTTGCCAACTATAATGCTTATTTTGCATCTAAGTGCTCCTTGCAATTTAAACTTACAGTTTTTAAACCGTATTAAATTACTAGTCAGCTTGCCGGCGAATTAAAAGCGGGTCTATTCGTTAAGACAAGTTCCTTTATTTGCCTGTGAGTAGCTCGCACATTAAAAATCTTCCTCTACATTTTTCCTGAGCATTTGAACCTTAAAACTATCCTTACTATCTTCTTCCGCAAGGAGCACTTGCCTCTCTTTGATTTCCTCCAAGTTTTCATATTACTCTTCTTGACTAATAGTCACTAACACTGACGGCACTAAATAGTCAGGTGATTGGGGTTCCTAAACGCGCAATAGTTGTGCAATAGGCATTGGACGTGTAGTTTGGATATGAGCTGGGATTAGGGGTTTAACATTTCGCCCGCTGTCTTTTGTAGTATACTTGTGGCAGCACTCGTGTGAGATCACGGCTGGAAGGCGTCCAACTCACGGTCTTAGTTTCTCCTCCGTCGGTGCCACCGGTACTGCAGACGCTGATCGTGTAGCTGAGGGTTTCCGAGCTGGATGGGAGACTACCCTCGTTCTTTCCCGGAGTTGTCTCGTCCTATCCCACGAGTCCTTCACGGCCCTACCTTCCTAGTGCTGAAGCTCCTTTCTTGCTGGGTCTTTGACCGTCTCCTGAGTTCGGTCAACTTTTGATTTTAACCAATAATGCCCAAGCCGGAAGACTGCGCTCTCGGAGTCCGGTTGCGCCGCTTGCCAGTTTGAAGACAGATCGTGGCTCGCTGCAGCGGCATCGGGGCTTTTGGCGTCTTGTGGCTAAATTGCCTTTGCTTTAAAATGCGAAAATAAAATAAGTTCCTGCTACCGGAAGGATCCGGTCCTGCTTTTAAATTTATAAATTCAAAATAAAGATAAATTGTTACAAAGTGAATTAAAAAGTATTATTCGTTCTAAAATTAAAATTAATTTTAGTGATTCACGTTTGCAAACTGAGTACTGTATTCTTCACCTTAAAGTACGATGGTGTGGACAAATCTTCACAACATTATTAACCCATTAGGGCCGCTGCGTATATAAATAGACGTAACAAAAAATTGTTTAATGTTTAAAATATGATGTTAAACTTGCTTTTCTTTCAACCAGCGTGTAATTTTAAGTCTAATTCACTTTCAATACACGTATGGAACTGGTATGATCTACGTTTGTTTGTTTTGATAATTTCCACCAATTTTCATTGCCCTAGCAGCATTTTTCAACTTTCGGCCATAATGGGTTAAGATTGACACATGACAGACACCTGATCGAGCTTATCAGACAGCAAGATCAGGTGACAACACCTGACGAGGTCACCTGAATGTTTTTGTTGGTCAGCTGACCTGAATGACAGCTTGCACCAGACAGGCACTTGACAGACACGCACCTGACAGACACGCACCTGACAGACGCGCACCAGACAGGCACCTGACAGACACGCACCAGACAGGCACCTGAATGACAGCTAGCACCAGACAGGCACCTGACAGACAGGCACCAGACACGCACCTGACAGACGCGCACCAGACAGGCACCTGACAGACGCGCACCAGACACGCACCTGACAGACGCGCACCAGACAGGCACCTGACAGACGCGCACCAGACAGACACCTGACAGACGCGCAACAGACAGGTATAAGGAGGGCTATTTTACCAATGCGCTGAAAAATAATCCCTAGACGAGTTGCTTTCTCTGAATAATTATCTGGCTACGAACGGTCTACGCTGAATAATTATCTGGCTACGAACGGTCTACGCTGAATAATTATCTGGCTACGAACGGTCTACGCTGAATAATTATCTGGCTACGAACGGTCTACGCTGAATAATTATATGGCTACGAACGGTCTACGCTGAATAATTATATGGCTACGAACGGTCTACGCTGAATAATTATCTGGCTACGAACGGTCTACGCTGAATAATTATCTGGCTACGAACGGTCTACGCTGAATAATTATATATGTATTATAATATTAAAGTCTATTAATCAATCATAATCGTTAGAGTAATTTCTGATGTATGGATATTGCGAAGATCAGAGTGACCAAACGTCCAATTACTTTGAAAATGAATAATTTAAATTATTGATGGAGAGTATGAATAGTTGTCAGTAGGTGTTCACCACAGCTGTGCACGCTGCAGCAGGTGTTCACCACAGTTGTGCACGCTGCAGCAGGTGTTCACCACAGTTGTGCACGCTGCAGCAGCTGTTCACCACAGTTGTGCACGCTGCAGCAGGTGTTCACCACAGCTGTGCACGCTGCAGCAGGTGTTCACCACAGCTGTGCACGCTGCAGCAGGTGTTCACCACAGTTGTGCACGCTGCAGTAGGTGTTCACCACAGTTGTGCACGCTGCAGCAGGCATTGGTGTCACATCGTTCAACTGAACAGTCCCACTAGGCATAAAAAGTATTAAGCGCCCTACTTGTCCTCCCTAAATAATAATATTGCAAGAAAGCCTCAGCGGTCTTGAGGACATCAAACACAACTGCGATGAAATTTTTAAGCAGTGACTATCGGTCAGTCAAGTTCCGTAATTTTGAAGAAAAATGGACGTGAACAATTCCTTCAGGGTCATTTAAAACGAATTAATAGATAACAGTTTTCCCAATCCAATGTTGACTGAAGTTTACGCAAGGTAAACCATTACATATTAAACAAATAATGGTTAAAAGAGATCATCATATACGCATAATTAGAACTGATATAACAAGCTTTCATCTTAGGTTGTTTCTCATCGCTGTTTCCCCTCTATTGTTCATCTGCATTACTCTAGCAGCTTTCAAGTGTCAAAAACTAACCTAAAAACATAAGATAAGAGGCTATAATACCCTATTAGTAATAACATTATGCATAGTATATTACATCATATTAACGAGTAATATTTCCAACATAATAAATAGCGATACTGAGACAAAGCTGTGACATGTTCCTCACGAGTTGACAACTAATGACTGTACAGAGTTGACTTCTTCCACCATGCCTTCAAAAAAAACATTGTTTCATCCGTCCAAGAGAAAGTGGCGTCAAGACAAAAGGTTAAGCAAGGCCTGGTCAAAAGAGTTAAGCAAGAGGCAAGTTGCGAAGGGCACAATGCATG
>VCRD01000001.1:1544837-1612049 GCA_006783055.1 Trinorchestia longiramus | reverse complement strand
TTTTACAGTGCAGGTAAACCAGTTTTACAGTGCAGGTAAACCAGTTTTACAGTGCAGGTAAACCAGTTTTACAGTGCAGGTAAACCAGTTTTACAGTGCAGGTAAACCAGTTTTACAGTGCAGGTAAACCAGTTTTACAGCGCAGGTAAACCAGTTTTACAGCGCAGGTAAACCAGTTTTACAGCGCAGGTAAACCAGTTTTACAGCGCAGGTAAACCAGTTTCATAACACACGTAAAGCAGATGTGACTGTGTTTTCACAGGTCGCCTGGAAGCGAGTGGCCTGAGGTAACTGATGAAGGTCTGGAATGCGCCGTAGTGACCAAGGATGCACAGCTGCAGCAGGGAGTATTCATGCCGCCAGACCGGGTCAAAGCTGCAGAGGTTATCTTCCAACAGCAGCACAAAATTCCCCTTTTTAGACACGAACGGGAACAGGAGATGAAATTAAAAGACGAACTCTAACATTTCAATATTGGTATTAAACAAATATCAATACTGAGTTCGTTTGTGTGTCGCAATTTCAGTAACCGCTTTTGAGGTGGTGTTCCCATTGAATGCATGCAATCGTAAGCATTCGAGTGTAGTTTGTTGAGTAACTAAAACATTTCTAGATTAGTTGTTACTTGGAATATGAGACTCAAAATGTCGGAACAGTGGAGATCTTACTGCAAGTCGGTTTAGTTGTAATGTGGTAGTTTAATGCTCAGCATCTAATGTTTATCGTTGAGAATTGTGTATTAAATGAATGAATGTGTAGCAGTTCAAAAGTGGATTAAGCAACTTCCATGATAAATGTGAAAAATGCAAATTAATCAGGAAACCAAAAAGTTCTCGCATGTGTGTGTTGAAGAATCGATGCAGACAGTTTATAACAAAGCATCGTTGGTAAACATGAGGTACTGTGTCTGCTATAGATCTGTCTGGCTATTCAGTAAAGTGCAATCAGTATCAAATTTAAGTGTTCCCCTGTAAAATGATGGCGTGGGAATTGGAGTTGAAAGATCGTTAGAGGAATATCCGAAAGTTTCACGGAAACTTATGTTAAGCGTAAGGAATTATAGTAACATTCATTTGACGTCAGGAATGCTTTTTGCAACCAATTTGGTCACGTCAAACACGATTTCCATTATGGGCCAGTCATTAATACGGCCTGTCATTGAATAAACGGCCACTTTACTATGTCATTAGATGAATAAGCTTGAATAGCCCATATCCTTCAGGAAACTCTCTTGCTGGTAATGATATTTCATTTTTCTACTTAAATTACTTGAATGTAAAACGTGTGACTTAAATTTCATTGTAATTACTTCACAACGATCTGTACTAAATATCCATTTCATTAGCTTCCCATTGCATGTCAAATATCAGTCCTTATTTACCGATTTCTATTAAGTATGATTGCCACAACGTTTGTTGTTTTGTGTTTCAAAAGATATACACAATTCAAACGAAAAATTCTTTTTCTATTTTTATGTTAATTCCAAATGTTAGTATACGAACACTTTCCGTACTACAACAATAACTTCCAAATACCACCACCTAGTTTATGGTTCACTAAATACGCACATTGCTCTTTGAACGAAACGCTTAACTTTGCATTTGATCAGAATTTATTTCCAGCATACGTTTCCATCGTACGGTTTTAAGAAACTTGCTCATAGACAAAGTTTATCAATAAAACTGCTGCACATTGTGATTTTATCATTGCAATAAAAGTTAAGTTATTTTTTCTTCTTTCTCATTGCAATTTTGGCACGGGATTTTCCAATGTTAAGGTGCTCTCTTTCGTTGCACTTCCATTGACGACGCAGTACTTACGATGTAGAGTTCCAGGGCAGACAACAGCTCGTAGCTGAAGGGCGTAAATGAGAAAAGTATTGCCACAAACAGTATAAAAAAGTTATTGCCCCCATCGTTTGCCTGATATCTTCGTTTGAGATTGCTTTCTTTCACGACATACAGAAATGAAAATTCACGTTGGCATACCAATAACGATCAGCGAAAAGAAATTCGGCGCAAAATCGATGCGATAGGTCAAAAAATGCTCAAGTAAGCATCAGAGAAATTGTTTAGGACCCTGCAGTGCACATTCAAGGTTGGAGTTCACTCGGCTTAATCGAAGTCATCTTCTGAAGATTTTTTTTCTTGTACAGCGCAAACTTATCGACTGTGAGAAAGAACATCCAATCAGTACAATTTAAAGCATGGCCTTTCGCAGGAAAAACAGTTTGTGAGCAGAACCTTGTATTTGAAGAAAACTTCCCATTGCTAGGTGTAATTGCTGAATAATTAGTTAAACCATGTCTGATTAGAATAATGATCACCAACATGCATTGCACTTTTATTTTGCCCATGATTAACCCTCCGAGTTTTTTTTATTTCTCCATTGAAGAAAGTTCCAGAAAGCAGGAAACAGAATCATAGTTCGAGCGACCTTCAAAATCAAAGGAATTTTTACCATCGAGGCTGTCGAAGATGCTGGTGTACATCACCTTCAGGACTGTTGGTACTTCGGTCTTCAGGACTGTTGGTACTTCAACTCTCGATCAGTTGTCGGTCGCCATTCAACAAGGATCGTGTGTGTGATACTAGCTGGAACGACCAGGATCTGCTAAATCTAAAGGCTCAACCCTGTACATCTCTTCGCCTCCATTAAAGACCTTGACGCACCTTCGAAGAAGCTACAGGTGTAAATCTGCTTATTCAACGAAATTGTGAGTCAAAGGCTTTATGAAAAGTAATGATTTATAACAGTTGACTATTTTACTTGAACCCATAGTTTCTCTGCACAGCCTGATGAAATAGGACGAGTTACGACCAAAAGTTTAAGCTTTACTTTTTGATTCCACATTGAATGTTTATGTATAGTTTATATATTTGATTGATTGATGCCCTTCCCTGGATAATAGTTAACTGATGGGTGTCCTTCCGTGGACCATAGGTAACTAATGGTTGCTCTTCCGTGGACCATGGTTCATTGGTAGCTGCTCCCTGGCCCATTACTCTTTTGAATTCATTTGAATTCGTACCCAAATTTGAGAATGTAGTTTGTAATTATATACTTGGGTTTCTTTTGTAAACTATTTTAACTTAACTCTTCCCTAACGGAAATTTAGATTGGGACCACATAATGGTGGGACGACACTGCTAAGCAGCAGTCTACTCTGGAGCAGCGGGATATTATCCCGCTGCTCACGTTGACGGCATTCCGTTGTTGAAGTTGACGGCAGGGGATATTATCCCGCTGTTGAAGTTGATGCATGGGACTTTGGTAGCAGCCCGAGTGGACCAAACTGCTTGTTCTTGTTGTCACATTCTATTCTATCCAGTTTGGCATTAGTGAAAAAAATTGATTCTCAAAATTTCTAGTTTTAAAACATAAATTCAATCTCATCCAATAACAACTTAAAACACCGTTTCCGTAAGTAAGTAAATATAATCGCAAAACCTTCAATTGTAATGTTGAAACAAAATCTGTACTTTTCAGATCTCGTTGAAGAATCTAATAAAGAAAACGTTTTCTCAGCATCTATTGTACGAAAATACGAAAATTCAACGAGTTGAATTATCATATGCATTTTCGAATAACTTACTAAATCTTTTGATATTCTTTTGTTTTATATCAACCCTTTCCTCCAATTTCTTATTTTATGCTAGGGGTTTGAGCTCTTTTTTTCTGCTCAGTTTAGGCAATATTTTCTTTAATTTAGGCCAGATTCAGTTTACGTGGCACCACCAGGTTCTGAGGTTTCCATGTCAGTTGACATAACTTATTAAGGTCGGTACAAATATTTTTTTCATGGAGATTGACGAGAGAGGAAAGAGAACAGAAAAGATATTAGTGCATGAGGTCGGCTGCAAAGTACGACTGCCTCATCCAGACAACGCGTGAAGATAAAAATATTAAATCTGCCTCAACAGAAGTCAATGTCGACTTCTGGTAAACGCATTTCATTGTTATTATAACCATTATTATGTACGAAACATAATCACAGTCTCCATAAGAAACAGCGATTCGACAGTAACAAAGAGCGAACCAACGAGACAAACAGTGAAGACTGGAGACATATTGAGTGTCAGAACACAAGAGCTGGAGCTCACTTGTGTAGTTATTCAGCCACACTCATGAGAGAGAGAAAGGTAGAACAATTAATGTGTAATACCTCACCAAGTACGAAGGTAATCCATAAGAGAGCTTCTTGTAATAAGAGCTGCTCATTCTGCGGAAAATTGCTGGGCTTTTGGTTAACAACGACGTACACTAGCACACCTTGCTGAGGTGTCAGATTTTTATAAAACTACTCATTCAAGGAAAAAAAGGAATACACAGAAAGAAAAGTGTCCTTAATCACTTTATTATCCACAAAAGGTATAAAACATTAACAGGGAATGAACTGTATCATTGTGTAAATGGAGAGACTACAACAACCACTTCCAAGCAGACACTGTGGAGTGCCTACACAACGGCCTCACGGAAATCCTAGACAATAAACAGTAGACCAAGCATACAACAACGCATGAATTAACAAGCCGTTGATCGGAGGGACTGTACACTCTTGAACATATCTCGAGTAATTCTTCAGATGCGAAAACGAATTAGACACATTTTTTTAAAGTTTGGTTTGGCATGGATGCAGTAAAACGACTACGCCATAGAAAGATTTCAAAAAAGTGGCCGATTCGAGAAATTTTCAGTCATCGATTGTAATTAGAAGTCATAATTACATAGGTATTTCACGATGAGTTATATTCGGATTAATTGAACTGTGAAGAATTGGACGAAATTAAAACGTAAAAAATTTTGATAAAATTGTAGAGACTCTGGATTCCTGTGTACGGACCTGAAATGAAATGTATTTATTAGCAATCATTATTACTGTAGGCAATGAAGTGGATAAACCTGCTCTATGCCATTTGAACCGTCAACTGATGTGAATTGTAACAATACGACAGCAAATCCTAGGAAGAAAACACCGACTGTATCACACCATAAACGGCTTTGAACCTAAGCCTCACCTAAAAGCAATCTACATTTAAATAAAACCAAGAAACGTTAAGTTTAAGTGTTTCGGGCACCAGCTGTAAACCAGTCTCGGGTCCGCCAATGAAAGCAGCGTGCTTTACAAGAGATGAAAAAGTTTAGCCAGTGAGTGACACATGGGTGATACTTACGAAAGCGATAGAGTTGGATAAGAAATTGAAAGCCCTCCGTATGCTAAAACAGAACTCTTAGCAGACTCTTACAGTGAATGTTGCAGAGCTCACAGTTGTCACGTTGTAACACTCGCTGCGAAGACTCAGAGAACTTGAAATTACGAAGTCAACATTACGCACTCTGCAACTTCTCATGCCATTATTGACGAGCCCCAGGTTTCCAAAGCACGCCTATTCCCACAGATTCCTGGATTTCGACTTTATAGAAACAATTACTAGTATGGTACATTATTTTTAAAAATCTGCGGATAATAAATTAATTTTTGATGCACATTTGAGATTAAAGAGCTGAACGGACAACTTCAGCAACAGCCGAACACGACACCAAGAGCTGGGCAGCAGCGGGAAGTTAGATAGCTATATTGAGATATATTGTTCTTACATATGTGTATAGGAAGTAAACCCCCGTATGCGCTCGAAAAGTGTTTCAATAGCGACACATCATCCCAATGAGAAACAGAAAATTGATGTAGTCGAGAACGCTTTGCTCCCCAAGAGACGAGTAATAAAAAAATTAAGAAGGTATTGGGTTGCTACAAAAATAATGGCCGATTTCAGAAGCCTTCCAGACCTTCGAACGGCCATTATTTTTGTAACAACCTAATATATGTAAGTGGGAAGGACACCTTGAAAAACTAACAAAGAAATGCACAAAAAATAAGTTCTATACATTATATACTTTAGTTTACACATGTATTTGGCCAAAGATTATGCATATATTTCAAAAATATTACCTAGCTTCGAGTAAAAAATATTCTGTAAATTCACGGACCTTATGGAAAATAGAGACACATTGTTAAGTGGAAGTCTGAGGAAGAAAAAGTACTTTATCAACCAGGGATGAACATGGCGCAGGCAGGATCCCTGGAAGTTGTAATTTCTTAAAGCTCAATTAATTGTGGAGAGCATTGGCTCGGGTTCTGAACAGTTCGAGGGTGGCGAGACCAACAGTGAAAAACACATCGAGCAGAAATTGGCACAGTTTTAAGAATTTTATATATTATTATTTTCAAATGACAAAAAATTTACATGCATATAGTTGCATTAATTCATTATCATACATATTCCAGTAATACATGAGTATGACCACCACAAACGCTAGAATAGTGTTATAATAGTGGCAGCGAGTACCTCAACGAGACAAAAAATAAAAAACCAATTAGATGAATAAAGTATTAAAGACTGTCATGCACAACACAGGCGTTCAGCCGCGATGTGATCATCAAAAAGGTAAGGCCTATTCATCCACAAACTAAATTCTGATTCTGTTGAGTTGCTGATTGCTGATTCTGTTACTGTAGCTGAATTATCACTGATGAGCGTTAATCATTCACTGTACATGAAGGAGAATCACTGTTAGCATACTTCTCCATTACCCCTCCAGAGACAAGCTCTGGATTCTTACTAATTCCACGAGGAGAGTGAAGTTCCCAGGCTTTAATAATGAACGATTCCCTTCATTGCATCCTCAAGTGGGAGTTTGAAAAAATTGTTAACATTAATCGAGTTCATTTCGAGTTGAATTAATGAAGCGAGAAGACGTTACAAGAGCAATGACATTGCAGCATAGGTTTACAAATTGACTGATAAGTCATCTGCACAACAGGAGACTAGTCAGGAAGCTGAAACAATTTAATTCTAAATGTTGATATTAAAAGTTTTCTCAATCAATGCTGTTAGTCCGCTGCAAGTCGCATAGGAATGTTACGTACGAGTATGTTACGAACGTCAATTATGACTTAGAAGTAGGGCAAACTATCCTTGTAGAGAAGAGCTAAATAATTCCATATGAAGATGCAAAACGAACAAACTGCCAGCAGGTAATAGTGCAGCATACAGGACTTTGTAACTTCAGTCCTATCTCTTAACCAATGATAGCAGTTGTTGAAGTGGCAGCCGCACGGCAAAAACTAAGTACGAGGGTAACATACAACCGTTTTCAATTAAAAATTCAGAAAAAAATTCAATAGGTCCGTCATCTTCATCGCTGAAACCTAAACTTTTTTGTAAAAATAAGTAATCTTGCCCTTCCATGCTGGTCCAGTTATTCAACAATTAACAATTTAAGGTACTCAAAACTATGGAAAAAGCTCTGAATGGTAAAGGGTTCCTCGCCGCTTTACTTTTCTGCTTACGAGTGACACTTCAGCACACACATGAGAGGTGCGTGTGTCCAGAAAAAGTAGCGATCCAGACCTCTCACTCTGCAAGCACCCGAGCAGCGAGAACCAACAGCATGATTAAAAGGAAATACATTGGTTTCCTAAATAAAGATATGAAGCAGCACACCAGTCATTGATAACAGTAATAGGATAAACCCAAATCCTTCATTCCAGGTTGGCTTAGCAATTAACTGCGTTAATTACGTCTCTGACCTTTTGCGTTACCTGGAGTGGAAATATAATTTCATTTTGATTTATTTACAAAAAGATTATACATAGAACTGCAGTTAACCGCTCCTTTTAAAACATATATGCATCATAATTAGGCTAATCGGAAAAATTATTGGATGCGAGTCAAAGGCATATAGGTGTAAATTATGCAGAGGTAGAGTGCACATCAAGCACCGTGTTGGAATACGACATTCAGGATATAATTAATTAAATTCATTTTAGGTAGAATTGAAATCCAACAGAGACATGGAAGAGAGCTATATAACTACAGAGAAAGTAGAAGGAAAACTGGAGAAGTGTATTTTCCAAAACTGAACACACATTCAACTCCAGAAACAAGCGTCACCCAAACTTACATTGCGCGGGCACTTTTGAGAACCACCGATTTTTCAAATGAAACTAATGAGGATTGACACTGGCACAACATCTTATGGGAGGGAATAAGCCGCCGTGATACATAGAAAAAGAATCGCCACCAATGCATTCTACCTCAGGGCACCAAAAAAAAATACTAGAAGTGAGCCTATTTCTGAGTGGTAAAGCATATGACATATAAAAAGGGCTATAATTCAGAGAGTTGATAAACCAGCTAACTACACCATGCAGCATAATCATTATTATTATATTATGTAGCATAATCAAATGGTGAGAGGCAATATTTCCTAAACCGAACAGAATGATAGGCCCAGTCAATTGTATAGGAGGATCCAGTCACATTGAAGAGAACACGAACACGTTATCTAAGAAACATTTAAGCGGTGCCAACTACACCTAACTGGCCTATTAAATCTAGTATATAAACTCAAACAATCATTTCCAACAAGTGTCATCTTTTCCTAACTACTCTTCATCACACATTTTCTCATCAAAAAATCAAGCAAGCTGAAAAATTCGGGGGAAGCGAAAGTTCAGTTACAAATTCACCGAGTTATTTTCTTTCTCATTGCTAGTTCCGTAAAAATGACAGCTATTTTTTATAATAAAGTAGAGTTTACACGCACAAAATACGGTGAGCCCTTGACAAGCCAACGCTAAGCAGCGTTACAAGGACTCGAATAAACGGCAGAAAAGCCTTTATTATGCACGACTGAGTTTACAAGGAAAATGTTTTTCTCCCCGAAGTGAATAGAAATAGAGAGATCATAAATGTTGTCTATTGAGTAAACTCAAATATTATCCAACAGGAAAACTAAGATAATAGCGGATAGCTCAGAATATCCTGCAAAGAGTGAGTAGACAACTAAGCACTTCTGACGCGATAGAAACACAACCATAAGAGAAACCTCGGAAGTAGCACAAATATCGGGGTTACGTGGCACCCAATACCAGCACTCGTGCCTGTTAGCGGCAACCACATTGAGCCGCTCGTCGCCCGCCTCAGCAATATGTTAATTGAGTGAATGCTCGTTTCTAATTCGTCTAAACAAACCACCAGTATTCTTCCTAAACCAACAAAAACTTCTTTTTTGCTATTCACCCGTCAATTCATACTTTAGGCTATACAAAATTTAAATAAATAACAAATTAACTAATCTGGTCCGAAGGGTTGAACAAGCTTAACTACTTTCGCATAATTGAATATCGCATGCCGTGTTTTTTCGACTGAAATCGACCGTGATGAAAAGCAGGCCCACCTCATTCTGGAATAATCAAAGTTCGGCGACAAGAACCTGGTAAAAGCTCTACTGACAGAGTCCCAAAGAAAAAAACTGCACATATATTCGTGTGAAAGATCTAAACTCATACAATCAAACGAACTCCCGTGCAGCGTAAAGCATACCACGAACAGACTTGATGTAATGGAGAATATAAAAGCAGCTATAAATTCAGTTACAGAATGGTGGGGAAAACGTGAACAAGTTTTTCGTCAATTCTAAAATACTCCTTAATTGAATCGCTAAAAATAATGAACTTATTCACGGCACATGCTTAATAAAATAGACGTATTGCTCACATGAGTCACCCAAATGGTAGCTGCTATTGAAGAGCTAAAAAGCCCTACTAAAATTGTGGCGTAGGGTAACATGGCATTTAGAGTCGCAAGAACATCACAGAGCTGCGACTACTAGGCGGCAACATTTCTTTTAAGAGAACAAAGTGATCCGAAATAAAAAGCCTCGGTCGACAACGCAGAGATCTTCATGAAAAGCTATCAGGTAAGTGATGTGCAAGTTAAGGGGTCAATGACAGGTACTCGTAATATAATATACTGTACACAGGGTGTCCCAAAAAATTGAACTCAATTTTTGACTACCCATTACTATGGAAGACTGGGCTAGGGAGAATAATAATTTTTATCCAATGGTATTTCATTTTCATAAATTTAATGATACTTTTTCGATAAATTAAACTTGTATCTATGTCAATACACACCTAAATTAAAACAAAATAAATAGGTCATGGGCAGTCAAAGAGTGAGTACCGATACTGGGACACCCTATATATTGGTTCCAAATTAGGTCTCCATATCAAATCTGGTCAAACGACTTTCAGTAAAATACACTACACAACAACATCAGAACATGAACAAGCGCGGTTCAAGAGAATAACTGCCCCCAATGATGGTTAATAAGAATGACACTATAATATAAACTTGAGTTTACACATGTGCATATTCACAACTGGAATGAAAAAATAACATACTGTGCAAGTTAGAAGAATGTTTAGGATACAGTTGTTGACAATTTTCACCCACAAAAAATAAGAAAATAAGGCAACCAAACTACAGAGTATAGTAGAGACCTGCACGTGCGGAATTTCAGCGGTTCCGTGAGCCGCCTCCTTCGCAAGCAGCGGAGAAGAAGGCATTTAGAGAATGAAAATGAGTGATCCATCACAGATGTAATCATTATGAGGTAAGAACAAACGAAAGAGCTCATCCATTTTTTAATTCCGCAAAAAAAGAACACAAAGTACGGTGGTGAGTAATTTATAGGTGCTAACTAAAAAAATGACGATTAAAAAGTAAAAATTCTATCCGAGTATACATTGAATCAGGGAGAAAATTGTATTATATTGGTAGTAAAAATCTGGGGAATAAGTTAGAGGCTGAATTATAGAAAATTAATTACTGAACTCGAGTTCTTGAGCAAAGAAATAGTCGAGTACACAAGCCTTCATCGGCAAACATGTCTAAAATTAAAAGCTGAATGTTGCAACAGCTACTGATGGCCGAGAATTTGATCAAACACCATTATTGACATATATTCAACACGGATGTCAGAAAAGTATCAGCACAAAATTTATTATCATTAGAAATCCATAGAGTCAACAAAATTTCACATACAATTATACAGCAACATTAATCATGGCAGATCATTTGTCCAGGAGTAATAGTCACACACCCATTCGTGCACAACTAGCGGATACAATCACGAGTTTCTTCGACTTAAAAAAATTAACACTATTATTATTACAAAAAAGAAACAGGACGCATCCGGTCAGCTATGTCGCTAAGATATAGAAAAATTACCTAGCACAGAAAATATGAATAGCAAAAAATTTGAACTTAAGTAATCGCAGACGAACAATAACGGAATGACACGTCGGCCAGTTATACAATGAAGAGAAAACAAAGAATCAAGACCCACCTGGAGCAACACCTTAACCAAACTCGAAGCCTAGCGTGGTAAAGTTAGCTACATTACCATTATTATATTCCTGGTCTAACATTGATTTTGCTACATGTCGAATGTCGCTCAGAACATCTCAGAACGCTACGTTCCCTGATGAAGCTAGGCTAGGACAGATGTAACCAGCATTGAAATTAACTAAGGATTCTACTCTACCTTAGTCTGAATAAAATAAACATTGAGCGCAACGGTGATCATTGGATTTTAGCCAATCGAGCACTTGTACAAAACAGTCACTCGTCTACACCAGTGCGAAGTAAACAATTGAATAACATTTACTAAGCCGAAAGTACAAGAAAATGTAACTATCGATGTCATTTATTACAGGGATCATTGACCACTTCACGCTGGACAGTGCCATTCTTAAGTGTAGAGATAATTTCGTTACAGCACAAAGAAAATTCATTGTTTTCTCTGGCAACTGAGAGAATAACTTGTGTACGGATTAGAACCAAAAGATGAGTGAGCTTGCAGCAGTGTGGTAGGGAAGTCATTCAAGCAGCCTATGTTCTGTTGTACAGCGATAACAGTGAACTATAAAGTCCGTCAGGGTCGGTGTCACTACCACAATATGAAGACGAACAAAAATATACCTAACATACCTACTTAGCTTAAAATTGTTAGTCCAAAAAATTCTCCACAACCACAGGCAGTGGAAATGAGTTGTTCTCGGTAAAAAGTTTGGCTAGGTAAAATTTACACCGTGAAGATGCAAGCTGCTATGACACAAATCTAGCTATATGCCAATAAGACTAAAACTGAACATTGTTAGCACCACATAGGTGCAGAAAATTCAAAGGAGTTTCAATGTGAGATTCATCTATGATACTTTAACGATAATGCTGGTTTTGTCGTAATGGATTAAGTATGTCCTGAAATATAAATAATTCCTCCAATGCTTTAATACTCAGTTGTTAGCTCCAACGAACTAGACTATAGTAATCGTCACACAAGTTAATTTTAAACCCATGGCCCGTAAGATGGGAGACGGCACACGTCATATGAGTGGATTAAGTTGAGAACCAACGTTTATAACATGACCGCTAGCATCACATGAGCGAGAACAGCACAAGGCGTGTGCTCCTAGCTGCATCTAAAAATAAAAGTAAAGCAGCGTCCTAATGCACAAAATCAGCCTTACGCGTCCCATGGACGCCGAAAACTAATTGTAGTCAGAAAGGCAGTAAAAAGTGAGAAATTATAGCATAGACTACTCGGCTATCACGCCAACAATGATCCCCAGAGAGAAATTGTAGTAACTGTTTTCTAAACCAAACAGTCCATTCTACACGCAGCCGTGAACAAGTACAGATCCATCCTTTCCTAATTAATAATACGTTCATGTAAAGTAAATATCGTTTACAAAAACATTAAAATAGAGTATCCTAATCCGGAGAAATGTCGAACCAGAATGGTAATGAGAACTAAAACATAAAATGGACCAGTGTACATTTTTGTTCAAACTAAGAAACCATCCAAATAGGCAAAAATAATCAAGAACCAAAATGAAACAAAATGAAAATTTACCTGAGCAAAATGATGACTTGAATAGCCATAAGCATAGAAGTATATACTGTCTTTAGGACGTACGAATGCAAACACGGAACTTAACCTTCCACTCGGCACACAAAAACACTCAGGCGAGGTACGAGTACTTCTGACACTATCTTTCAGCTGCACTTCGATCTTATCCAAATAAATTACTCGCAGTAAAGCCTAACAACCATAAAGACTCGCAACAATTCCACAATAACGTAATATTCTGTTGAATCGATCTTCCGGGTACATAATGCACTCAGATGAATTAAGTCGCAATACAGCCCAACAACCATGAAGACGCACAACTCCCCACAACACAGTAAAGCTGACGCATGTAAAATAGAAGCAGTATTCAGTAGTGAGGTCATCAGTGTTCCCGGCTGACGTGGCGCTCCCTCACTTGGCTTGATGCCGAGTGGACGGATCCGTTGCTGATGTGACCATTGGCGTGTCCGTTGCTCAAGTGACCGTTCGTGTGTCCGTTCTGCTTGCCGCTTGAGGTGGGATTCGTCTGGGACAGCAATACGCGTTAGGGGCCAGAACACTCACTATTGAACCATAATTCTACGCATTTCATGAACGCAGCGCAAATCTTGCATTACATCCATTCGTACACGGAACCGAAATTACGGCGTTTCTATAAAAAATTAAATTTAAAAGGTATGCCCATTAACAAAACACACAAAAGGTTTCAGCTTTAAATAATCTTAGCTTGGACAACACTCAATTGTATTGTCCAACACTTATCCTCATTTTTCTGAATATTTCATTCAGAAAAAATAAGGACCTCAAATCAATAATCCATACCATTTTTTTGGAAGCAACCTAAAATCTTGTTCATATTTATCGAGGCTACTTAATTCCCTTCAAAATGATCATGCTATACCTACTAAATAACAGGGCTAGTCTCGTAATTTTTTACGCTACTATTGATATATGAAAATATTTTCAATTAGGACAAACGAGACAATGTGTCATCAAATACTCGAAATATTGGCCTCAAAATAACACTAGAAGTTTTTATACAGCCCAGAATTTAAGCACGCTT
Organism: Trinorchestia longiramus; assembly: GCA_006783055.1. Taxonomy (NCBI): domain Eukaryota; kingdom Metazoa; phylum Arthropoda; class Malacostraca; order Amphipoda; family Talitridae; genus Trinorchestia; species Trinorchestia longiramus. The sequence goes on along the minus strand of VCRD01000001.1, from coordinate 1,598,221 downwards.
AATGCTGCAAACAGTATTGCAATACTAGTAGGAGCATCTCAACGAAATGAAAAATGTACGAATGAAATGAACAGATGTATTATCGATGGCCCTCGCCCACGAAGTCAATTGCACGACACTTCGGACATTTGTGAGGTGCTGCAATTTATTGTAATATACAGTTCTGTGTTGAGCGTTTGTGTAGGGCTAAATATACTGTAGTTTACAGGTCTGTGTTAAGTATATGTGTAGTGTTTAATATAGTGAACGTACTTTGCTAATAATTTTTCGAAGAATGCAAACATTCCACCTCCACACAGGTGACCATAAGTCACATCAGTATCATTTCAAGTCTTGTTTAAATGAACTCCTTAATTTTGAACGTAAGACAATTAAAAATTAATAATTAAACCTATATTCTGATTTTGCAATGGTTCCAACATCACGATTTACGCTCTTAATAGAAGTCAAATTAAGTAAAAAGCCGGTTCAAATACATTATTGTGAAGGCAGTGAGAGCAATTATTAAAGTACTAACCTGGTCCGAACCAAGCAAGAAGCATGGTACCATCTTCTTCACCATGTCGACGGCGGCGTTCTTCTTCGCGATTTGCTGGCGGTAAGCCTTGACGTAGAAATCAGCGAACAGGCAGAAGAACATGAGAGCATGTCCTCCAATCCACCACATGAAGGCACTCGGGTAATTGCACTCCCGGAATACCAGCTGAAAATAAAAAAAGCATTTATTGGAGGAATTCAATTAAAAAACCTCCTACAACACAAGATGATCGGGTAAAAAGTGAAAATATGTAGCATTAATTTCAATTATAATCAAGAACGGAGAGTTTGTTAATACCGTGAAAGAAGTTCAAGCCGTTACACACAATACAGAATCACGTCCGGAAACGAAACTCTGGAAGCTTCCCACGAAAATTTGTGAATAAACTAGCACAGTGTTCGGGTAGACTTTACACGCTATTATGCGTACCGGAAATATGAGCACAGTGTGCACTAAATAGGTCATACATTTCATAGATCAGGAAAATAGCTCATAATGTGAACGTTCGAGCAGAGAGATGGTCTTAACGCTTCTGTATTCCAAACTTCACACAACAGCAGGGAAGACCAATTTGTGCAGTCAGCAGCAGAAAATCTACCTCAAACTAAGTAGGTTTTCAATCTTATAACTATTCCGGACTCCGCATCTTACGCACGGCAGTTTTCCCAATAAAAATTGTAATTTGAAAGCGGAATAAAAATTGGCAGAGTCCAAATGCTGACCTGGAATGCGTGTATGAAGATGAGCACAAACTGCACAATCTGAAGGGTGGTGAGATACTTCTTCCACCAAATGTACTTTTGGTAGCGTGGTCCCATAGCAGCCACCATGTAATAGAAGTACATGACGATGTGCACGAACGTGTTCAAGAACCCGAAGAAGGTGCTGTGTCCGCCAGGGGTAAATTTCATGCCGACCCATGTACTAATGGGCATTATGCCATGATGTAGCACGTGCAGCAGCGAAACGTGCTGGTTCTTTTTGCGCAGCACGAAGAAGAACTGCAGAACATAATATGATTTAGCTTGAATTTGCCCGAATTCACTTTACGAACAGTTCCAATCAAAATGATGCAAAATATAAAACAATGCAATACACTTTCTGCCCAAAACTAGTAAAATCTATAACCCATCATGGTCAGAACGCCTTGCCTACTATCTTTATGAGACAAATACTCGTCATGATCGGTTGTATGTACATACAAGTTTGATTAATTTTCTAGTCATACAAAAATGAAACCTAGAATCCTACAGAGGAGTCAGCATGAAAAATGCATAACGAACTAGATTAAGTTGAAAATAGGAAACAATTTAATATCAGAACTGAAGATGTATGACGAATACGCTATAACTGTGCGATCAATTGGTCAACGGCCTAAACTTACCGTGTCAAAGAACTCCGTGAACTTGGAAATAAAATACCAGTAACAGGCGTTCAGCATCTGAGGGCACAAACATGTTTGTTAGCGCCAGAAAATGAAAAATTATGTATTATCTTCAACCTTGCATATAGATGCCTAGAAACTTCGAGTTCGTGTTGTAACTTCTCACGTGAATAAAAATAGGACAAGCAGGAAGCTTTGAGGTCAACAAATGTCCTCGATTTTCATTGACTTCAACAAACAGCCGAGTAGAAGCATGAGATGATATAAATAGCACTAGTATCAGTCTACTCGGTAATTATTACTTAAATCACTTCGGCTGAACTACTCAATTTAAGAGTTTCAGTAATCTATTCAGTAAAGAACGAACGATGAAAATATCTGATGCAAAAGGTTGCGATAAGAATTGCGAGTTCTAAGAAAAATATAACAGTAAAACGGTCACAGACACTAAGTAATTCGAAACGCTTTTATACAGCTAATTTAATTTAAATTAATTTCATTACTTAACTGCCACATACTTCAGGCGAAATTCGAGTTACATTTCTGATGAAGATAACGCTTTTGAAATTTGTTTATGGTCTGATCCACATATTTAACAATGTTTGATATTTAGAATGGACACAAAATATGGAAGAATAGAAACTACAGACTTATAAACTACGTAACTATAAACAGAAGAGAAATTTTGACAGCTTACATTGCTACAGATACATAATGCACATAATCTACGTGACCCTCTCAATTTTATAATTTATACATACTAAGCATACATACCTTTGGAAAGAGAAAGCATACTATAAACTTTCTTAAAAACGAATCTTACCTTCACATGCTGGAAACCGAGAACGAGAGCAAGAAAATACAAGTAACTATCCATCGAAAACAGGAGAAATAACATGTAGTCGTGCAAGACTCTGTCAACTAAAAGAACACAAGTGCAGCGAAAGAGAAACTTGTTCGGTCGAACAGAGCAGCTAGACACCAGTGCAACACGATGACGCACAACGCAGGAGTCCAGAGTTGGGAAGAATAGCTTCTATATGTGATCAATCGTAATCGTTGGTTACTCCATCAACAGCAGATACAGCAAACACAGTTGAATAAGTTAACGTATTCTGCAAGAAAGGTCTAACACAAAAAGCATGGTCGTCGAAAATATCTCGAATTAAGCACATCGAATGTTGGCTTTCGAAGAAAAAAAACTGCTGTTTCAACCATGTTCGCAGCAGAAGATAAATTAAAACTTGATCGCGAGAAGGAAAATTTCATGACCCATCTAAGAAGAAACAAAGTAAAGTGAAAAGTGAAGTCTGATGAAAGAGAGATATTATAAGGTGTTATAAGCGAGCAGTAAAAGCTACATGTGTTAGATTGAAATCGTTTACTGAATGGAATAAAAGTAAAGCAAGAAAATACTGCATGTCGTGTAGAACATATAAACGTATGTAAAAATCAATGAAGGCAGTAAAAAATTGGAGCAGTCAATAAATGAAAAAAAAAATTGCGCACGTCATCTGAGATAAATTTCAAGACGTGCATTAAAAAAGGTTGAGGATAACAATCCCACAAACTTGGACTGGTGAAATGTCAGGATCGATCTATCAAGAAAGGCTACCTCGGTGACCTCTAAAATAACATGCTGGCATGCCCGGTCTACTCAACAAATTACTGCTTTCCAGTGGCAAGGAAGACTATGATCGCTGGGAGGCCATTAACTCTATCGCTGTTAGTCATGAAAAATGAGAATGCCACCGCTGTACTACCAGAACTTGCAAGTCATGAAATACTTATCTGTTCCCTGCAAGAGTTATGAGGTTTCAAGAGGAGATGATATTGCTCAGCTCTTTTTCTAAAGTTGATAATATTAATGTACGCGGTTGTAGTCAAATTGCAAAAAGAAGAAATTTGATTAGTTCCGTCTGCAGAATGAAAGTAGATTCAAATGCACAGTAAGTGAGACTTAGTTAAAAAGAAAGAGTAAAGATATTCTACGTGTTGATGAAAGGCTGAATGTCTGAGGTGACAAAGAGTAGGACGAATTACGAGGCTGTGGTTGTAAGTTACGATGACAGTCAAATTCCAGGTAGAGTAAGAAATATGGATATTTACTGGTGCTTGTGGGCCTCGACCTGAATTGGTAAACGAGCATGAAGCTATATTACGTGAGATGAAAGCGCGACTTGGGTAAAACAACCGAATAATTATCGAAGTAATTATCCGACCCAAGAATGGGCCAGAAGGTTCGTTCCTATAGCCTCATTCTATTCTATTCTATTTTATTCTAAGTGATGAAGTCGTACAAGGGAGATATACATCCGCTTCCTATTTCTACTTTATAACCCACTTCCTCCTGTTCCTCCATTTAAGAAATCCACCATTTTGAGAATTCAAAACATCAAACTTTTCTGTTAAAAACATAACTTAACAACCTAAAGTGGAAAGATGCTGCTAGTACCAATTCCAGCCTCAACTGTTCATACGAACACACAATGTTCTGATGAGAGCCTAAACCAACAAGGGTAGAAACACCACCTCATCTCCGTAGCGTAAGAACCTTGGTCAGGTCTGCAAGTAGTGGCTGTCCTGCGCAAAGAGTTCCCCTGCTATGTTACAGCTGTGCAAGTTTAACAACCATTTACCCCAACTTCTCTTTTTTGACCTAGAAAATTCGTACCAAACACCTCATCAGAGTTCACATGACAACACAGATAAATGAACAGTAATGCTCTATATACAAATACCGACAATTTCCAGGTGACATTCAATTGGACGTACGTTAATGCGCAAAAAATGGGAATTCGATTCGGCAAAAAGCAATCGTCGAGTCGTGTACCAATGTGTTGAATGTGACACAGTTATGCAAAGAATACTAAGCGTTAAATGATTGACATTATTCGTTAAACAAAAATTTAGGATTTTGAGTTTCTGAAATACACTTTGTTCATTGACGAATGAAATCCAAAAACTTATTGATAAAAAATTGACAAGATTTGTTCAATGACGTCATTACTTAAATACTACGTGGCACAAGAGTAATACTAAGAACTCATTAAGATGAAAGTAACGATGCAGCGCCGGAAGCAGTTTTAGAGCGCACTTTGTAAGTGCATTCTAAAAGTGCTCGTCGGAATGCGTCTTCTAGCACAAGTCTGTACTCTGTTTTCTTCATTGAAGCTTTGAGTGTCCGTTTTGCAGTACTTCGTTTTATTTCATTCGAGGCACGACAGTCACATGGAAACACATGCAAATTTGTTTGAGGCAAAAAATCTCTAATTTCGATTTATCGACGCCTGTTATATCCTATTTAAAAATATGATGTTTTGAAATACTTTGGAACGAAATATTTTAACAACTGAAATTGAAACAATACTCTGATTTCTAAATGATACGGAAACCTGAATCTAATCTGAAATATCCAATTGATAACGTCAGAGTATTTGCTGAATAATATCATTCGATTCAAGAAGTTATTAGTCATACAAGAATGAGTCTAAAAAGCCAATATACCTTTAGGAAAAAATCTTCAGATCCCGTGTTGTTTTCGGCAAATTTGCCTTCGATTTAGGTATAGTAGTAAATCATAAGCAATGATAAATACCGAGCTAGCAGATAAAATAAAGAAAGTGTTATTTCGAAGATTAGAGCATCTACTAATGAGAGGACCCGTTAGTACCGAGACATTAAGTTATAGAGAAAAACTACAAAATACCCTAGGTGACTCACCTAGATGTATTTTTTGTTATAAAAACATTTAGCCTTAAAACCCAGTCTTAAACCAAAAGCAAGAAACAACTACGATGAGTATAGTAACTGGGGTCAATAATGTACCCTAGAATATACAGGTCTCCATGGGAATAAAGGTATGGAAGTCAATAGGCACCAGAAGAAAGCAATAAATTAGACGTGATAAAAGTCACAGGTTTTCACAAGAATCCGTCACTCATCAGAGTGTATGAACAAACTACACGACATATGCCGAAGACACCAGGATAAAGCAAAGCACGTGAAAGACGCAGTGTGTAATAGACAGAGACGTACCCGGACAGCTCTCTGTGAGTTTGAATAATCAACGGGTTGGCACTTGTAACTGTATCCGTTGAGCCAGCCACCCGCACCAAACTGTGGGACAAACACATTCCGTTACTCTAGGAATAGCACGCGACAACCCGTGGACCAGAGGAGTGAGAGAAGCGTCGTTCTGACGATCATGTGTTGAAGCACGCGTAAGGCCACTAGAAGTCCCAGCTCTTGCTACTTTATGTGCGTTAGCAGCTAGAACAGTTTACCATTTTTACGTGGTACACTAGAAATATCTTGTTAGAGATACCTGTACATATTACCGGCGTGATTTGTTCGCTGAGCTTTGCACGGAAAATGAACCTGTGAACCTGTAGAGACAGCCAGACCACACCAGGAAGAAAACAATGTCATATAGCCATGCCGGATTTGCCATTTGTCCCAAGTACCGTGGAACTCTGTGCATGATACTGAAACCTCAGTACTTAGTGACAGATCTCGTATTTCACCACAAAACTGCATGCATTTGCACCAATGCGAAGTCAGATGTAATCGGTATGAGAAAGACACACCCATATATTCCCTGCCTTACTTAAGTAGGATTGTGCAGGGATATGCTGCAACACGAAGTGTTCATGTGTTTTATGAATTGTTCTGTCGACATTGCAGAAACAAAACCTCAAATGCCACAGGTGCAAAAAAGTTTTGCAGTATTGAGGCAGCGAGTGCTAACAAATTATTTCAAACACTGAGATATTGAACTCAGTAAGCCATTTAAGACAATAACCACGAATGATACTCCAAAATATAATGAATTATCAATAATCCTGCCACAAGAAACGAAGTAAACATTGAAATGGGGTAATTAGTAATATTACCGTTTGGACTACATAATAGATGTTAAAACTTAAGTTTTCACTCGTACTACGAGTAGGAATTGATTTCTTTATGAGTGATCAGCCTATAATACATTCGCGATAGTGATGGGAATTGTGATGATGAGAGAAGGAACAGGTATTCCTAAGGAGCAGCTCCAAAGCGAGTAAAATTCGTTTTGTTAACAAATTTCACTAGTGCTTATTATAAAAGGAAAGGCTACTAAACACGAACTCACCTTTCAATTTTTGTTCAATTCACAGTGGAAGTATGTAATTGTTCAGTAAACGTCACAGACAATTCCCATATCGAACGATCAATACTGATCAATCTGAATAAACGATCAATACTGAATAAATGTTGTGTAACGGATGGTCAAGCAATTAGAGTGGTGTGACCACTGCTTAGTGAGCGCATGATCTTGCAAGAACTAGTGCTGCTGCACTCAGCAAGTAACGCTCAAGTCAAAAGAGAGGCAAGCAAGGTAGTCACATACAATACTAACGTACAGGCAGCGTTCAGTATGCAAAAAAAGGACAAGTAACACACCTCAACGATGAGAAATCCTGAGTTAAGACAACCACAAATTTGTAATCCAACTTTAAGGAGCGACAATCACCAACTGCATAATCTTGTTCACGTCTTACATTTCTATTCCACTTGCCAGATTGAATCCAGCAAATAAAATGCATTACCGTACAACGAGCGTGAACGATCAAACCTGCGTTGATAAGTGAAGAGTTGAGAGAGTTCAATAAAAAAAGAAGTGTAGTGACACAGACCTGGCTGCATGCAGATGATCTTGGTGCCTGGCAAAAGCTCGAGTAGTAATGCTTAGGTTTGGATTGCATCACGGCTGTTGAGTCGTATTTTTGGGTGTGGTCTCACGCTATCGAGCTCTCTCATCAGTACTTATTGAAAACTGCATTTCTTAGACATTTACTTTGAAACCCTTAGGGCAATTGTTTTTATTCTTATTAGTAATGATGTATCAGTGCGAGTTTTACAAAGCTTGTTTAGCTTGGAAGCACTTGAGTCAAGTACCATGGAAATCAACTCTGCAGCCTTGAACAGAGTTCTGACTCATCAGAACTAGGATCAACATTTTATGACACACTTCCATTCCATAACATGTTATGTAATACGAAGTCTACACTGAGAAAAACGCAATATATCCTAAGGTCCAGTAGTAAGGTACCCCTTTCCATCCAAGAAGACAATGACCACTGGCTCGCAAGTCTAGGAGACAGCAGGCTAGGCCTCATTCAGTAGATAAGACTGAGACTCACTCTTCTACTGGTGGCCCCGTCGGAATAGTCAACAGGCTGACATCTGAGATCATAGCCTACGAGCCAGCCGCCCATGCCAATCTGTTGTTGTGAACAGTATTATTATTAACAAGAATGTGGGCACAACAGCCAGATACACTGCGTATATCAGTGGATAGAGGATGGCATGCTTCAACACCTGAAATAAGCCTTAACCACATCTGAAATAAAAAGAATCACAATCCATAGTCGAACATTTTGTTAGTAGCTTGTAATGAACCCTGTACACTATCAACCAATAAGAAACGTTACGATAATGAGCAGTCGTTCTTAAAAGACAGTTGATAATACTAAATGAGCACAGAAAATACAATTTTAAACGAGTTATTCACAGGAATATGTGATTTAGCTTCAGTATTATGTGACGGTTGCTGACTTTACAAGTCAGAATGAGCAATTGGGTTCTACAGATGAAGCATACGAAAAGGACCCAAAAAGACTTGCAATTGCCTAATCAACAGAGGAAAACAATATTTGTACATAATGGAGGCAGACTTGGGAAACCCCAGAAGTCATTACGCAAAGAGGAGAGAAAACTAGACTGTTACAGTGTTTGCATGCAGACATAATAATGACTTCTGAAGTGTAAGAACTCATCATAGTACAAAGAACACGACGTGTCTAGAGGGAATCACAGCTGAAAATTTCATCCACGGCTCACGAAGGGAACACGCGTCGCATTAATAACTGAAAAAAAGAAATCCAATTATTTAGGAACTCAATTGATACAATCTTGAATTATGAACAACACAGTACCAGTAGTTGGAGACAGCATCTCCAATGCGTGTAATGTTTGCAATTGTCATTGATAAATAATATAACGAAAAAATTGAACAGATGCCAAGTAACAGGAATAGTAAATTACAGACAATCTCATCAGTAATAGCTTTTGATCTTAAGACTGAGCACATGTTACACCTAAAATCACCAGTTATAATTCTCAAGTATAAAACGTACCTCATAAAATATGAACATTGAGAAGACAACTTGGATGAAATTATAGAAAATAATAATATTTTTGAACTGGTAGGGTTCTCTGTCCTTCATGAAGCGCGGCCCAGCCACCTTCACGATCCACACGTAGGTGAGGCAAATGAGCGTCGTGGGCAGCGGTGACTGCATCAAGAACCAGTCACCCAGCCGGGGGTCTGCACACAGGAAGAGGAAATCAATCTGCTAAGCGTCAGATCATAAGCAAGTACAATTCTATGGTCCTTTTCATTGAAAGGATTAGTAATTTTTTTCAGTGTATGTCTAACCAAGTGTAGTTAACGTACATTGTATTTTTAAGTCTAGTAGTCCAGGCATAAATGTATGCAATAATGTACAAATATCCTTACATCAATATGAAAGCAGACATCGCTAAAGTTACGACTGTCCCATCAGTTTCGAGTCATGGGCTCATTTTAAACATAGGTTAATTATCATAATAGCATCGTCTCTATGACCGTAACGAAGGTCTGACTTCCCTCCACAATGAAGACAAACTTCATAAAGAAGTCTTATGATCTTCATAAAAGATAAGGAACACTCGCACTGTCACATACCCATGACTTGAACAAGAAGGAAAAAACTACTGGGATATCCGTGCAAAATCATGAAGATGTAACTAATTTGACAATATACGTGAGAAAATAAGCTACAAGAATTTCTATTAGTTTAGAAACATTGATGCGGCACCATAGCAACAGAAGTGCTGAGACAGCAGCTATAATAATTAGTGAGTCGCAGTCTGCAGGAACAACTCACCTCCTCTACTGAGGACATCGCTGTAAGCTTTGTACGCTGACCTCACCATACCACCAACACCCCTGAAACAGAAGGTCACATTTTACAGAACCACAATAGCGCATACGGTTAGTACTGTCAAATTAAAATTTATGTACTATAGGTAATAACTATTTGATCACCTGCAACAGAAGATCAGCATTCGTTTAACAGAAGTGAGCAACATATTTTATCATATCATATTAGATGTGAGCTCAGAAGAGGCAGAAGCTGCTCGACCGGCGAAGCCAACAGAGGCCACGGTAATAACCTGTAGAGCTATTCAACTTTGCTTTCTAATTCAATTGAAAATTAAATATTTTAAAAATAAATTTCGCGATTCAGGACTCCGAGAAGGCGTTTATCTGACACCAACAACCAAAACAGAAGTTCGCATGCGCATAGGTGATATTTTTACGATTCTCCCACTCGAAGAATATATACGATACAGAAATAGAAGATAGTAATCGAGTTCTATTAATTATTTTTACAGTGGTACCACCAGATCGCAAAGTTTTAGCGGGTCGATGACCCAGCTATCCCAACTGGCAGAAAAAGTAGCGCGGCATCCTAAAAGACGAAGCTGAAGTGAGAATAAGAAAGAAACGGAAAACGCTCGAACACGAGGTCGATGGCACGGCACGCCGGCCCATATCATGGAAGCATGAGTACAGAACAACAAAACAATAAGGCCTAACTGAGCCCACTGTAGACTTCAGCAACGTACATTGCTAGTTTAGCAGGAAATCGAGACCCTAGGGAGCACCGCTGCTCAAGGCACACAAAATCTGACATGATCATATCGCTCCTCCTCCCCTCGAGTAACGCTCGAAAATTTTACCTCACTAACCAGGGCTTAATCAAGTTCCACAAAATATGCTAAAGGACAACCCCCATTCCCGGCGATGCCGGAGAAGCAGGGCAATTTATAAAAACTGCTTACGCTTCCTGCATCGTTAACACTAAGACAGCATATTTTAACCAGTGCAACGGTAATAAGTAGTGTGACTAGGCCAGTGTTCCCATTATCCATACGTATTCCATTACTAGCTCACTGCAGGAAGATTTCTCTTAGTGCACGCTACACCTTTCTAAGCAGACAAGCAGCCTAGTTAAATAACAACCCCAACGACAATTAGCACCCTAATGGCACTTGCTCTCCCTCACACTAATGAATGTCTGATAAGAGCCTCAGCTAGCACCGCTGACGAGCCGCGCCGCGACATTCTTATGTGCACAACTGTGTCGACCGCCAATGATGCGTTCATCCGTCATCCTGCAGCTACACGTCGAGCGCAGTGAATAAATAATCAGAATGTTGTTTACCAGTTAGCATAAGTGATATCTTCCTGATAGACCTTTGATTTTACAGCTCTCGTTTTTTACACCTGTAACTCCATCTAGTTGTGTTAAAATAAAAGCGATAGCAGCTGATAATTTGGCAGTTAAAATGCAATGTATCGTATCCAAGTCTCTGGAAACAACCGCTTAAATAACGGCACGCAATTGATAACCCATAAGCAATTTATTGATGACCCATTAACAGCATCAACAGCTTAAGGAAATTTCATCGCTTCTAGAACGAAAATTGTATTCTTCAAAACCCAGCTTACTAAAAGTTAAGGGGCCAATCAAATAAGTTTATCAGGCAAATTCTCCCCAGACGTAGAGCCTTGGACCAGAAGCTTTACTTCTTTGAAACTACCCTTAAGTTTGGATAACTAAATTACACGCATATGTGAGATCAACAAACTGACATTAAACAATTTGAGGTGAGCTGCTACCTAACATACTGGCGATGCCGATATTTGATCAGACATCAATGCTAACACCCGATGACAGGGAAATGATAAAAGGCACTACCAATAAAATAAATTACAGTGTGCGGCAACATAATTTCGTTTTTTGAAAAGAACTTAATTTGAAAAAAAGGAGTGATGTTGCCGCACCTTGTGTATAGCACATAAGCATTGCGTGCCAAAAAGCGAAGATGCCATAAACAAGTATTAATTAATCGTTATGCATAAATAATACACAAAATAAAAATTCGCGCAACATAATTATGTACATGTGCGTACATTATGTGTTCTTGGTTTCATTTCATTTTTGTGTAAAAAATCAAGCTGAGCTGAGATTTCGGTACTATTGAAAATGGATTTTTTAGCTGGTGGGTTCTTTGTACTTAACCTCTCACATAATGTGCCAATATTGGCAAATGTTCGGTGTTCTTTACCAACTCGTTACATTTTTTGAACGAGACCGGATGCCATAGAATTGAACGATAGATACTTTGACAAATCTCTAGTATGTCAAATAAAACAACACGCATCATTACAAGTCCTGTATCTGCACAATATGTTCATTAAACGCTTTGATTTTACACGAACACATTCACTTATTCTAAGCACGCACTGACAAGACATGCTTCAACACACGAACTCGGTCGTTGCCATGCAGCTACACCAGTGCAGGGTGCGACAGATAAATAACCCGTTTCTCCAACCGGTGAAGATTTTCACCAGGCCATCAGTAGTGTCTGTATTGTCGGCACATGTAGTCATGGCATCAGTGGTAGAGTTAAAGTTCTCAGATCCATGTAAAAGACATGCAGTATTGATATTAATTCACGCCGGACACCATAATTCTGATATTGCAACGTGGCTTGTAGTGGACGAGTTTTGTCAGGAATGTTCGACACGAGTTAGTTGCTTCCAACTACAAATTTGAAGCAACAGTTGCATGGCAGGATCATTCAATGAGGCCTGACTACAGAAGGGATGCTGAGTTCACAATTCTTCTGCTGGTGTCCGGCCTCCTAACTCTCGCAAACTGAAGCTAATAGACTTTTCTTATACGCGCTGTCGAACGGAATACCAACCGAACCCCAAACACAACCAAGCTTATATTGATTGAGCGCATCAAGGTGGTTTTCGTCAATCTTTCAAGAAAGGTCGTCAAGAAGAGCCGTAGTAGGTTCCGATGGCGTACGGAGGTCATTATCGAAGCAGAGGGCGGCTTCATCTAATAAGAAGTGATCAGAAGGTCTACAAAGACGATCATGCAGTGTTTTCCAATACAACAATTTCTCTTTGAAAAAGAACGTTTTCACTGAAACCTAAAAAAAGCGGGTTATTCATTTGCCGCACACAGTAATTTTCACCAATGGTCGCTTAGGCCAGCTACTGTGATTTTGCTCGATCATTCATTGAAAACCATTTCAAACATTTCTAGAATATTGCGTAATCACACGCTCTATAAATACGACAATACTGAAATTAGGACGTGGCCGGTCAGAGAACTACAGTGGTAAGAAAAAAGGAAGAAAACACTTGAGCTCGAGCAGCAGTTCGCTGAAATGACAAGACAACCAGCTCCATGAAAAACAGGAAACTAAATTGATTCAGAAGACCTAGCAAACTACTAACCAAAACCCATACCAGACTGTCACAACTACAACTGTCGAATATACTATAGAAAGGGAAGCATATATCCGAGGAACGCCACCAGCTCTAGAGACGCTACTACAGATATTATTACCATACTCTACCTTGAGAGATACTTGGACCTTACCTGTCCCCCCCAAGGACCACTGAGCTCACAGCACACGCTCATGGACAATCTCCGTCAACGTACACCCCCTTTCTAGAGTGTCGTATGCACTTAAGCGATAGTTTTACATACAATCAGATGCAATTATAAATATACAAGCGTCAAGCTTTCAAAAAACATGAACATCCAAGGTACCCAATTTTTATCGTTGCGTTCAAATGTAAAATCTATGGTTTAAATAACATTCTATTTTATTTACAACTTTTGTGTTATAACGAAATCGTATGTTCTCAAGGCAAAATATTTATTATAATGGCTAAAGATTTAGACAAAAGAATATATCTTCTAGAGTTGCACAATGCAGGAAAATCTCCAACGGATGCTACTCAAACTTCGAAGTTAAGAAGACTTGTCTAGAGAACGTTGAAGCAGTTCAAATAGACTGGACATGTAAAGACTAAGCTTAGATAAGGTCGTCCTGGCGGTGCCAGAACCCCAAAATGGGTAAAAATCCACATGAGAAAAGCTCAGAAGAAAGAAAGAAAAGGTCCCTCAGAAATCTGCCATAAGAGGGGGATATATTCGTCGGAACAATGTATACCATTCTCCCCAATGACTTGAAAACTTCATACAAACATCAAAAGAAACAGTTGCTATCTGCAAAAACTGGACAAATGTCTGCAACAGCTGGAATCCTTTTCTCTCGTATCCGTAAAGGCACGCTCAAAGCCTCTTGTTCATTGACAAAAAGAAATTTGATGACCAGTAAAAATTTTAACGTACAAAATGACCGATTTTTGGTAGAAAACTGTCAGATTGAAACCCGGGTAGTCACTGGAAGACAAGAAGTGGAGTCGGTGACAGATTGAGTCACGATCACTGAGAACACGCTAGTGGTCATTTCAACAAGACTGCTCCCTTACACGGATAAAGCAAGAGTGGGTGGCATCCAATGTTCCCCAACAAATTTCGAAGGAGAAATTGCTTCCTTTATCGCCAGACCTGAATCCTCTGGACTACAGCATCTGGTCCATAATGGAGAATAAGGTTTCAGCGACAAATTACCACACTTTGTAGCACTGAAGTCAAAACACAAAAATGACGATCAAATTCCTGAAAGTCATTCACAGTTCGTGCAGGTTATTCTCTAAGCGTCTTCAGCTTGTTATCGACACAAACGGAGAGCATATCGTATAAAATGCGTTAATTTTCCACTATTTCATACTAAGATATTTCATTTTTGTTCTACTTGAATACATTTGTTTTATAACCGTGGACACTGTGAATTAAAACGTTACCTATTCAAGACTGTATATTTTACATATTAACACGTTCGCTGTCACTTGAAATTTAGTCGTTGCCTACATGCCCCATAAATTTTGTTCTAGAAATTTTTTTAAATTTTATTTTTCAATGTTTTACTAGCTATAACGAGGTTCTATAGGTAGCACAGAAGTACTACCAAATGTAATAACACGCCATTGAAAGCAAAGGAATAAATGACGGGCATGTGCATCAGCGACACACAGAAAGAGACCACTTGACGCACATGAGTGGCAAGTAGCAGTGAACGTGTTAAGCAGTTAAATTGAAGATTTTTCTAAGACTTTAATACCTAGAACACCTGACGAATGCCCGACACTGTGATACACCGAACTAGACCCCATTTATCTCATTATATTACGTGTGACAATCACAAGATCCTTCCCAGCTCCAGATGGCAGGAAGAGCTTAGCTCAAGCGATTAATAGAAAGTTTATGGACATAAAAGTTTAGTAAGTAAGAAGGATCCAAAGCAGATAGTCGTGTTTGAAATGGCGGAGAGGCAAGAGTGCGAACCCCATCAGCGTTATTAGTTGTTAGAAGATGATGATTAACAGATAAATTATCGTCCATCTTCCTTGGCGTGACTACGTCGGAGCAACGGAGAAAGTTCGGCCATGGACTACCATTCTGTGAATTAATCTTACCACAAGGGTCAGGACCAGCCTTTCTCTACCCAGCATTAGACATGACGTAGCCCTCGAAAGCGTGGGCGTAAGCATCTCCACAATATTGAATACGCTCAACAAATCTTAATTATACTAAATGCACTCTAATAAATATAATTTATTTTCAGTATATACATCCAATTACAATTATTTATAATGTATTTGTATGGTAAGCCACTGTAAATTAATAGTGACGGCTTACTCACAAGAATCTTCCAACCTCGAAATTTTTAGTTAACTTTTCACCGTCGAAAGTCGCCCCGAGGCAATCAATAAAAGTTTGCCAAACAATATAAGAGTAGGGAAACAAAAATTAGCATACTTATCACAGTCATGTTTGTGCAGCGCTACAATATTAATGCGGGGGAGCGCACACCTGTACACAATTAGTGTATATAGTGAGCGGGGTTTACTCAGTTGAAAATCAGGGTTTTGACAAAAAAAAACACCTGGTACATACAAAAATTTAACAAAATCATGCAGACAAACGCCTTTGCTTGAATAGCCATTTTGAAAGGAGAGACAACGTAATTGGTGTACAGCATCGCCGCTCACAACTGAGTGCTATGAAATATGTTGAGGGTAGCTTCATACATCTGAGAAGTCTACCAAGCCCTCGACGATTGCTGCACTCCTTAAAATACTCTACAGTACAATCTCCTACAGCGCAGTTGCATCCCCTGCCTCTGTGGTATACCAACAATTTATACCATATACAAGAGTAACATTGAAAAATAGAAAACTTACCCTTAACAGTCAGAATAGCTACTGAAATTTAGAAGCAAGTAAAAAATACCACAAACAGCATTGCTCTCCCAGTCTTGCAACAAACAATATTTCCAGCTGAAAATGTTCAACTTCAAGAACACAATCATGACGAAACAATTTTCAAGATATCAATAAAGTCATGAAAGCAATAATACGAGGCCACCAACGCACATGCTCATAGGGTGTTAATACAGCGCCAAGAAGCGTCTCCGACACGAGAAGAATAATTGCAGAAAGGAGTATACTACAGATCAAATATTGAGGACACTGGTCCTGGAGGTTGGTTCGTTCACTTACAGCAGTGTCCTTGTACCACTTGATCCTATACGGAAAACATATATATTCTGAAGGAACAAAATATTACTAAAAATTATCACACATACAATATTTAAGTGTGATTTGAGTAATTTCATGTAACTTTGAAAGAACATTTAGAATATAGGACTAAATTTGAGTATTTCTGATGAATACCATGAACAACAATGGCTGATAAATGGAAAACAATAATCGAATTGCACATTAAATCTCACGATGACGGGCAGCATTCGTGCAGAAAATACGTCATATATTAGTTATACAATAAAATTATTATCTAGTAAAGTGTGCATAAGTATTTGTAGTCGATTAAAAAATCATCAAGTGATCATTTTGAAACACATTTTCGAATATAAATTCAAAAAATATTTAATTCACTATATTCACATGAAATATTAGTAAAGTTACAAATATTACTATTCCGTAACATTTAGGTTATGATTTAAGTTAATATGTATGAAAGCAGACAACCAGGTCATTGAACAAACACGATATTGTATGCAGCTCATGCACCGGCAGAGTAGAGCACATTTTACTTTCTTTTCCCAAGCCAATATACGAGGACAAGTTAAAAATTAGACCCAAAAATCATGCGTTATTAAATTTCTTTACACATAACCAAAATCTATACGTCTTTTTTCTGTAAGCTCTTCAAATTGATATTGGTCTAGCTATCCACAACCTTTAGTACTTTCATCCATAAAGATTCTCAGCTTGTCGCACCTTTATCCTTCAGATAAATTCATTTGTACTTGATTTTTCTCAAGAAAGCGACGACTTCGCGAAGTATTTTGGAGCAGTTCAAAAAGATGCTAGTCTGAAAGTACTAGGGCACGGATGTAGGCATGAAATTTCAGCACCTCAAAACTTATTTAGATACTGACTTCAACTGTCAAACCAGCTGTATGTGGACGAGCATTGTCATGAAGGAAAGCATCTTTCTTCACCATAGGCTTCGGCGTTTGATGCTAATTAGTGGCCGATGAGGTGCCTCGATGCATCTACGGATATGACATCCTATCCCAACATAAGAAATCGAATCAAAGCTATTAGAGCAGTAATATTTACACTTCTTTACTAGCACTGAAACTAGTGCATCGCGTACAATCTTCGAGCACATGAGAGCAAAAGTACTAACTATAAAACGCACGAGCTGAAAGAAGTGTGGCAAACCTGAATATGACGGAAATGCTGACGGTGTAAGAGGCAAGATGTCGAGGTTAGAAATATAAGGTCACCCGTATAAGAAGTGGTTGTGCAGTACACTGGCATTCCCGCCAAGCTATAAACTGCGGAGAAATTGAAAGCTAAAACATACCTGACAAACAACACAAAACAGGTTCTAACAAGCATAGCTAACTTCGCTCTATCTAAGTAGCTACAAATATCGCAGAAGAGTGATAATTCTTTCAAGTACACTGGCAAGGGCAGTCATCAGCAGGATAACGCCTCTCTCAGTAATCCTACATGGCCCCGACAAAGAGATTAGTTCACTAAACGCAATGAAACGCTATTCCCTCAAAAGTACATCCTTAGAAAAGGTAGAGGGGTCTTATCTTCGTCTATTCGACACGGATAGTCTAATTTTCGTGAATACTATTAAACTTGATGACCATTCACCAGGACCCATCCTTCAATATAGCCTACACTGGTACACGATGTCAGGTCAATACTATTTGAAAAGGCAACAAAAAGGCCACTACTCGCATCAATCCCCGCATAGTGCCTTTATAATTTCCAACTCACGCCTCCCTAGTTTAGAAAATATCAACGGTTACGGAGATTTATTTAAAACAACCGTGGCATGCATTTAGCGATAAGTATCGTTTCCATGTGTGCTTTTCGCGTGTTCAGTATAAATTTTACAAGACAGCTTATTACGAATGCGCGAATTGTTTAGTTGACAATAAGCAACTGAACGCAATTTTTCTGAAGCAAATTCGGTAAATAGAGAAAACAAGAATCAGGAAATGCAAAACGCTGGATGACTAAGAGAACTCATAGTAGCTGTATTTCTATAACAGGCAAGCCTCAGAGCAAAGCTACCAACATTTTGGACATTCATAACATTAGCCTAAAGAGGTAACATTCATTCCTAATCCTCCTAGGTGAGTTGAATGAGCTTAATTCAGTTTGATTTGCTATTTACAGCAGCGATTCATTACCGCTATCAAGAGCTAGTGCAGTGCAGTAACAATGAGCATCCTACAGCTCTGTTGAGAGCTATGAAGTCGGACTCAAGTGAATGCGAGGAAACCAAGTATAATACTTCAAATAAAAGCCTAATTCGTATGGGGATACAATCAGGTGAACATAGTCGACTGTCTTAAACATGGTGACAACATAAACGAGCAAAAATGGCGGCGCACTTATCTTATCAGATAAAAACGGCGGCTAGCACCATAGAAACAAAAGAATGTTCAGCATTTCAGGGCAGCTAGAGCTTCTCATGTGTAGCAGATCCGCTTCTCGTTGTATGCAAGAGTTAAGACAAAGATAAGGATACTCTAGTGGCTTCCGGTGAATAATTTAGAGTGGATAATGTGAAAAGTTGATTAGAGCACTTGGTTACACACAATTAGCGTCATCAAAATCCTCATCAATGAAGAATTTCTTGTAACTATAACACTAAGAGATTTTGCTGAAGTCTGGCAAATATGATGTACAGAAGAAAGTACTCAGTGAAATGTACTGTAATGCTAACGTTATGATTTGCCTTCAATTCGAATTCAATGCATCTAATTATCTTAATATAACATGGTTTATCCAGTTTGATCAAGTCACATTCTTAAAACCATAACGGAATAAAACATTTCTGTAAAACATCGATTGAGAATGATAACTAGAAAACAAATTTTGTTTAGGGAAAGCGTCATATACTTCAATCAGACTAAATTGATAATGCTCAGTTTAGCTGGATACGTAGAGTTCACCAGAGAAACATTTAGTTCACCTACCTCAACATACAAAACACGCTCAGGAAGAATCAGTTTCCAATAGATTTATCCCACATTTAACTTCGAGAAACCTAACCCATCTAAAGAAATGAGCTCGTTCAGAGCAGTGCAAAGTACCCTTAAGATATGCTGCGAGTTAAATTAGTGTTAATAGAGAGGCTGTCTGGTGTCACTGAGCCGTCACAGGATCCAGACACACACCACATTACTGGAGGTCAGGAACAGATGCCGAAATCGATGTCAATGGAAAGATCCCTTGGAAAGCCTCGTATTGTACGCCGTTAGTACGTAGTGGTTGAGTTTAGCGCACTTCAAAATTGATCGTAATCAGTACGTCTATATTAACAAGCAACACAATACTGTTACGCAATCGATTCGATCGGACAGACACTTGTATCTGAACTAGCATGAACGTTATCTTCCCTTTTCAGTTCGGGTTTTACAACCCTGTTTATATTTCTCAAATTACAGCGATTTCAATTCCTCTCTTTGTTTACCAAGTAGTAAATTTATGTATACAGATAACACGCACCATAGCCCCTATTTCCAACCCAGCTGTCCACATCTGAAAACATGGAATGCGCGTTGTTGTCCAGACGCACAATGAAGCGTAAATTCTGTAGTGAAACACTGAAGAATACAGGCATACGAGCCTACACACACACACACACATACACACTCATGCGTGCTTCCAGGCACAATAACGCACACGCATAGATCATTTTCAAGAACATCGTGTTTTCCAAACCTCAAAGACCAATAGTTTTCCTTTCTGTCAATAAATACAAAATATTGGCTGAAATGTGAGAGAAACAAAGCGGCGAAGTGATTTAACTCGAAAAATTTGAACAGAAGTACAAACAAGAGTTTCGCTACATGTTGAATTTCAAGAGATATTTTTGATCATGCTTTAAACTTGCTCCCTGATTCGGACCTGTATCTCATAATACAGCTTCAAGTTTGCAACAGCAACGTGCATTATGTGAACCGGAGTTGAACTAAGGCTTCCTTGATTGTGTGTACAACTGATGAAACGCTCACTATACAACCATTTAATCAAAGCAAACGACTCGATCGTTAACCACTCAATAATAATCATCACTGAGCTGCATAAGGTTTTAGAGTAAAGCCTTAAAAGTGATCATAGAAAATTAACTGAAAATACAAGGCAAGGCTCGGCAAATAAATCTATTGTTCTTCGCGTCACTAGGCCCACTGCAGATAACTCATTTAAAATGAACATAATTCAACTATCTTCAACCAGTTTTTCATATCAGGCATCTTTCACAGCTCTCCTGATAATTAAGGATACTACGACAGAAACTTGATAAAAACAACACAGCAATATGAACGTAATAAAATCGTCTTTTTATAGATCGGTTATGAAACACCCGATATCATGCACATCGTAACACTTCTCACAAAGCTGAGAAATAAAGTAGTCTTAAGAGCAGCAGGGAACACTAGTAACTCACCCCTGTAGCCAGGTGTCACCGACGAGTTGTGTGTTCGCCATACTGTTGTACTGCTGCACCTGGTCCGTTGTGCCGGTCAACACTGCAATAACAAGATGAGGTTAGTCTTGATGCTGGACCTCAGAACTGGCCGAGCTTTATCATCCATCTTGCCGTCTTAATATACATCTTAACTAGCAACACTTAGGGAAAGTGTGACAACTGCCTGGTGCTGCACAGGTTGTAGGGTGCTCGAAGCTTTATAAAAGCTGAACCAGCAATTCCTAATGTTGACAATGATGAATTCAAAAAATACGAGATATTGAAGTACCCTCAACCTTGCGAAGTCATTTTCACATGTTGACCTAAGAAAATTTTCGAATGATTGACAAAATAATTCAGAGCATAACCAAACTAAGAAAAAATAACCATGCAACACGTTATGAAAGCTGAACAAGTTTCCGCTATTAGCACTGGAAGTGCATTCATCTCACTCAACGAAAATGCTGCTATAGACGTCCGAAAAATTTACATTCTCGAACCATAAACCACTTTCTTAAGAGAAAAAAGGCATAAATATTAATACAGTGAAAAAACTAATCTTCCTAAGTAAATCACACTCACAAAGCAGTGCCGCACACGCCACTCTTCAATCTGATATGGAGAGCAAACGATTATGAAGATGTAAACGATGATCAAAAATGCCCTTAAATGTGCAAGAAAAGCTTAAAATACAAGCTCACCTACAGTACAAAATGATCTATAAAATTCACAAAAACAAAAATAAGATCGGTCCACTAAGACATCCATAACTGAAGGTACTTGTGACTATATTAGCAGAACAAAAAATGCTAGGTCTTCACAATCCAGTCTTCACCAGAACAAGTGATCCACGTCTTCCTGTTCTAGAAGTTAGTAGGATGTCTCATGATGTGAATGACTCGTCAACAGTCCCACAAAAATAAGCATAGTTATGAAGGCTCCCACAAACCCGATCAACCTCAAGGTAGCCCGAAAAAACAGACTAAAACTTCATTAGCTTTGAAATAGATTGAACAGGGCGGGCAGAACGAAAAGAAGTCAATTTTTCTTCACGTGTATGCACGCAGAAGTGCGCATACACGTATGGTTATTAAACTCATGGAAATGAATGATTATGAACAGAAGAGTGGTTCTATTGTACAAGCGTTCAGTATATAATCTTCACGAAGTACCAGGAAGACTCTTTTCTTCAATCAAAAAAAGTACTTCTTTAGCATTCGTTGAATTGACTCAAAGAATAAAAGACAAAGACGTTTTGTTCTCGGAGAAGTTTGAAATTCCATAGATTTCGACCATAAACTATTTATTATAGAATAACAAAATTATTCATCACTTCTACGCTGAAAATAAGATTCCTGGTTATGAGTTGTGGAATTAATTGAACTGCACAACAAGATTTTAGGAGATGACTGACATGGTGTCGGTCAGTCAAGAAACTTCATATTTTTAAAAATATATTTGTTTAATACATGTATAAGATTTAATGACTGATATCAGTGAATTTCCAGATACTGACTAACACGTCTGGGGAAAAAAGCTGTCCCAATATCTTGAAGTATTCAAGTAAATATTTTAAACAACTCGATAAAGACACACTACAACAAGCGTGGAGAATCCTGCTCAACATTTTAGATCAGTGTTTCTCAAAGTTTTTTTGATCAGCGCCTTCTTAGGACACTATTTGATTTTACACCGCCCCCAATGATTATATTACTGTATAATATACAATAATATACGCCTCCCATTCAAGGCGTACCCTCCTATCGCTCCCCTTGCATTTCCTCAACGCCCCTCAACACACCATTGTGAGAAACACTTTTTTAGATCAAGCAATCAATTTATTCGCAAGTTATCACACAAATTTTACAGAAGGCGATCAGACAACGGAACAATGCGTTCGGGAATCATTATCTGCTCAGACTGAGGAACTAACTTGGATGCAAGATGCTGGATGATAAGAACTTGACTGCAGTCTACATGGACCCAGTTAGACATCGTGTTTACTAGCACGTAAAATAGACTTTTTGTGTAGCTCCACACACTTAGTCTGCAAGGTTAAGGTCATCACCTTTATTGACTGATGGACATAGAATTTTCCTGCATTTAAACTTCCCATTTGCTACTCATGAGATACATTAAGAAATTAGCCCCGAATGCAATCCATCGGTCAAATTCACCCTGAAATAACGGTGCCAGTCAATAATGACCGGTGCTGGGTTAGGATTTCAATAATTCTGACGTAGACTGTTCTACGATAGTTTCCGTAGGAGCAAAGGTACCGGTAGCTATCGGTTATTTTTCATGATTTCGATCAGATTACCCGTATCAATCAATAATTATAATACCAGTACGAGTATAGGTCATGATTTAGAGACGATTCTATCACAAAAAATCAGATAAATATAACGTGAAGATATATCCTACATAATCTCCAACATGCCCAGTCTCATAGCATCACCGAGAAAAAGGATATTCTACTACCTGCTTAAAGCAGCGTACAATCTTCAAACAGATCTCTAACAGTTTAACTAAATTGAACTAATTTACCCACAAAGAAATTATCCAGATGCTCCCAAGAACTAAACGGTCATTTAACCATGAAAAACGTTGATCTCAACATTCATACATGTTCCTTTTCATTGTTATTAAGCCAAGACTCGATAAGTGAGTTTAGCATTTATATTAAACTATGCAAGTAAGGCCAATCACTTGCTCCACATCAGAGTAGAGCTACACAGCACAGCAATTAAGACGTCATTTTACAGCTTCTTTAACCCTTTGAGGTGTGGTGGTCTACATTGCATACCTCCCAAGAACTCATGTTTAATACTAGGTGGTACAGAAAGCAAACCACTCGTTCAAATTGAGTTCCTGCACTATTCAGCAACTGAGAATTTGTACCACCATCTTAAATGTAGGGGAATATCCCTGTGAATCTATAATTTTTGAGCATGTTGTACATTTCTTTCCATCAGAAGTATGAGCTTGAGAGAGTAAGATTTTCCACAATTGCCTACATCCCCCCTAAAAAATTAAAACTCCATTTCTTCAACAACTACAGCATTCAATTTGGACCATTATTATTAACGTGTGTATCATGAAAACTTGGTAAGAAATGTTTTAGATAGCAACTTTGAAGAGAGACTAAGGTGCTATTCCGTTTTTTATCATCCATAAAATTGTTAATAAGTTTGGCCAGTGGGGCTCGTTGTGCCTCCCAGCGTCTAGCGAGGGAGCTGGCATCACAGCTGTGTCAGGAGCAAGGGCGAGGTGTTGGGCCGCTGCAACACCACAAGGAACATTGTGAAGAGTTGCGTGCAGTGTTGCAACAGCGCGCATAGGATGATTCGTTCACACGCAGAGGAACTAGGAGAAATTCGCCAGAGAAAGTACAATGGATCGTGACGAACATCCGTACTCAGACACACGGTTGCCTTCACCAGCCTGTGGCATGCACCCTAAAATGCTCAGTGACGTACATCATGTTCCACTGAAATATAAATTTCATACTGAATGCATGTTCCAGCTACAGACACAAATTAAGATTTGCAACGGTGCTATCAGAAAGTACAATTTTATTCACAATTCAAATGAAACTATAAACTAATGCGACGTTGAATATGTTTGCTTGATTAAAACAAGACGAATTGATGCAGAATACAGCAGTCGATCAGTTGATCACGGCTACGACGGATTATAAAACGTATCTCGAGAAGACAATCGACCATCAATTCTTATTATACTCGAGGGTTTCCTGGTTAGCACTTCCGTGACCACGAATGCAAAGCTACGAGTGCAGTAAGCAATACAGTAATTATATGGTGTAAAACTTCCATACATGTTAGAGTGAGAACTCTGTATTAATCACTAGGGTGGTTTATGCCGCTAGATAGCAGAGATGAAAATAGCAACGTCGAGTAACAGTTTCTACTCCAAGAAGCGAGGCTTTAAATTCACTGCTTACAGTTTTAGGTGTTTTTGACCGGGAAAAATAATTTTAGGTGTAAGCAAAAAATTAATCCTGCAATATATTTACTATTACTACAATAACAAATCAAACTTTGATTGATACTCGTACACACTTTAGATTACACCGAATCTATTGAGGATGAGTAATTCGTCAAAAGTATTAAATTTACAGAATAAATGGTAGTTGTGTAGTAGGGACAGCGGTGCATGATGCGCACATCAAATGATTTTCTTCCAAGATATCTGGACATATTGTGTAAAATGTTAGATTCTACGCAATCTCACATGTGACGTTAGAATCAACGTGAAAATGAACACTTTTAAGGATAAACCTTTCAGAATATAACCAACGTTGAAGTTAGAGAAAATTAATATTTATATGAACCGAAGATAAAAACAGAAAAGTTCACGTGCCTGTACGACGTAAGTTAAATTTTCTACATTCATGAACACCTTCTGCACGCCTCCACACACAACTAAGCTATGTTAGCAGGTTCAAGCAATGCAGAATTTGATAGCACTTTCGTATTTATTCGAGTACAATTTTTGGGCTTATTATATTTACGGAGGGTTAAAATAGTAAGCAGTTTCAAACAAATGCATGAAATTTTAACAATGACCACTGATTACTGACTAACAGAGAAGTGATTGGGCCGTCAGTCATGTGCCAAATTCCTGAATGTTGACAAGTCTAATGAATTAATAAAAACCAATATATCCGCTTCACACGTATTCCTCTAGTTGCCCCTTCCATCAAAATTAGGGACTTGAAAAATAACAATTTCATAATTGTTAGCAGTTCACCAATGAAAAGCAAACACATTCATAACAGTTTGTGATTTAGTCTTTGTTCCGACCGCCTGGGTCGCAGTGTGCCAATAACACCGGAAGCTCGTAGTGCAAAATTAGATCCCTCATGCCGCCTGTATATGCCAGCCATGCAGCGGAGCAAGAGATGCAAGCGAGACACTGAGCTACGGAACCATCATCACATCTTTGGACAGAGGAAATTGAGAAGCCTCTCCTGTACAGCATTATTTCCGCATAAAAATAGGGTGACTTCAACTGAGATCGAAGTCAGGAATATTGCTAATTGGAATCGATGATTTACTAGCATCCCTCCAAGCCATGCCTCGTCAAAGACAATGAATCAAATCGCACAATTTACGCTCTTTTCTTCACTCCACTATAGTAAATTTGTTGCGTAACGCAGTCACTGACGGCAACTATTTTCCAAGCTTTGGTTTCAAGGTCTGCTCACGGCTTCCACTGTGAACAGCTTACTATGCTGATAGTCTGTCCCATTTCTCGTTTAACACCTCCCATTCTCAGCAATCTTAGCTCCAAGACACACTAACTGAACAAAAATAGATCGATGCGATCCGCATCATGCATGGTCAGGTAATACAGTCCAACAAATGCAATCCTACGAAAGCCGGGTACTTAGTCTTCTCCAATTCATAATTTTAGATGCAATAAACCCTTAAAGGTCTCATTTGGAGTTAAAAAACTACAGCTTTGCTCAATTCTGAGCTTTGGTGTAAAAAAATCAGTATATTAAATAAAAGATGCAATCCCTACAAATTTGTACTCCAGTTTTTGCATAACCATTTACGAAGACACTCGCTGTTGACCAGCCATGCAGCATATGCATAGCTCGCCCTGGTCAGGTCACAAAACATAACCAGCCACTAGAACAAGTTCACAACCTTGACCAGAGAACACGCAAGAAAGAATATAATAGACTACAATATCTTCATAATGGTCGTTGCTAACAACAAAACGCTATTCACTTATGGAGGACCACTAGCGAGACAAGATTTTGAAACCATCAGTGAAGTTTCAAAAGACAATATTTTAGTTTTCCAACTGCCACACGTTTGGAGAATGAACAAATGAGACGTTGCGTGTCACAAGAGTAGAGATTTTACAAACAAGTTTTGTGCACTCGCAATACAAAGTTTACAAAATGGAAATTCTCGCAACATATTAAATTATATAGTTGTCAGTGCGTTCTTGGTCTCATTTTGTGGGTCACATAACTACTAAATCAAGCTTTGCTGTGAGATTTCACCGCCATACAAAATTGATTTTTTAGCTGGTATCATCTTCACCCTTGCAGCACAGAGCGCCTCAAATGTAAATATAACAAAAAACCTAACTTCACGCCTTGTGTCGTGCAGTAGTGGGTATGAGCAATGTATCGATCTGAAATTACATCAATACCATTAACAAAACCACTAGTGGCACCGACCAAATACGAACTGATTACAATGTTTTCTAATGCATAATGATACCACGAAATTAGCCGATACTGATGCTTCATTCTATCTCACGAATACAATACATTAAAACAACGGCTATTCAGCACATCAAATCCAGTGCTGACGTACACATCAATTTATTAATAATCAATTTGGTTGTTTAAAAGCGTGACGCCATTTCACTAAACAGTTCATGTATTTCAAGTGATGCGAGATCAGTGACAAAATTAATTTTGTCCTGGAACTTCTGGCAGTGTTTTGCAGCACAAACATTGAACCAACCAGCGACGACGAGAAGCAAGTCCACTCCTTGACTAGCTATGTAGGTCGACCAACCACACGGTAAAAACTAAGCCGAACGAGTGTCAAGGTTCTGAAGTTGTTGGACTCTCGCAGGGATCAAAACTAGACGAAAATGTGATCAGCGGCGACGAGATGGGTGCAAACACGCTTGAATTGCGCTGTTAATGCAGTCACACTGTCTACGATCTTACTGCAACAACTGAATGGCTACTCGAGCTCATTGCTCTAAAGACGAGCCGAATGTCAAGTCGACATACCTAGCTATACAGAGACTACAATCTGCATTTGTAGGTAACAGGGACGAGACGTTAAGTGCAAACTTTACGAAACACAGAGCAAAATACATAGTCAACTAGCTGGCGCACACCGAAGAAAGAAAATCGCTCATGACTTCTGTATTATTTTTTAGTATTTCCATTAAAAAGGATGATAATGTTAATGTTGGTGAATATAAAACATTCACCAACATTAATTTTTATTTAATAACTAATTGATGTTTATCAGAGAATATTGAGCCATTTGGTCATCGCTTCAATGGTGTAGTTGACAAGTGTCACAATAATACATTACGGCCCAAAAGAAAATAAGGAATCAATCGCTTATCCTATCAATCGTAGAACAGTCCCCGAACCATTTGAATTCCTTGAATTATTCGTAGGATGCATGTTTCCCACGCAAGAGAAGAGGAAAGAGAGAAGTGAAACAATTCTTACGCGATACAAACCAAATTATAAATAAGGTTAGAAGCCCATCTGCTGATGCCACTCCTGAGTGCGCCTGGAAACGCATGTCTAGTTTTCAATCGAACATGGTAGCCAGGAAAGTACTAACTTCCAGATTCTAGCCGATATCAATGACCCATACTGAATGAGTACTGATATCCGATCCATTAAAATGGCGAGCAATTATTACTACACATGTTCTAAGTGTATGATACGTACACCAAAATATTTTGACCAATACAGCGAAAATGGAGGATATAACAGGTGGGTCAAAAAACTGAACAAATCCTAAATCTTTAATTCTGCATAAGGTACCTCATAAACTCCTCGTACAAAGTGAGCAAATTTTTCAGGTAAAAATACTGTTTAATCTTCAATTTTATTCAATATAACCGCCATCTGAAACGATAATGTCTTCGAGACGGAGCCTGAAAATATTGCATGTCTTGACAACGTAGTTCATGGTCATCCATTCCCGGTCAACTGATGCTTTAGGGCGGTGACGTTTGGGTGGCGAACACAGAAGGCCTTGGCCTCAGTGTATCTCACCGGGTCGACTGTCCAAGTCTTCTCATCTGAGAAGATGATCACCCGACCAGGTGGAACAGACTTGAGATCATTCATGAGCTTCTGGCAACCTTCAAAACGCTGGGTGCTGATGGCTAGCATGAGCAGCGGCCTCTCAACAATGACAAGAGACATGCCTCTCAGCTTTGCAACAGCTCGTCTAACTGTGGCCGCTACAACCCCGAGCATCCCGACGTTCTGGAGTATGAACATGAAGGGACTGCTTTGAATGGCATCTTGCAAGCTGTCTCGATCCACAACCCTTCGACCACTGCCAGCACGTTTGAACGCGTAGACGATTGTATGGGACACCCCGACCAGATTAGCAACTTACTCACTTTGACTATCACACGAAGAAGTGCAGACCACTTCCACTCGCTTATCTCGCTGGGAAGCCATTTTACAGTACACGACAATAACAAAACTTTTTTTAAGGTCAAATTAACAGACTCTCAGAAGACATGCGGCCAGGCAGAGTAGAAGTTGCGAAACACTCAAGATTTTCAATTAAAAGTGTGTTCAGTTTTTTCTGCCCACCCGGTATTTAGCCTAGTCTATCCATAACAGTAGTAACGGCTGGCACAGCGCACACGTTGGTACGAAAACAATGACCAAGTTTTTTTAAGAACAATCAATTTACCTTCAAACACGTGCTCGATCGATCTCCGATAGGAGGGCAATCTATTATACACACAAGTCTGCCGGCAAATTCAATATATTATAATTATCAGCTCGTGTTACCGCACTAGCACCTTAGTATTATCAAATCTGTTAAAAAACCCAGTTTATATATTCCCTCAAGGGAAGTGGACTGTTTTTATACATTAGTCATCCCTTGCTCCAGTATAACTATGTCCGTTACAGTATTAGCAAAACAGCAAAAAACCTGAAGTTTTAATTAAAACAAATAAAACAACCAGTTTAGACAAATACCAACCCTTAAATGTTGTCAAAGCAAATTCAATATCAAATAATCATGCTAAAACGTTAAGTTTCAAATTTTTAAATGTTTAGTCATATAAATCACTATTATGCTTGAATGCAAAATTCTTGCTAGTAAAAGAAAGCGTCGAAGGTAAAAATTGCTTAATTTTAGATATTAACTTCATTCTCAGTTCTGTTCACAAAACATCATAATCAAAACTTTAAAGAGATAAAACGCAATAGCTAGGCTTACGCCTTCAAATTCGCAGTGAAGAGATTTGACAAAACATAAAGGCTATTTATTGATGACAACTTCCTTACACTTTATAACTTCAAAAACACGATCACTTGTCGATTCAGTCAATTTCTTTATTGTAGCAGATGACACCCATCTATGCGACTGCTATGGCATTCCATGTCTTGTTTCGAAGAAAATTACCGACCAGCACCATCAATTTTTCTCCTAATTATGCACCAGAAATTTTCTGGTGAATTTGGAGGCCACACCATCAAATTATCGTCTTTGAATCCCGACGAAGCCAAATATTGCTTAGGTGCTTTGGCTGAATGCAAAGGTCTTGCATGAACACGATCTGTTTCACGAGTGACAAAGGCTGGTCTTCAAGTCAAGGTAAAAGTGCTTGATACAAAAATTTACAATTTGAAGCTGAGTTAACTTTAACACCACAGAGAATCATTACAGGTTCTAACAGTTGGTTAGTTGGTATTAGTTGGAATAATGAGACATGTAATAATTCTCTGTGGTGTTGAAATTAACCCAGCTTCATAATGTAAACTTTAGAAGAGCCATTTAAATCCTCGATAAATACTAATGGAGTTAAAAATAGACATCTAATATGTATTCAAACATTTTTATGTAATAGTTTGAGTAATGTTATACTGGGCTATAACGTGGGTCGAAACGAGAGCAAAACCAACATGAACAAAATCAGGCAAGCTTCAAACACCAATGAAATATACGCGCAGTTCTATAAAAATAAGTCTTACTACAGACACTTAAATGAGATAAGAATTATTCCTGCACAAACGTCAGTCGGGGAATATTCTACTACTAAAAAAACGGCCTTGGACAGATCGGTTCAATGCAATAGTAATAAAAACTTGCCACTCGTTTGAGCGCGAAGCAGTTTTTCTTCCTTTTTTTGCGTCTACTCGGGTTGAATATTCTCTAGAAAGTCCTAGGCAACCACAAGCCAGACCTCAACAAATAAAAACATCCCGAGATGGGAGCTCATAAAGCAACTTCACGTAGTCAGCTTCAGAACACGGTTGCTTGTCACCTCAAAATCAACTCACGAAAATACAGTTACACCAAACTCAGATCTTATCAAAAAGTGCTCAACAGAAAAGATATAATTTCCAACGACAAAAAAATATGTTCAACTTGCTGTGATCATGCTTCAAAAAATCATCTTCACAAAAAATGTCAAGCACATACATGAGCAGAAATTGCTCCGAGTATTCGTTTGCAGAAATTGCTGAAGAAAAAAATAAGCATTTTACTTTTCAAATCTATCCGCCAAAATTGGATCAGTTGGTCTAGTTGTCATGTCCTGTCGGTGACGCTCGATAACCCAATCCACAACCTCGAGGCCTTTTCTAAACAATTCACAAGGCTATGTTTACGTGTACACGGTGACACGAACATTCTAACACACTTGTATGTATTTGGCTTGTATTTTCTTCCTATTTAAACTAATGGCTGGTTTTATTTTCAGAAAATAAAAACTAGCGTTGAAACTCTTGGATTAAATAATTTTTAGGTTGCATTCAAGCAGGCCTTTTTATTCACAGAAGTGGAAAGAGAACGAAATATAATCGTAGATCTTCACCAAGTAAGAAAATAGGCGAATGAAATTATAAAAGCTTCACAGACTATCAAAAACGAAGAGCACAACTATCCACTGGGCTATGAAAGGCTTCCAGAGCAGCAAGAGTGGCAAGTTGCACACAAGTGTTCCAGCAACACCAGGCCTCACAGCAGCATCACGCCACACACACTCGCATTACCACCTCAGCTCTACACACCTCAGTATCTAGCAGCTAACAGTCTGCTCATACACCTCTAGCTTTCAGTATATTACGTACATTTCTTCGCAACGACAAGCTCATAATAGAAAAACGAATTTTCCAGAATGAATTTTTAATATTCGCTCAAAATATTCAGCTTAGAATGAATAAAAAATG
Organism: Trinorchestia longiramus; assembly: GCA_006783055.1. Taxonomy (NCBI): domain Eukaryota; kingdom Metazoa; phylum Arthropoda; class Malacostraca; order Amphipoda; family Talitridae; genus Trinorchestia; species Trinorchestia longiramus. Next base: position 1,566,278 of record VCRD01000001.1, on the reverse strand, counting down.
TTTTCCAAAGTTGTTGATAAATGAGGAGAACGAAAGCAAGTTCGAACCAGCTAAAATCAGACGACAACAAGCTTACGTAGCAACCATTACTTACCATTGGTAACCACGGGCAAGAAAAGAAAAATTAAACTTGGATGTCATTCTGTTCTACTTGTATCATAACATCATAGTTGCAACGCTCATGCGTCAGAACTAGAGCATGCAATTGACGTGGTGTACCATGGATACACAGACAACTCGAAGTAAAATAAATGAATAATGACTGTTTTGACGACCAAGGGCTGATCTAACTTAATGCATTGCTTTCAAGTGATTTAAAAGTTATTTTAAGCGATTGGACAAAAATACAGTTTTACTGCAGTTTTGGCGTCCAAGTTCCCATAAAATTCGACCGCTAAATCAAGAATAACGTGAAATGTTTCCAAAAATAGTCTTGAAATTTCACGCAATGTGAGCGCAACACAATTATTTCCTGTAGAGATGTGTTGGCTACAACTGCTTCAAGAGAAGCATGTGCAGCTTACAGGAGAGAACTGAGAGCAAGAGTAACACTGGATGCATGAAGATGTCATCTCAAAACCAAGTCCTCTGTCATAATAGAGGAGTTAAGGCGGCAGCAGGGATGACAGGGCGGAGCATAGGCTCGTTATATCATAAGAAAGGAACATGTTTATTTAATATTGATACATTTATATTAGTATACATGCCTATACACATGTATACATGTATCAAGAGCGTGCGCTGGATTCATGATTGCTGGTCACCCTCCATTCATTACAGTAGATACAAATCAATATTTATGTCTTTCCGTCCAACATCTATTCAACATTTTGTCATCGTAGAAATACTAGTAAAGATAAGACATCCAAAACAGTTGTATATCAACTTGCATCTCAGTTCCATCACGCTGGACTGGGCACATGAGCTAACAGAGGTACATGCAGTACCTCAAAGCTTAGATCGTCAAGCATGTAATGAGTTCATGGGTCAAATTTCATTAGTTCCAGTCGCCCTACCAAACTCGTCGCGATACTAACCCCAGTTCCCATAATTGCCTAACTTTTAACAAGACTCTCGAAATTATATAACAATTTTAGACCTGACAATTTATAACTCTACACCGAAGCAAAACTTGTACTTTGAACTAAAAAAGTAAATCAACGAGAAAAAAATAAAGATATCATATTGTAGCCGCTTGAAGTTTCAACAGCAACATCATACGAGATGAACAGGATACTGAAATTGACGGATAGCACAAATTTAGCAATGGGTTCGAGTGCACGACAAGCCGGTTTAAAAACAATGCAAATATCGAGAATAAAATGATTACGTAAATTAGGAAAAAATAATAAATAATGTAATGTTCTATTTCCCACTACGCATGAACAACCTGTTCTAAGATGTTACTCCTTTACAGTGTACAATAATATTTGTTCCCAGTCGATCGAGAATGAATTTCGAACTAATGACATTTCTGAATAATTTATTATACAAAACATGTGAAGTTATCTGGCTTCCCACGTGTTGTTCTTCACAGCACGTGCCATAAGACACGCAGGCATCTAAGGCACGTGAATAAGTTGTACGAGTATGACGATACATCAAAAGCACCCGGCCACAGCGTAACGCTGAATTTACTCATAATTGAGGTAAGTTAATGAATACCTAACTCCATCCATCTCGTAACAAATAATTATTTGCTAAAATCTGTACTACACTCTAAAATCTGTCGGTATTTTCGCTTTAGTTGGCTCTCAAAGAACACTACATATGCTTGTTCTTAAGCATTTACAAATAAACATGGAAGCTACCACACGGTATAAATATTTAGCACCATGTTGTTAACACGATTCCTGCGATTGCCTAGCCGGTGAAAATCTTAACTTTATACACATGGTCACTAAAAGACTTGGAAAAAATTACAGAACCTAACCTCAGTGACCTACCCGTAGGTCACTTCGCAGGAAGAGTTAAATTCCAGAACTAGGCATGAATTAACCATCTAGAAGTTAACTTAAAATGTAGGTAAGCGTACAATAGTAGGGGGTTAAGCACCCACGCTGTCCGCACTATTCAGAAGTTCACCACTATTAGAATAGAATGAAGCAATAGGAACGAACCGTTTAACCCATTCTTGAATCGATACCCAAGTCCCATGCCGTTACATTGAGCTTTGTTACTTCATCGCTTCTCTTGCATCACCAGATGCATGGCCATTATGATAGAACACGCAACGCTCATCGTGGGCCTTGAATCCCAGACCAGCTTTACCTTTTTGCTATGCATATTCTGTTTGGCAATTTTTTCAAATACAATGCAGTTCCACTTACGTTCAATATTAGCTGCAATGACTACCTACCCTCAGACACTATAGTGCTCAAACGTATCAATTCAGGAATGTCATCTACGCCAGCACTGACAATTTCGCCCGCCGCTATGATGTTTTTCACAGTGAACTCTTTCTTAGAACTACTAAGCCAACCATTGACATCTATACAACTTACCACCAGGCGAGTTTTTGAGCCAACCATTGATTTCACATCCACACGTAAGGACATTGATTTACATTTCATAACAGCTACACCGAATGGAGTTTTATCTATGATCTTTTATCCAAGTGTATGAGAGTTTCGGTCTTATGTATCAGAACATTGCGATGTGTTTTCACTTTATTTAAAACATGCAACAGAATACAAAAAGCATATTCTTCTAGCTTTTTACCTCCTTTTTAATCTTAGGACTGAAGTAGGTGTCACCGATCTAGATACAGCCACGGAACTTCCGCCATTTTCAAGTTTGTTCAACACTTCCAGCCTAACTTTCCGCACGAGTTTTCTGTCACTGCTATTCATAGTGCTACCATTTTGCTCACCTTAGCAGTCTTGATTCATTTGTAAGCCATGAAAAGGGCAACTTACGTAGCAGCTTTGAATAGATGACATTTTTACAACTATTTCACCACTTAACAGGACACCCTTTTTGAGAATGATGTATGACACAATGGAACGTGTTCACCTCTTGTTCTATTGGAAGGAATACCGTAAGATAAATGTTACATCAACTGAACTGTGCTACAAATGAAATTAGCATTATTCGAGATCAACCTACCACGAGTTTGAACATGCAAGTGATGTCACAGCACACTATTGAAGAGGTGATCACATTCCACACTATTCCAGCAGACTGTGCAATTTTTTCGCGCTTTTAGAATGATCTACTGTTAAACTCAGCACTATTGGAAATCTACATGTTATTGTCATTAGTATTCCATGGAATACTCTAGAAAAGCCCTAAACAACGTTGTGTTCTAAGTAATTTCCATATATTATAAGCAAATTGTCAAGCATTTTGGACCTCCAGTGTGTAAACCTAAAGAGCGTATTACATACCCAAAGAACAAGGGTACATCATACTTTAAATTAAATTTATATTAAAAAAGTTATGCAGTGCGTATGGTAGTATCACTGGGGTATCATTCAGCTCGAACATACAAACTGCAATCAGACATTAAATACATATTAATGTTATCAGCTGCAGCGCAACCATGAAAATTTAAGAAAGCGCCCCACTCTCAGCACGAGGAATGTTGTGCTTCTTCAGAACAAGAAACCACGTCTGTACAAATGATGCACGAGAAACTGTTGAACATGGGCTGGTTAGTTCATCCTGAACAATCATATTCACCTGACCTTGTAAAAAGAGATAACCATCCTATTTCTCCAATATACAATTTTCGGAGTGATTAACATTTTCTAAAGAAGAGAAAAAATGTTCATAGGATAACTTCTGGAGCGTAAAATCGACTGAATTTGTCTCACGGTGATTCAACACTGCAAATGCTAAATGGCAAGTGATTGACAACAATAGGGAATATACTAGTGATTGAAATCCTTCAATTAGTTAGTTATTCATAAATGAACATAATTCACACAAATGAAAATTCCTTATGACCTAACCCAATCGTCTAACGGTTCACCCTATGCAATAGCTGTCTGAAAAGAGTAGATAAAAACACACTCAAGTAGGTCAAGTGCTTCCACTTCTCAGGCTTGAGATGGAGAACCAGGCGATAGCTTTGACCACCTAGCGAGGTCTGTCATTAGGACTAACGTGGCATGGCCCTTGGCATCAAGGATTGAGGCTCGCAACATGGTCAACTCCCTGCAAACCTGTACGATAAAACAATTCCCATACTAAACAAGTTCCCAGCGATCGAACGCCTCCAGAGAACTTCGAACCATAAACAGGTTTGTGGTCATCACACGTGTGTGTGTTAGATTCCACGTAAACGCGTGTTAAATACGCAACATGTCAGTTTAACGTTGAACACGGACTTTGTGTTAAATAATTCTTTTGTCTCGTTAAACTGCCGTCGGTATTTTCATCGGTATGAAGTCAAAAATTATTCCTCTTCATATACGTAATACTCGTAGGAGTAACAAATTTTCGAGGAGCAAAGTAATACCGGTAGTACACACCGGACGAAAAAGGCTCTATGTTACACAAAACAACGAAGCTTATCGCAATTCAAAAAGGAAAAAATCCTTTACAAAATGCGAAATAATCATGAAATTGTAACACTTTAGTTGCTTAAATTCCTGCGGGGTCCAGCAACTTAACTTAATTCTATTCTAAACATATATTAGTAGTTGCAAGCAGTCCCCACGCACACTTGACCTGTGATCTGGGTGCTACAGCTATAAAACTAAGAATGGGCAGCGGTCTTGTTTACACGTGCCTGGACACTGGTGTGCATCACTGAGCACGGCAGCCAGCCCACATAATTACCGTACAGGGATTCCCCAAGTTTAACCCCACACCAACCCTCCGTCAACGCCTCTCCGCGAACCCCAACTACTTGAAACGTGTTATGAGCTCGAATTATTCTGTAGTACATGGTTTCCAACACCACAAAATAGAGTAATGACTGTCAGAAACGTCTCACGACCTCTTGAGATGTACACACGCACCTCCATGATCGCTCATGCATCCCAGTTCAGCAGCCCTCAATTCAATTGGATTACCTTATTCGTCAGCACAACACGCCCACCAATTAATGATATCTGATGACTATATGACTGATTATAGAGGCAGTGATAACAATCTTGGTAAACAAATATTTGCGATTGTAGGTTCACATTCTTAACGTCGAGTTTAAACAAAGTTACTTGAAGATTTTAGTAGAATCTAACGGGATCTATTACCGTATTCGAGCTAAGAAACAAATTTCGCCAAAAGCACGCTAACGCCATTGAAACACCAAGACGCACCGAGTGTGGAAGAAACACTTATACTAATACAGATTACCTAACGCATAACGCAACTGAACTATGAGAAGAATACATCAACAGAAGCTACTGCGTCCTAGAACTCACCGACTTACCTTTCTTTAAAGAAGCTACGAAATCTCCACCCACAGAGGACGTTCAAGTCACCAAGATACGATGATGTATAATCTTTTTCACTTTCCTCTACGGGAAAAATTGCAGAAGACAAGAAAGTGATAACAAGAATACAAGTCATTCGGTGAGCAATGAACATGAACAATAACCGTTCCAAAGTTATGAATACTACAGATTAAACCCACTACCTTATAAAAATTAACCCCTGAAAAATACATGAAACAAAACAAAATAAGTGCAGGAATAACGTTTTCTGAGGCATTAAATGAGATGCTAAATAAAATCGAATGAAGAACAAAATTTCGTCTGTAAACGTCTTCTCAAGTTTGAGACTGTAAGCTGCAGTTACCATGCACCGTAACCTTAACATTCTACTTAACCCATTACACATTACCTAATGGGTTACACATAACCCAATGGGTTACACATTACCCAATGGGTTAACCCAACGATTGAAAATCCACGTCCACAACTTTGGCAGTTATATAACCATGTAAGATGGAGCGAAATTAGCCTAAAGGCTTAGTACTGTTCTGTTACTTCAGTAAAGTAAGGAAGGCTGAGTGCTGCTTCAGTAAAGTAAGGAAGGCTGAGTGCTGCTTCAGTAAAGTAAGGAAGGCTGAGTGCTGCTTCAGTAAAGTAAGGAAGGCTGAGTGCCATCAAAGGAAGACAGCATCACCAGAGGCTGAGTATTAAATCCGTCCTACGACGGAAATAAGCGACGTCTTAATGGCAAGTTTGACCTTGCGTTGATCATTAAAATTCTGATGCACTCTGCCCACCGCTGGAAGAAGTTCTTTCCAGACCAATACGACACCTTAAGCTGTTTATGGGATAACATCCACGTTCATTTCATGTTGATTACTGGTAATGTACCGTAATTAACTATGTAAAGAACCTTTGGAGATATGACTTCGTTATTCTCAGGCGTGAAAATTGTAAGAAATTGAGTCCGGTTCCCAACATATACATTAATATAACGAAGACGATTTCGAAGCTGACACTTGTCGTAACTTCAACTAAGAGAGTAGCGCTTTTCATTACATTCAAAAATACATTGAACTATACTTAATTTAACATTCAATTAAGTAGTTTTATTAAAATTTATTTAACGTCGATGGCGCACTTTTACTTCTGACGGCAACATCCTGGTTACGAGCAGCCGGTCACTCAGCAATTCTGGGCCATTTACCTGAAATGAGTTTGACTGCAACAAAACTACAAATAGTTTCACATGAGCAACTTGTGTCAGGGCAGTACTCAGCAGCGCTAGGATACACAATTTACCAATTTCGAAAACAACAAATCAAGGATTACACTTCAACTCCCTCGAGTTCCAGCAGAAGAGACCAAGAGTTTTGTCAACGCCAGATGGTTCATGCACTTGTAGTTCAGAGAATAAACATCATTCAACGAAATTTCGTGATTTATTCCCTAGAAATATTTTATTAACATTTATGAAGAAAATTCTGTAATTAATTCATTGAATGAGGCGTGTTTAAGCTACAAAAGCTTTATACATAGTATATCCGCTAGTAGAAAAACAAAACAAAAAACTGTACCTTGTGAGGAAGTACTCGATTTTTCCGATTTCAAATCGGCAATGAACATAAAGAGCAAACAAATTATCCAGAAAGCAAGAGAGAGACACGTGGCAATAAGCTCTCATATAATAAGAATAAATAAACTCACCACATTGTAGCATAACACGAGTCCCACAAGTCACAGAACACGAGGCCGCTAGGTGTCTTGTGAAGGCACGCTTGCTAAAGCAACTCTTTTGAATCCAAATAGCTCACGATGTCAAAAGGCTTTTCCTCACTCCACACCTCAATCTATTGATCTAGACCTAGATTATTGAAATAATGCCCAGAAAAAATGTTGTTGACGACAGTTAATCAGCAAATCTGTTATCCTGACGGCGGGCGAGGGCAAAATTGGCGGCCAGTCTTGCAAGGCATAGACACCGCAGCAGCACGCTTGCACAAACACATGAACTAAAAATCCCTTTTCAAACTCATCATTCAAGGTTGTATCATAAAATAATTATAACGCTCGTGATAGGCAAACACCATCCACCCTCGACCCACACTTCAAGTTAATCTATTCAGATTTAGAAATTATCGCCAGGGATAAGAAAATAACATTTTGACCGAAAGTACAAACACTGAGGAAAATTAAAAATTTAACTACATCAGCAGCCATGATCCCACGGCACTAGAAATATTATTCCGTGCCTCTCAATTCAAAACATCAATTGCTTCGTTGGCTATTAGAACGGAGCCACATTGACGAATTATTTTTACAAATTCTATCCCTTGAGCCTGGAAGGCGCTATAGAAACTGGGCCTCGCCACACTCCAGCAATGTTGCACTAGCACCAGCTCTGGCACTACCACCAGCTCTAGCACTAGCACTGGCACCAGCTCTAGCACTGGCACCAGCTCTAGCACTAGCACTAGCGTGCTGAAGGAGACGCGCGAGTCACGGAATAGGTCAGGGGAAGAGGCAGCTCACACACGGGATCAATGTGAGGAGTCTTGCTTGACTGAACGTCAGGTGGCCGCAGCAGCTGTGTGTGTGCAGGAGCTCGCCTGCTTCCATCAGTGGTCATGGAAGAAGATACAAAGCTCGACCAGCTGATCGTAGCTACCGTACAGGATGCAAATTCATGCATAAATAGGGGCAAAACTATGCTTGATAAACTCACAGTCTGAAGGAAAAGTAATAGGTAGCAGAAGTTTTCTGAACTGCTTATGTCTGTCACATGAATCACTGCTCAGCTTGAAGGCAACTGCTCAACCCATCAGTTATACCACAACTCTGCTAATCAAATTTACGACGAACAGTGGACAGAATAACCAAAGTGATATAAAACGTATATTTTCATTTGTGTCTTTTAAAATAGAAACGAGCCGTTAGACCCATTCTTGGGTTGCTACCAAGGACTACTATAACCCCATAAGTCCTTCGTTGATACTCAAGTCTCATGACGTCATCAGTCAGTTTTTGGTAGTAAAATGTTACGCATGAAATTTGTTTTTGTAGTAAAACTTGATAAGCTGGAAAACTTGATAAGCTGGAAAACTTGATAAGCTGGAAAACTTGATAAGATGGAAAACTTGAAAATTTACCATAAGCTGGATGACCATATTAGCACCACGAACTGTTGACTTCAATGTCTAACATGAATAAAAAAAAGCCAGTTCAGTGACTCAAAGGTTACGGCTATAATATCAAACTTCTCACAACTTGAGTAAGATGTGTTTCACCGAGTATTTCTTAACTTCAATGTCGGCATTTCTAAAAATAGTAAACATTTTGCAGAAGCCACTCTCATTGAGAAGCATCAGGACGTTTGCGCTCCAACATCACTTCAAGAACAACGTTTACGCAATCCAAACACACACGTTACATGCCTTTATAGTCAAGTGACTATATACATCACTTTGAATATCACGTTCAGCAACAAGTCCAGTAGCCTACATAGAACTACACACGTAGTGTATAAGTTAAACTTTGATCGTAACACGAGTGATACATCATAACACCAAGGAGCAGACACGGGGCCATAGTAATCAGCACTGAGACTTGTGTCTTCCCACTCACATAATTAATTCGTCCAGCGGATTGTGCTAGTGAGTAATGAAGAGGAAATGATCATACTTTATGTCGTACAACCCTCAGTGGACGTCAGTCGCGTATTAAATTTAGCACAATAGAATTCCCCAATAGAAGCTCTTGCAGTCTTGCCGTTACCTCCAAACATGAGAGTAGCAATATTAATGCATAGAAAATAATTGAAATAAAGATTATCAAAGTTTTCTTCAGTGCCTCAAAAAAATTTTGAACAGATTATGATCAATTTGATTTAGCACCCAATTTTTTCTGAAGACAGCCAAATGAAAATCATGAAAAGATTACAGTTATCTTTAATAAAAATTCTACACTGATTTTGACTAGTCAGATGCTTATTCATGTCCATGGAAATGATATGTATTAACACAATATACATTGTACATTGACAAATACAACAGAACAAAAAGTTACTCAGTCAGCACAATAGTTTTAACATTTGAGTACAAATGGTTGTTCTTTAGAGCAACTAGCCAGCCTGCAGCTAACAGAGAATGCATTCCTTCATTACAAAATATTCTGAGTAATCAAGATTTTCTCAAGAACAAGAAAAAATGTTTATACAACTTTTAATTTCCAGAGGTGAGAGTCTAAAATTATCTGTTGAGAAATTAGATCTTTTTTATTACAACTGTCACACTAAGTACAGCAATGATGATATTCAACCAACAAATGGTACCAAACTTCTAGCAGGTATCAGACCTATTCAAATTTTTTCTAGAAATGGCAACATTAACTGTTCTTCTAAATTTAAAAACTTTAATAAATAAGAGCCATACACACAATTTGCTTCTCTTTTATAACTGACATATTTGTAAAGGTTAAAGAGAGGATGACTTCCTTGATGTCAGTAAGCCAAAAAAGTCTCATTGTATGACATGAAGACCTTGACCTGAATTCTTCAGCTTTAAATGTTTGTCAGATAGTACAAAGATATTCAAATTGTAAGCCCAAACAACATAAGTTTCAAATGCTCAATTTTTTCCCTTCTGCCACTTTTTGCTTACATAATACAGGTTTTCCAAAGATGTATACATACTTCACTGTGCATGAAGATACATGTTTGTGCAAGCAAGCCAGCCATAGGAAGTGGGCAATTATCTCCTCTCACTTAGAGCCTACTGTCAGTATAAATACTACTGTAATCTTGTATTTTGTGTTCTTTACTCAGAGCCATACAACTCTGCAAACTGAAACCTCAATATTATGTGTAGTGTTAATATAGACAAACTAGTTTTGTTATTATTTATTCCTTTTGTTGCAAAATCTGCATTCATTCTGTAACTGGTTCCATGAATTGCCTCACCAAATTAAGACTGAAATTTCAACCTAGTTCACTCTGATGATACAATGACTTCACTGAAATTTATTGAATCTCCATGAACTGTTTGAATTTCTTATGTTAATACTGAACACATCCAAGAATGATTGGTCAGTGTTTAATATTTGAGAACAATATCCCTGCCAAGGAAACTTTTTCCTGCATAATAAACTTAAACAAGAAAGATATTTTTCAAGTCTGATTACAGCAATCTAAGAAAAGAAACATTGAATTTCATGACTAGCATTTTTCTCTTCATTTCTGATTTGAAAATGCAGATGCAACAAGTGTGTTCATATATGACCACTTATTATGTCACTTGCTAATACCTACACTTTATTTTTGTAATTTACTGATTTTAAACAAGATTAAGCATTATTTTTGTTGCTGCAAATACTCTTCTGAATATTGGTCCCCAAATTACACCAGTTCTTGTCTGCAGTTGGCATCAGTAACATGAACTGATGCCTTACAAATGTTTCAACTCATTTTCTACAATAAACAAATTCAGTGAATGTATCAGCCCTGATATTTGCATCTAACATAGAATGATCTATGCATTTTGTTCAATATCTTCCATATACAAGTAAAATTTAGAAAAAATCCACTGTCTGAAATCAGTTTCTGGTCCATAATGTTAACTTCATTCTAAAATCAATAGCATGAAATGATGTATAGCAAAAGAAAATCTTTATTGTAACAACCAATAATAAATCCTCTGCTTTGTTCATTTATGAGACTTTTAACAAGTAGCAATGGCTCATTTGAGTATTTAAAGTATAAATAAATGGAATTTAATTTCTTTCAATACTCGAATAGTTGCTCATTTATTCCACAATATCAGTGAGTACAGCCTGATGTATTCTAACAGCCTGTCTATAACACAGAGATATTCTGCCACTTTGTATTCTGAGTACCCAGGGCAAAACAGACTCTGAGATCAATATTTGAATCAGTACACTCAACAAAATGAAGACTTGCAGTGTTTAATTTGGCATTGTATTCTGCCACATTAAACAATTATTCATTGACCTAGCATACAAACAACTCATGCTGGGCCTACTTAGGAGACTCTGAACATTGCAGGTACTGAAAGTCCTTATTTCAAATACATTTTATTCTGGAGGAGCTCACAAGATGAACATGTCTTTAGAAAGTAGATGGAATAATTTATGAAAATTGCTTCCAGTACAGGAAATTCTGATGTTTCCAACAACTGCTTAGAGTAGAGAAGATCCTAATGTTTCCAGTAACTGCTTAGAGTAGAGAAGATCCTAATGTTTCCAGTAACTGCTTAGAGTAGAGAAGATCCTAATGTTTCCAGTAACTGCTTAGAGTAAAGGAAATTTCAGTGTTTCCAGGAATATTTTGAATATCCTATTAAAATAACAATTTTCTATTCTTTTAAAGAAACTAGCAATGTGTGAAAACACCACAAGAATTCTATGGACTGATTATAAGCAAGCCAGGCTAGTTATTTACCAAAAATTTATGGATCAAAAAGTTATGATTCATTATTATTTGTATAAAAGATTAGTAAAAAGTTTTTCATTCTCACTACCATAATCTTACTAGAGTAGACATCAATGGTGGAAAATAAATGCTTGTCTCTACTTCTGTTCTCAGTAGACTGGATCAGGAAATTTATCCTAGCACTAACTATTTCAAATTTTTGACAGGCACTGTAATTTTTATTATATTAAAGAAGTAGTTTGACTACTGAAGTGTTAGTAGGTCTATGCACTTGACAAGTGAACTTAGTAAGGCTTGGGCAGTCAAGAGTCTACTTTCAACAAAAGTTCCAGTTGTAGGCAAGCACAGGCGCAAAAATATCAGAGACTCACGCACTATTAAGGATAGTAGTGAGACCGGCAAGAACATTTACGTTCAACAACCCCAATCCAGTGAAACCGGCGGCCAGGACTTCCAGGGCTGAGCAGACTGAGTCACTGAGAATCATGGCGTGAGACAACGTACATTTCTGCTCTAAACCAAAGCACGAACGCAAAAATAACTCTAAAGATTACGAATTACAAGTAAAATTCATAAACTCATTTACGCCAGTAGCTTAGAAATTTGAGAAACAATTTCATGATATTCCGTAACTCGTATGATAGTCCAGGAAACCCCAGCTATATGGATTGTGAGTCGATTTAATCAAAATCCCAATAACTTCAAAAAAATTTCATAAAATTATAAAAACACTTAATTTGCTATGGACGCATTATGAAAATATTAAAGAAAATTCTAAGTCAGAGAGACAAGTAATCACCTGAGTTTGAAGCAATGGGCGTGCCACAGAGAGATACACCACGCTTCCACGCACAACCACCTCTCACCACTGCCAATGAGAATCTGAGTCCTGAGTCGCCTCTTCACACTACCTCCTTTACAGACACGGAAATACACTCACGAGATCGTTTGGGCACCTACGAGCGGACACCACTACCCTAAACATTTTTGTCGGTGGCGTCCTTCCAATCGTTATTTTTTGCATGAAGCGAGCAAATGAACTAAGGTAAACGTATTATCATAGGGTTTACCACTATCACTTGAAGGGCAAAGCGCGATAGTCATAAGTTAGAGTTAGAATATGTTGAACAGTTTTTACTTACAAATACTACACATGTTCCGTTCCGCGACTTGAAATTTTGTTGACAATAACCATAAGAAAACAGCACCACGATATTCGCAGCAAATAAATTTCGTGAGATTCACAACGGTGTCATACACAAGTAGTTATTTATCGATCATTGATAAATGTATTCAGCTAGTGAACTCAGCGTATGAATTTCATTTATTTCTTCACTGGCATGCTCATGATAACGAGAGGGTTTTTGTTTATTTTGTCAGTGCGTATGTCATTAAGCAGGTTTTATCAAAATTCTTTCATAATTTAAAACAAATTTATATATTATTTGTGAGCATTATTCAAAACAAGTAGAATCTTTTTAAAGTATTACCTGATTTATTATACGATATTTACGTATTGATCGGCTGTCGGTGGTTGGTTGGTAGAACAGGAGCCTTCCAAAAAGGCTCCAAATAGGCTTCTGGTAAGTGTAGTGACACTCAGCTCACCAGCCTGGGCTCCAGCAACCGCACTGCAGCTTAGCTTCTTGTCAAAGTTTTGACTCGCTGTAGAGTTCGGTACTTTTTCGATAAGGTAAAACACTTAGAAAAAAAGTACTCGTTATACTCCGTACTGTGGACATAAACAAAAATAATAAATAAGAGAAAGTTCTACAATATTTATTCCAAAACGGAAACACTTCTAGGGCTACCGAATTGTAAACACATAAATGTTTACATTTGTTTTAGCGTCATTCGTTTATAGATAGTGTCAAGGTTGAAAAAAATGTTACAGACGTTTTGGATTGCTACCCGAGTCCCATACCGTCTAAAGTAAAGGCATCAACTACATACATATGTATGTACATCTCAATCACGCAAGCCATTCCAGTCACACGCACTTTACTCATGCACAGGCCTTTCTGTCACGCACATGTAGTGCAATCATAAAGAGATTTGAGGAGTTAGGAATGTAAAATCAGTACTTTATAATTCCGACGGCTCCTTGTCTAATATTTGTAGTGATGATTTTTGATTCTGTTCACGTTGCCAGCAGAAGCGATGCTTTCGAGCAGCTAGCTTCAAGTGCCATCAGTTTTAACTGGAAAGAAGTTTACAGCTCGTGATTTGTTAAAGTCTCTTATTGTTAGTACTAGGCAGTTATTTCTCATTCGCAGGTTACGGTCTCTGTCGACCTGCATTTCCAGCGTAACACTGTTAAGGCCAATGAGATATAAGTTTCAATGAGTTGTCCTCGCAGTCTTATTAGTTATAGGGAGATGAGTTCAAGCTGCTAGACACGCTTTTTTAGCTAGTAATATTAGTCTCATAATTGATCATACATTTCCGTAGATTAAACGCTATGAAATAGAAGGGCGTCTGGCTGAGTTAGCATACATATCAGGTAACGATAGAATCAAATTTTCGCGGAAATAGTAGCTGTTGAACGGATACGCATCGTATTGTGCTGTGTTAACAGAGAATTATTTTTGCATTCTAATCCCAAGCTTCTGACCCTGCAGACATGCTGTACGATTACTCTTTAAAGTACATCAATACACCGTGCAACTTTTTTATTGTTAATAAATATCACCATACCGACTTGTTCATATTATTTGTGTTTAAATGCTTGCAATGAATTAAACTACCTTTAAACTGATGAAACTATAAGAAAATTAGACAAACCGTTACGAAAATTGATGAAAGCGTGTGACTTCTAACTTCAATATTTGTTTGAGCAGCCTGGCCTGGTGACGTAACGCAATGGTTTGATCGTGCGTCGCCTTAATGATACGAAAGCACGGTTCCACAGGCACCAAATGGTTGTATTTCGTCATGATCGAGGGTGCAATCATACCATTTGGACGTTCTGGCTTTACGAAATATTCATATTTGCGTAAATGCTCATGTTTAGTTGTGCTGTGAAAGACCAGCTGTCGTTCGATGATTTTAGTATAAAAATAAGAGCCATCAGTTCTGATTGTTTGCAGTGACGAATAATTTTGTCATTTTTTTATAGAATTGTGTTATTGAGGTTGTTGTGAGGTCGTTACCAGATCTGCGACAAGAATTTCCTCAAGAATATGGAAACAAATGATGGACTCTATTAATTTTAGAGCTGATATTTTCATGAAATGGAGTCTATTACAACTAACGTAACGTTGTTATTACGAAGAACTACGTAATGTTGACTCACAAAGGGCTGTCTGCAAACATGTGATGTCGGTCACCAATTGAATAAATTCAGTTTGATTTCTTACTTCCGGTGTTTAGATGTTGTGGAGCAACAAGTTCTTAAACATACATGTACGGATGCTTCCCTAAACTTCAGAATCCGTGACGATTTCGAATCGGTTTGCCATCATACAATAGTGACCTTTGATGCAATAAGTACCATATCATGAAATCGTACATTTAAGATTTTCCCCAACCTAGAAAATTCGATTGAACATCATTTGTCTGGCCCGTCAGCGAAACTTTCATAGCTAATTGTGAAGCTGGTCAATTTCTTTCATAAATTTTTCAGGTACATACAGTATGTTCATATCGTTATTTGAATTATACAAGGGAATTACTATCATATGCAGTAAATAACTGGATTTCATATTTGGATTACTGAAAGACTGAGGAAATTCGTATAAAAAATAAGTTAAATGAGGGCTCGAATGAGCTCGATCAATTTCTAAGTGTTTTAAGTAAGAGCCTTACACTTCAATGCACGCAAATTTTAAAAAGTTTTATCATTAATCACATTAAACAGACTTTGGCACAATTTTTGGAAGAAATGCCAGCCAAATTTAATTTCATACAGTCTGAAAATCACAGACCATATCTTTTATTGGACTCGCGGTATATTGAAACAAGATTTTTCAATATCTCAATACGGCTACGACCTCTGATTCATTTTTAGATTATGTGGCTTTGTATCAGAGTGAGAGGAATGAATTTCACTGAGTCTTGTCTCAGGATCAGGTTTGTCAGTTGAACTAAGACTTGTTGTTTACAAGGCAAACAATCATGTTGACTAGTACGGGGTGCGCTTGACAGTGTCATCACTGTCAATAACAAAATTTTTGTTCATCGTAAATAATAAAAGTTACATATCTGTAGTACTGTTATGCATTTAGAATGAATCAATTGTGAAAACTCTGTATTCATCAGTCTCGATCGCTGCAAGTGCTGTTTTTTGCAATGCAAAAAGTCCTTCCTTTGATCACTTGCTTCTTATTGCACCATATATATACATATTTTATGCTTATTTTTTTATTGGTGACGTTCCATTGCTTTCACGAGCCTTATTTCAAATGTCAGATATGATTTGTGTAGATCAGTTCTTTACTGATGATTATCCCTAGTAAATTGCGACAGTAGTAGATACCACCAGCTTGGTCGACTGGTGAGCGAATCTGCTTGCGAGCGGAAAGACCCGGGTTGGAATCCCGCTGCCGACATGGTTGACGCGGCTAGAAATACGGCATGGGACTTGGGTAAAACAACCGAATAATTATCGAAGTAATTATCCGACCCAAGAATGGGCCAGAAGGTTCGTTCCTATAGCCTCATTCTATTTTATTCTAGTTAACTTTTAAATGCGTCATCACAGATGTGTGACACAGTACAGAGATGAGTTTTGCGTGTATAAAAGTGCTATATGTTTTACGGTTCATCAACTTTGCTGCACATTACATTCGTTTCGAGTGCCATTTTAGTTTTTTGTATCATACCTTCTGAAGTGAATTACAACGTCCATTTAAATGAATAAAAATTGATCAAACAGTTTCATGTGTCTATGTGAACAGTCTATGTTTGGCGTAGAAATACTTGCAAAACAGATTCTAAAGAAACTCTTGAGTGTAGAGTATAAACAATCAGTTGACACAACGCTAATATTGTTTCTTGATAGGGTATGTACTTTAAAAAGGTGGTTAATATTGAGAATGATGATCAGTGTTATGAGAAAGATGTTTTAGAATACAATAATTCTGATGAGACTTCAACACTTGCTAAACATCTGGCTAGTGAATGGAAGTAGAACCATGCACTGCACTTCAATTATTTCTGCAATACTGTTAGAAAAATAAATGCCACATGGCAAATAGAAGAGAATCAACCATTACTATTATGACCATTCAAATTTTGCATGCAGTATTTCGTATATTATGCTGGAGTTGTTTGTGCTTTAATGCAAAACTGAAGGAAGGGTTTGCCCTTTCTTAGAATTTAATGTTTCTCATGGAATGTATATTCAATTAATTCAATGGACAATGTTATACATTAGATAAAAGTCAATTAGTGTGTTCATTTACTATTGACTTTTCCATTAACTTTTTTTGGCATAGCTTTTGCTTTAACTCAAATATGAATTGAATGAAATAATTTATGAATGTATCCCACCATGAAGGATAAGGAAATACCGTGAAGAATAGTAGGGCAACGGTGACACCTGAGTTCAACACCGTCTCTTAGAGCTGCAGTTTTAACACAGCCATCAATGTTTGATATTAGATGAGCTCAACCTGGACCTCGTTTTAATCACAATGCAACCGAAGCAGGAAAAAGACGTAACGGAGTAAAATTCTGTGCGAATTAAACAAGGATATTCACCAGCTAAAACGCCTGCGAGTTTAACTACTTTAATCATTCAGGTTTCAACAGCCGAGTTATACAGAGCAGGGTGTACGTGAGTGCATTGTTGCGTGCTAGACAAAACAGGTGTCTCAAAGAGGGATCTGGGTGAAGTCACGTTCAATGCCTCGTTGGCATTGGGCATGGATAGTAGCAAAAAATTGCAGAAATTAGGACATCCATTCTTGAAGGCTCTCAAAATCCGAGAAGCCATGAACGCAAACTTTAAGTAGAATTGGGACAAGCAGATATTTAAAAAAGACTCATGATGACTTCATACATTTTCTATAAGCACTTGATGGTCTTTAAAACACACACCGCTTCCTGCCTGAGCTGTAGGAGGACGACCAAAACAAGCAAGCCTAACAACAAGAATACACGTCCAGCAGAACACAATAAACCAGTGAAGTCGGCACCTCATAACAGCTCTCTTACATGACGTTATTTTTGGTATATCCAAGCAATACTCCTGGATGCAAAGAAGGGAGTATTCACTGGGTCTTAGAAGTTAATGCCGTATTTTCTTCAAAGATTTTTAGCAGAAATAAAGGAACAGGTAAAGGTATTTGAGGTTGACTATTTACCATTTAATAAAAAAACAACAACGATAAAACCCATCGTAATTTGCTATCGTAATAAGAAACTTTTAGCATCTATATTATCAAGTAAGAAAAGTATCAGAGCAAGTGAAACAATGATTCATCTCATACCCCACATACGTTTTTGTTAGATTTGCTCTCCTACGATAGACTTTTTATATTGTACTTTAGTGTTCTTAGTGTAAGACGTTGCTATGGACTCACAGGTCCGTGGCTGAGTGTATCTTCAAGTGCTGTAGTCCAGAGTCGTCTCAGCCTTGGTCAACGGGACAGAGGACTTAGCAACACGTTCCTCTATAAGATAATCCTCGTCCTTAAACGTCTCCTAATAACTTGGTGGAAAATGCCAGGGTGCATCAGGGCGTGCAATGTTTCCATTTAGACTTGTTCCATATTGCATTCAAGCTTGTCTGTTAAACACTTGACTCAGAAATTTGTAGACAGGTGTAAGTGCAAATTCTAAAATCACTCAAACGAACAGGGAAATTACATTTTATCGCACGCTCTCATACACGGAAATGGGTGACAAATCTCAAGACTAATCTGAAAATTGTTGCTCTTCCACTTCCTTTTAGAATGCTGAGCACCAAAGGGGTTTAACCCGTGTGCTCTGATATGCTTTGTGTTCATCAACAAGGTCCACATACGATACAAGAGAGCATATTGTTTGAAATTTCCCGTTGAAAATTGGAATCTATACATAATTAAAAGTTTCAAGAGACCATAATTGAGTGGGAATCTGTCAACAAGTATAGAACACTTGGAGCTAAAAAACTGATTGAGAACCACTTTTGGACTATGTTTGCCAGGTGAATGTGAGCATTGTTGCCCCGAAACTTTCCATCGCCATCAGAAAAATGATGAAAATAGAATTTCATTGAGGAAGGAATTTGAGGATCCAGGATCTGAAAATGGTAGCTAGATGTCATCTTGTTGCAGCAGAGCGTTGCTGGTCCATTCTTGCTCAAGTAAAATAACATCAGTTTATCAAACTACCTCCAGAAACCTAAACACATACACGATACATGGTCGCTCCAAGGTCCTCGTCGTACTCTACATATATCACGTATCCCTTTTGAAAATATTGAGCTTCAATTAATTAGACCACATGCTGCATTTACAGTTCTCAACAGTCTAGTTCCGATCGTCCTTGGCAAGCTGAAGCTGTTTTGTAAGATTAGTTGCAAACACAGCTTCCCGTTCGAGGTGCAGTTGCGTACGTGCAATTTTTTCAGCTCATGGTGCATGGTCCTTGGCTATTTTTTTAGGATCTCATAGAACTTGCCGGTTAACGGCTGACTAGATCAGCGCCGATTTTCCTTGATCAAATGCTTCAGCTTTGAAGAGTGTGTACCTTTCTTATCTAAAATTCAATGCTTACCTCAATTGCTACGCTATGAACTGACATAGCCATCTTGTCTTCAGTGTGCAACCATTTACTGTCTAGCCTTCATGTCTATGCTTCTTTTTGTAGAAATACTTCGCCTAAATTTTCGAATAGGCAGTGTATTTTCATTGAAAAAAAGTACTTGTCTCTAACCTAATCGAAGTAGTGCATAAATGTTTTTTTTAAACAATTGAGTAGGAGAGAAATCTAAGTCACTATCAGGAAACAGAAGAAACATTAGGAGTCATCAGTTTTACAACGTTAAGTAAATAAGGTCTTCATGGAATGCCCAGTGGAACCAAGCACTTAGCTTAACAAAATCGCAAAAACTACAGCCAGATTGCGTAAAAGAAAGTGTTGAGAAAAAGAACCAGTATAAAGAGTATTCCAGCCTCCAGGATCAGGTCATTGGGCTTAAACTTAATTCATTGTGGCCGCAATTTTTTTGAAGGTGGGTATTATCTACCTGATGAAATCTCTAAGCTTCTTTTCACTTGCACTGTAGGCCTATCTGTCCGCCCTGTCGATGTTGACTTGAGCTCCAAAAGCTGCTGCCAGACTGCCTGCCTGGCGCAGCTCCTGCCAGACTGCCTGCCTGGCGCAGCTGCTGCCAGACTGCCTCCCAGGCGCAGCTGCTGCCAGACTGCCTGCCTGGCGCAGCTGCTGCCAGACTGCCTGCCTGGCGCAGCTGCTGCCAGACTGCCTGCCTGGCGCAGCTGCTGCCAGACTGCCTGCCTGGCGTAGCTGCTGCCAGACTGCCTGCCTGGCGCTGCTGCTGCCAGACTGCCTGCCTGGCGTAGCTGCTGCCAGACTGCCTGCCTGGCGCAGCTGCTGCCAGACTGCCTGCCTGGCGTAGCTGCTGCCAGACTGCCTGCCTGGCGTAGCTGCTGCCAGACTGCCTGCCTGGCGCAGCTGCTGCCAGACTGCCTGCCTGGCGTAGCTGCTGCCAGACTGCCTGCCTGGCGTAGCTGCTGCCAGACTGCCTGCCTGGCGCTGCTACTGCCAGACTGCCTGCCTGTTGAGTGTCTTACTCTGTCCTGTTATCACACAAACGCTGATTTCATTTCTCTAATCCATTAACTGACTTTAAAGTGCCCGAAATGCCAGCGCATATCTCAGTTTAATGGAGCATCAGAGAAGGAACTCAAAATAAACTAAACCGGAATTGAAGCTCACAATTCAGCAGCTCGTTTTTCTTCAGTAACGGAAAAAATTATCAATATTTTGTTTTATATATGAGATCCCATCAGCTAAGTTGCACATACCTGTTTATGATTTAAATGTGGTGAAAGTTGTAGACAAAATAAGTGAATAAGTTGAGTTCGTACTTAAACCATGAGAAGTAGCGTGGAAGGAGAGTATTGTTCTATGTATCGATCCAAAATAAATTTGTATAATTCCTCAGCACTTTGCTCCTCATGTCGGATATGGTGGCAAAATTCGAGTCATAGTATTGGTGCCAAAGCACTAGTCTCAGTCAAGCACCTTGAGCTGTTTTCAGTTGAATAGCCAGTTGACTTTTTGTTATCGCTGTCACCATCACGTCGTCAGTGTGTGTTTTTAAGCAAGCCATACTTTCCAAGAAAGAGGTCAGGCAGTTGTTCAGGCATCTATTTCCAAATTGAATCAACTTACGTGTATTCTACGGCTCTTAACATACTCATACATTGCATTTAAGCATTTAAACATACCTACTTCTCAAATACAGCTCTCTGCTCCATTCACTCATCCGTACCTCGAGTGTCCCTCTTGCATCTGATTTTATCACTGTGCTGCTTTTATCACTCATATCTCTCCATCACTGTTCTGCAAGACGGTGCTCACTCATATCTCTCCATTACTGTGCTGCAAGACGGTGCTCACTCATATCTCTCCACCACTGTGCTGCAAGACGGTGCT